>CM019750.1:2043823-2620427 GCA_009761775.1 Ficus carica
AAAAATCATCAAGTTGCCTTATTTGATATTGAGATAATCCCAACCCCCATAAAAAATAGATCATTCTGCACTACATCAATAATGTTTAGTTTCAATAATGTGTGCTTGAGTCAAAGTTTGAATGCATGCAATATGTACTCCATCGACTTAATGCAATGCCGCATTAGAGACGTTTTTTTTTATTCAATTTTTTAATTTTTAAGGGATCATCTAGAATGTTTTTGTGCTTATAATTAATTAAGCAGCTTATGAATATTACATACATACAACATTTTAAGTATATATACAACATGTAATGTATAATATGTATTAAAAGGACACATGTATGTTGATGTGGATGTCGTGTGTGAATTCAGACATCTATGTATACTAGTTGAATAACACATGCGGAATATACAAACTAAATAAAGCAAAAACAACAACAACAACAATAATCTTTTCTAAGAAATTGACATGTGACAACTTGCGAGGAAGGACGTGCTTTTTATAATGTAATAAGAAAAAAAGTTATATAAGTTATAAATATTTCTATTTAAAAAAAAAAAAAAAACAACAACAATAATAATTTTTAACAACAATAACAATAATAATATTTTTTTTTTTAAGAAATTGACATGTGACAACTTGTGAGGGAGGACGTGCTTTTTATAATGCATTAAGAAAAAAGTTATATAAATTATATATTTCTATTTAAAAACAACAAAATAATAATTTTTAACAACAACAACAATAATAATTTTTTTCTAAGAAATTGACATGTGACAACTTGTGAGGGAGGACGTGATTTTTATAATGTAATAAGAAAAAAGATATATAAATTATATATTTCTATTAAAAAAAAAAAAGTGGTCCATATAGCATATACCAAGTAATTTTAATTAAGCTCATCTTGGAATTTATAAGATGGAGTGTTTCTCTGAGATGGTTGAGGAATCATATATATATGTATATATATGTGTGTGTGTATATATATATATATTTGTTCTTACCCCATGAGTGAACAAAAACACATCAAGAACCTAGCTAATGATCATATGAAAAACGTTTGCTTATTTCTTTCCTTTTCCTTTCCTTTTCTTTTTCTTTTCCTTTTTCTTTTTTCTTTTTAAGCCAAGTATATATATGTGGTTAACATCATTATATGATGATGCCACCCCAGAACCCCAACATATGAAAATATTATATGGGAATGGCCCATGTTAGATTTGACATACCAGATTATTAAAGTTTTGGCAAAAGAAAACAATACAGAATTATTGAAGTTCTCTAAGTACTACTTTTTTAAAAGTTCCAAAAGCTTAAATTATGACTACAACTTTTTGTTATTCAGTACTTCAAAAATATGGTTGAGATTTTTTTTTTTTTCTCTTCATGTTTCTCACAATGGTAATTTGTTAGGATGGTTAGTATGGCAATGATCAAAGGGGATCGAGGGGTTCTCCAAAAGCTGATACTAATGTTCGATAAAGGTCTTATTGTTGGGTCTTATCCCTAAATGAGGAGGGCGTCATCCCAGTTTTATTGAATGTGTTAACCCTAAGGATACATGAAGGTGTGATCTTAGACAACTCTAAATCAAACACTAGGCTGGCAAGAGCAAGCTTTCATATTCAAGAGTCAAAGATGATTATTCAGCAACCCAGAACCTTTGATCACGGCCACTCATCCCAAAATATGCAAAGAAAGAATCTATAAATCTTAAAGTGTTTAAAAATACATAAATCTTTATGTTTGCTTATTAATTAGATGACAATTATCTAGATTTCCTCTGATTCTACTATTAAATTTCAGATTTGGATATTTTTGGAATTTTTTCTTGTGCATTCCAGTTGAGAGTGGTTCTATAAGTTTTCATTAAAATCGTTTTACATAATTATTTTCTATGCTACAAATTCTATATTTTTGTAATGGTAAAACTTGAGTGGTTAATTTTCTTGAAAGAAAAACTCTGAGTGATTAATTTTGATTTTAAGACAATTGTATAAAAAGCCATTAACAAATAAGACCTTATGTTAGGGTGTGTTTGGCGGAGTGGATGTGAGAGAAATGTAAAAAATGAGACCTTTATGTTATTTGGGTGGAAGGAAAGGGCAATATTATAATAAACGTACAAATTAATCATGTTTTAAATTTAAAACCACAATTATAAAAGGTTTATATACGTAAATTTATAACAATTCAGACTTTAATTACGCAAGAATAGATTCATTAATGACTCCAATTTGAAATTATATAACCAAATTTAATTTATAATCTTTAATACGAATCTAATCCACTCTAAATCTTACCATTCCGATTTATGGGGACTTTGATTACACAGATTTATGCACTCAATTTCTTTAAAAAAAAAATTAAAAAAAAAAAAAAGCGAAAATGAAATGATACCTCGTTTGGATTGAGCCCGGACAATGATCCAGTTGGGCCAAGGCCCAGTCCACTTTAGGTTCCCAACCCACTTCCAACTCTCGATGACAACTGTATTTTTTTTGCTGGAAAGTTCATTTGTTCTATTTACATTTTCAAGCGATAAACATACATTTGGTTCAAGTTTCTTGGTTATTTTTTCTATCAAAATTTTTTTTTCTTTGTTCTTCTTCTTCTTCTTTTTTTTTTTTTTTTAATTTTTTTTATAGCAGTAATAGTTTTTTCTTTTTTCTTTTTTCTTTTTTCTTTTTAAAGAACTGAATAATTGTTTATTTTCTAAAATTCAACAAATTTAAATTCCTTAAAACCGACCAATTTTTAATTGTATTTATTTATTTATTTTGTTTTCGCCGGAAAAAAAAAAAAAACTTTCTGTTGGTTTCAGACCAAATAAAAATTAGGGATTTGTGTGTAAATAATATTTTTTAATAAATTTTTTAGTAAATGACTGAAATTTTATAAAATTAAAAAATTGACCATTTAAAAAAAAAGTAATGATAAATTAGTTAATCCAGTCAATGATTGACTAATGTTAATATATATTTTTCACCAATTAATTATGATCAATCACTAATTAGCTGTTATTTTACGAAATAAAAAATTTCGGTCATTTATTTAAATAAGTAATAAGTGCTTAAAAATTGACTAATTATCTAATTTTTCTTAGAAAAATATATGCTAAATTTATGATGTGATATCTTTTTTCTTAAACTTATTATATTATGTTGATCATTTTTTTCCCAAAAAACGAAAAGAAAAGAGAGAGTACATAGGTCAATCATGAAAATATTAGGAAATGGAAAGTTTTTCATTGTTTCGTTTAAATTGAATCTTGATTCGTTATAAAATAACGCTCATATTTCAACGTACAACCGTGAATGAATAATTACTCGATAAAAACATATATTGATAATGATCAATCAACTTAAACAAAGCTTATAACATTTATTAAAAAAATGCTTTACCCACATATCCCAATTCCCATAATATATTACCATTAACTTGAGAATCATGATCAATGACGTTCGAAACTCATCTCTAACGTATTATGATCTTTTAAGGTGTCGCCTCCATTTTACCATGACAAAGATTCTAATACCATGAAAAAAGAACACTTTTTGATAATTTAAAAAAAAACAAAAACAAAAAAAACAAAAAAACAAAACAAACAAACAATACCAGCTGTAGTCAAGCAAAAAAAGAATGAAAGAATGATTTTACTTGAAACTTCTACTCTCCCAAAAAAAATTAAACCAAAAAAAAAAAAAAATTAAATTACACTTCAACCGTAGTTTGGTTAAGGGCCAAGTATCTCCATCTCTCCTTCTCGACAAAATCTGCATCCAAAAATCGAGCAACAAATGCCCAAAGCCTGTAAATGTCCTCAAAGTTCGTCAGTAGCCCCAGTGAAACTGTCACCACTGATATCCCACTTTTCTGATCTATATCATCAAACACCTTTTCTTCTTCTTCTTCTGCCTCATAAATTTTATCACCATAGTTTCTTCTTGTTCTTGTTTTAACAATTGTCTCCAATCTCCTCTCTCTCTCCTCCTCATTCTTGTCCCAAAAACAGATGTTATGCAGAAATCCATAGCTCACTGAGATGTTGTTCCTGTCAGCAAGTCTCTGCACAAGTTGGGGGTCAATTTTCTCTCCTTTCCAATCAAACACATTGAAAGCCACACTTGTTCCTCTGTCATATCCAATCTTTGGACCATAAATTCTGATAAAATTCGGATGCCCGTTTTCCGAATTCGGATGTTGAAGCCTTGTTAGTGCATTCACTAGCCAGTTTATCAAGAACCTGCCTCTTGCTTTGATCATAACTAGGCCTAATGAATCTGCATGGTCCAAGCCCCTGCATTCGACTTTCTTGTTCTTCTTCGACCTCGGTGTGATCGAAGATCCTGGTTCGGGGTTTCGATCATCATCGTCATCGTCATGTGTTTCCAATTCTTCCATGATTTCGGAGTCAAGGTTTGACTTTTGTTGGTCATTCTCTGTGTCTTGATCTTGATCAGCCACATGATGAGGTGCTAATATTGGTGTTGATGCTGGGACAAGGCTGACAATTCCAATGCTTGTGACGGCGGATGAATCTATTAGGATCGAAGCGCTTGTTTTCTTGACAAACAGACAGCCAAATCCAGATGGGTTTTCGCCGAAAACTTTGTAGAATGAGCATACGAGAAAGTCAGGCTTGAAGAGAGATAGGCCTAAAGTTTCCATGTCCTTTGGTCCCAAAGCACAAGCATCAAGCAAAACATGCCAACCATTTTCCCTTGCTATACTCATCCAAAGATAAGAATACCTGGAGCCAGTCATTCTTGACTGAAGAGGGAAAACAAACAATCCTCTATTTTTAACCCTATTTTTGTTAGTACTACTAGTACTCGCTATCATCTTCCTTAGCTTTCTTGTCTGAATGCTCATGCTAGGCCACGAAAACTCAGCGGACAAGACCCTCGCGCCTCGTCTCCTCGAGTTCTCGGTCATGATCTCCGCCGTCTCGCTCTTGAAGTCGTAAACCGTGAGGAGGTTTCTATTGGAGTGAAAAGGGTAAGAGTTGGAAAGGAGTTTGAAGGCAGAGGATTGGTTTGAAGTGAAGACCATGGTGTAATCTTCCTCCGAGACGTTCATGAAGTCCATGATCCTCTTTCGGATGCTAAATTCGAGTTCCGATTCTTGGCTTCCAAGAATCACTTGGGACTTCAAGCTCACCACTTTGTAGCAGATATCGAAGAAGTGCGAATCGGGGAAATCAATAGGCCTAGGAGCAGTAGAAGAACTCGAAGAAGAGGCGACATTAGTACCGCTAAACAGAGGTTTTGAAGAGCAAGAGAAGAGGCCATGGCCAAAATAGTCAAGACAAACATGGTTTGAGAGGGCAAGATGGTAATATTCCCGCGACCGAAGCTGATCGGCGTGGCGAGTGTGCGAGTATTGCGGGAATGCTTTGGTGAATTGAGAAAAGGATTCATCCAAAGAAGGAAGAGACTCATGGTTGGTGAATTGTGTGTTTGGATACAAAGAAGAAATTGTGGCAAGTGTAAAATTGTATTGTGATGAGGCTGTTGTACCAGTAGTAGTAGTAGTAGGAGTAGTAGATTTTGGTGATTCATCAGTAAGGCTGAGGAAATTAGATGGCTTGGCACAGCAACCATGAAAGCAGGCTTGTGAAGCTTCTCTTATGCATTTAGAATTAGATGAGGTGTTCATTTTCTCCATTTGATTTATTGGTCTACTTTGTTTTGTGTGTGTTGTGTTTTATTCTTTTCCTTTTTCTCATTTGGGGCCCTCCTATAATTATAATTATATATATATATATATATATATATGTTATGTATGTTATATGTATGCATGTATTTCTCAAGTATTTGGCTTGGTACATAAATGTGAACGAATAGTCAGTGTCATTGGGGCGGTCGTTGACAGGTTGTCTTCTAAGAGTTGTCTTCTAAGGGCACCACATGAGCATGCTATTATTCAAAATTTGACCTCGTCTTCTTCCCTATCTTCCTTCCCACAAATGCCATGGCATTTTGTCTCTCTTTATTTTAATTGCTAAAGAAAGACTTCAAAAAGAAATTAAGATCTCCGATGTCAAAGCCAAAGCCAATGCGAATGTTATATTTGAGTAAAATATCGTTAAAAATGGCATATGTGTTCGTTTATTTTGTGCTTCGGTATATAAATGTCTTTTTTTTTTTTTTTTTTTTTTTTTGTTATCATTACTAAACCTTTTTTTTTTTTTTTTTGAAAGGGCATTACTAAACTTTAGAAAGCGTAAAAGTAAACTTTAACTTTTAAATTATTTAAAAATAAAAAACAAATATAATTGTGATGTTAAAAATAATAATACATCGTGATTGTGCATTATTTAATAATAATTTAATATCTAACTTTATCATAAGATGTAGAATTCGAATACACTCATCCTTAAGTTAAAAAAATAATAGTAAACATCAAATTAATAGAGAAAAAATGTCAAAAGTTTGACAATTGTTATATTTCTGACAAATTTGTCACCAAATGACAATTAGAGAGTATTTTCCTTTTGTAATCCAAAAATCAAAATTTAGCTTTCACACACGAATTTTTTTTTTTTTTTTTTTTTGGCTAAAGCTTTCACACACAAATTCAATATTACAATGGGAAATGCTCAAGGGTTAGTTTTGTCTTGTTTTGGCCCTGAATCCGAGGTATTTCATCTAGTTTATCCCCTCCCATATATTATAAGTTGGGTAGATAATTAATTTTATCACAAGAGGGCTTTAGTGGGGTCCAATCGAAAGTTTGGTAGTATAAGGATCTTTAGTTCTCTTAGATGGGTAGCATGGCCATAACTCCCACCAAACTTTTAGATGTATATATTGCATGTCATCAATTCCCTAGAGAGAAACTAAACGAGGTGAAATCAATTTTTTATGTGACTTCTTGTATCAAATTATCAAATTTAATGACCATCAACAATGGTCCAATACACGTACTTTGTCACAAGTTTTTTTTTTTTTTTTTAGTAGATAATTTTGTAATAGGATATAAATCTATTTTATTCATAATATATAAATATGAACTGACATCAAATTTCATTAACTTTATATGTAGTTTGAGTTCTGTTTAATTATATGATATGATCGAAAATCTATAAATCTATCTTCTTTTTTTTTTTTTTTTTTTTTCTTTTTTTCTCGTGATCACAATGTAATAAATTCGGAAAATTTAGGTCCAGCTCCAAACAAAGTAGAAAGAAAGAAAGTGAAGTGGTTGAGGTGCTTCCAAGAAAGATAGAAGGTTTTCTCTTTTTTCATGTGACACCCTTTTTTTTTTTTTTTTCAACGAGAGGAAAAAGGGAGTGTTGGCCAAGGTGAACTTTTCCTTGGTGGCCGGCACTATCCATGCAGTGCACGTAAATAGATAATATCGTTTTCTTTGAATGATTCTCCACCACGTCATTACCAATTTCTTCCAAGCAACTCCATATCCAAATTACTACGAAAAAGCAGTTTGATTTTTCTTAATTTCTTCCAAGCAACTCCATATCCAAATTACTACGAAAAAGCAGTTTGATTTTTCTCTGTTTTTAAGTACTTTAAAGTGGTGAATTTGAATTTTATATTTTAAAAAAGTTCGGTTTTGATACCGTTATGAATGAATTTGGGTCCAATCTATAGATAAATATTATAGCAACATAATAATTTAACGATGTGAGGTAAATTCAACTTCAAACAACTCACTTATAAATAGAGAAAAAAGAAAAAAACACTTCACATTTTGAACCTAAAAACTCTTATCTAAATTTCTTCCCTCCATCTATTCATTTTCTCATGTTTAACACTTCGACTTTCATTTTTTTTTTAATCTTTTTTGAAATTTACTCATGGAATTACTTTCAAGATTTAATCTCAAAGGGTTGGTAATCCTACTGTTTCGAAAATTCAAGGTCTATATTTCTTTCAAAAGAAAAAATTGCGAGACAAACTAAATGACAAAAAATTTAGAAGGCATGTCTGTTTATTATTATTATTTTTATTATTAGGGTAAATTACTAGGTTGGTTCTTGAACTTTTAACTTTGTGCAATTTCGGTTTCTAAAACTTTTTTCATAGCTGAATACCCCTAAACTTTTAAAATGTTACTACAATAGTCTTTGACATTAATTTTTTGATAGAATCCGTCAGTTAGCATCACTTTTTGACTAAATTACTAAAACATTCCGTTTAAAAATTAACATAAATGACTATAGTAGTAACATTTTAATAGTTTTGGAGCATTGCTTGTTCTTTTTTTCGTAACTGAATTGATCATAAATTATTTAAAATGTTGTTATAATAATCATTTTCGTTAATTTTTTGACAGAATCCATTATTAGAACTACTTTTTAACCAAATTACTAATAGATTCCGTCTAAAAATTGACGGAATGGACTATGACAGTAATATTTTAAAAGTTTAGGGGTATTCCAGCTACGAAAAAAAATTCAGGGATCAAAGTTGTACAAGATTAAAAATTTAAGAACTAAACGAGAAATTTATCCTTATTATTATTATTATTATTATTATTATTATTATTATTATTTATTTTCTACGTGAATTATTGATATGTCCTTGCCTTAAATAGTCCATCTGTTGCGATCGATAGGCTAGGTAACTAAAGTCTTCCACTAACTAACTTTTGGGAAACTTCTTCGACCCTTCTAGTGAAACAACATGCATAAAAGTTTCAAAGACTCATTGGTTTTCCATCATAACATTGACAAAAGACTCGTTGGTTTTTTTTTTTTTGGTGATACACATTTGTTTTATATCCGATACTTTTGCTCGGTAGAAAGGACAGGAAAAAAAGAAGAAGAAGAAGAAGAAGTAGAAACTTCTTCGCCCTTCTAGTGAAACAACGCGCATAAAAGTTTCAAAGACTAGTTGGTTTTCCATCAAAACAATGACAAAAATACACATTTGTTTTGTATCCGATACTTTTGCTCGGTAGAGAGGACAGGAAAAGAAGAAGAAGAATATGTCATAAATCACTTGGGAGAGAATATATATATATATATATATATATTTTTTTTTTTTAAAGGAGAAATTAAGAGGTTTTTTTTTTTTTTTTTTTAATGATCTTTGGTATGAAATCCCTTTCATAATCTCTCGAATTTGAAAAAAATCAAAATAAGGTATTTTGAAAGATTTGAAATTTCTCCTCTAATTCATTTATTTTTCTTTTTTCTCTTACCAAACAATTAATTAAAAATATCAGAATATTTTTACAAATCTCTCTAATTTCCCTTTCATTTCTTTCTCTTTTCTCTCCTACCAAAACACACTCTGAATGTCATAGTATAATCATATTGGAGTGAACTAAATTAAGTGGGTAATAATCAGAGCTTTTAAAGTTTTTAGTCTTGTAAATTAGGGCTAAAAAAAATCTGATTGGGAGATTGATTTGTTTAACCAAGAACCACACTAAAAGTGGAGTCGACAGTTTCTTTTAAAGAATTGAACTTAATCAAAAACTTAGAGCCTGTTTGGTGTACAAGTTCAGTTTGAGTTGAGTTGAGATTTTTAAGTTTGAATAGTAATTTTTGTTGACTTTTTCAGAAAAGACAAAAAACTTTTTCAAAAAAGACAAAAAACATGATGAAAAAAGTACAGTTTAGTTTGAGTGGAGATGGAGAACCAAACGGGCCCTTAAACTAAAATAATAATGTGATTTTAGGTGTAGTTTAGTAGTAACTCAATACATAACTCTATTGTAAGGTAGATACTTCGAATATCTCAATCTTCAAATTAAATTAAAAAAAAAAACTAAAAATCTGATAATCTTTTTTTTTTTTTTTTTTTTTTAACTATGCATTGTTTAATTTTCTTTTAACTCAAGAAGTATTTTTTGCTCTTTAATTTAAAGAAAAAAATATTTATACCAATTATTTATTTATTTATTTGAGTTTTTAAATTTGAAATAATTGATACAAGAAAAGAAAAAAAAAAAAGAGGAGTAAAATTAAAGTACAAATAAAAGTCAAGAAGCGTAAATGAAAATGTTCGAAAATTATGTACAAAGTTCGAAATAATTACAAAATTTTAGAGGGTAAAATAGGATAAAATGATTCTTTCAAGAAAAAATTAAATAAGATAAAACGAGGAAAAATAATATATATATATATATTTTTTTTTAATGATGGAGAAACTTGAGCGTGGGCCACAGCCTCCCCTAAACCTTTGTTGGCTCCAGCCATCACCATTCAAACTATATACATGAACGAATTTTTAATAATTTTTTTTCCTTTTATAAGTTTATCGATGATAACCGCTCAAATTATAAAGGTAAGTGCATATCTCATTAATTATCATAAATATTTTTAATCAATTATCTAATTTATTGCAACTAACAAATTTATATATTATACAATTAAAATACAACAATAGCTAGCACTATATTATTATCCAAGTTCTAGACTCTTATAATGGGGCGTTATTTAATGCTAGTTAGCCCAAGGTTGAATGTTGAATTGATGTGTCGAGAAACAAGAATCGACCAACCCCAAGGCTTACATACATGGCAAATAGCTATAGTCATTGGTGAGTTTATTGACACATTTTATTTTGTTTTTTTACCCACTTTTCATAATCATTAACATATTAATTTTAGAATTAAAAAATTACTTATTTCACCATTTAGTTTTTCCAAAAAACCCCTATAACTAAATTATTTGTATTTCTTTTTTCTCCACATATTAAATAAACCTTTGCATAGTTTTTTTAAAACATGTTTTGTTTAATTTTTTTTGTTTAATTTTTTTTTTCACGAAGATTTTTTTTTTTTTTTTAGATATCCAATAAAAATTCTTCATTAGTTTATATGTTGAGATAAAAATCTATGAACTTATTCTTTGGTATACTTCTGCTTGAGACGATAAAAACTTGAGGATAATATATTGATGAAACTGAGTATTCCACAAGCATGATTGAAAAATGTTATGAATTTGATTAATACTTTTATTAGATAATTAGAAAAAACTCACAATTCAGAATTTTCATGAATTCCTAACAAATTTCTCTCAATTATTTATAAAATGAATAACCGATCAAATTAATATTTTTATTATATATTAACATCATGCATAAGTGTTTTCTATTTGCTTGTATTTCTTAGAAAACAAAAGAATTAGTTATAACATGGAACTACAAAAACTACTGAAAAATAGGAATAATAACCAAAAAAAAAAAAAAATATTCTCTTAAAAAAAATTATCGTGAAAATGAATTAAAAAATAACAACAAAATAGAACATTTAAAAAAAAAGATAGAAAAAAATGCATAGGGATTTTATACTGTAATGGGAGGAGAAAAAAAAATAATTTATTTGTAAGGGCTTTTTGAAAAAATTAAAAGGGTGAAACAAGTAATTATTTTATTCTAAAAGTAATATGCTAAGTGGTTTTAAAAAGTTGATGGAAAAAAAAAAATGAGGGTATCAATATACCCACGCTTATTATTAATGACCCAATATTTTTGCAGTTAAGGCAACTTTGACTGCTTTGGCATGAATCATCACGATCTTTGTTCCCTGCCATTGACGGTGTTTCTGCATTAAAAATGCCTTAATTATTAAGATTAAAAACGACACTACTTCGATAGATTTATGTATCTAACTCAACTCTTCAACTTTTACACAAATACTCAAGCACAGTTTGGGGTGGTGTTTGGAAAAGTGGTTTCTAAATCATTTTTTGTTATTTTCCTTCAATTTTACTATAACTTTTTCAAACATTTTCAAAAAATTCAAACTTTAAAAGTCCATAATTTTATCATTTTAAGTCAAAATTAGATGTTTTTTTTTCCCCAAATTACATAGAATTTAGCAAGGAACGAAACAAGATCCATATTGCTAATTTTTTCCGAACATGTTTCAAGTTTTTACATTTTTTTATTCTAAACAGTTCATTTTCACCAAACATGCATTTCTACAAAACTCAAACCATCTCCAACTTCCAAAATACCATCTCCAAACGTAACCCAAACCGACCCTCAATCTCAAGGATATATATATATATATGTGTGTATATCTATGTATGTACACATATATATATATATATATATATAAGTGGTTTTAAAAAATGGGTGAGAAAAATAAAATAGGGGTGTTAATATACCTACTCTTATTATTGATGACCCAATATTTTTGAAGTTAAGGTAACTTTGACTGCTTTGGCATGAATCATCACGATCTTTGTTCCATGCTCTCGATGGTGTTTCTGCATTAAAAATGCTTTAATAATTAAGATTGAAAATGACACTAACTCAACTCTTCAACTTTTATGCAAATACTCAGGCCCGTTTGGGGTGATGTTTGGAAAAGTGGTTTATAAATATTTTTTTATCATTTTCCTCTACTTTTACTATTCATTCTTCCAAACATTTTCAAAAAACTAAAATTTTAAAAGTTCATAACTATATCATTTTAAATTGAAATCAGATATTTTTTTAAAATTGCATAGAATTTCGTGAAGAATAAAACAATATCTATATTTTTAATTTGTTTCCGAACACGTTTTAAGTTTTTACACTTTTTTACTCCAAACAGTTCATTTTCATCAAATACATATTTTTAAAACTCAAATCATCTCCAACCTCCAAAACATCGTCTCCAAACGTGATCCCAAACGGACCCTAATCATGTTCACATACAGATAACTAGACTGTGGTTGAAGAAGCTGCAAAATTACAGCTTACAGTGTTGGCCATTTTAGATAAGTGACAAACAAAGATATCATGTGAGAGAATGAAGTGGAAAAAAATTGAAAAAGATGAAGAAAGTGTTGAGAGTGGGATTTGAACCCACGCCCTTTCGGACCAGAACCTTAATCTGGCGCCTTAGACCAACTCGGCCATCTCAACTCAGTTGCTCTTTTGTTTGATCTCTATTAGTTTTATATAATCAATGTGCTATACATTCTTCTCCCTGCAGTCTTGGCTTGATAGCATAGAAAATAGGTCCTTCAAAGCGCTCCTATTTACACACGGAAATAAATGTCTTATACATTAAGGAAATTTTTTTAATTTGAAGAAAAAAAAGAGGAAAAATTGGGAAAAAAAAAAAAAAAAACTAAATCGCATGTGTTTGTGTGATGTAGCACTAGTAGCTAGATAACGTTTGTGTAATGTGACCAATCATCCTAGTTTATGAGAAGTAAGATTGGTTTGTTAATTAAGAGGAGTGATATCTGGCTCTACACTAGATAGCACCGCAAATAAACAAAGAGCTGGTTTTATCCGGCCTCGTCGTTCTATTTCATAGAGAGCTATCAGGTATAATAATTATGGTGAAAAACATAATTTGTTCCCTAAGAAAAAACTAATATGTTGATATTCACAGCTTATTAAAGTCAATAAACTGCAGTATTTAGTACTTATTTCCTTAGTTACTTGTTTTGTTAATATATTGCTTGCTAGTTTCTCATGAAGGCAAATTAAGTGTATATTTCAGTTGGAAATGCATGTATAATATTAATGGTTAACCAAATCATTTACTGTACACAAAAGTTTATAATTAGTTTACAAGTTCAATTTTGCCGATTCATTGTAAAGATGTCATTACTTCCGGATGATGGGGAAAATTGCTTCTTTAGAGAAGAAACAACAGTTAATTAGTTAATAACGAGAAAAAAAATACAAACAATACATATCTTGCTATATTGTATATGGTTAGTATTTCAACATAATTTCTATTTAGTATGCGTAGAAAGCAATTTTACGTGACATATATAATTTGTTTGTACATGTATCAGTATTTCTTTATGATCTTTACACAGAACTTCGTATGTCGGTAATTAAATGTAACATCCATCCTTATATGCAAGGTTAGCTTAATTAAGGTGCTATATAATTGGAATGAATTAATCCAATACTAATACATCGATCGGTGATTGCAAGCATCTATAACTTAGTGACAATTCTATCATTTGACTCTATTATAAGATGAAGAATTCAAGTAGAGACGATGGGAAAGAAAGAGCCCCTCCTCAAGTTTTGATCTTTTTTTATAAAAATAGCCTATGATTTTAATCACTACTACAAAAGATAGATTACACGACGGAGATTACACGACGGTTCCTTGGAACCGTCGTGTAAAGTGGATTTTACACGACGGTCCCAAGGAACCGTCGTGTAAAAGCGCACTTTACACGACGGTCCCAAGGAACCGTCGTGTAAAAGCGCACTTTACACGACGGTTCCGGAGGACCGTCGTGTAATCCGCCCTTCGAAGGAGGATTACACGACGGTCCCGGAGGACCGTCGTGTAATCCCTCCCTCGGGGGGACATTACACGACGGTCCCGGGGGGGACCGTCGTGTAATCCACCCCTCGAAGGAGGATTACACGACGGTCCCGGGGGACCGTCGTGTAATCCCTCCCTCGGGGGGACATTACACGACGGTCCCGGGGGGGACCGTCGTGTAATCCCACCCTCGGGGGGGACATTACACGACGGTCCCGGGGGACCGTCGTGTAATCCCCAGTACTACACGACGGTTCTAAATAGACCGTTTAGAACCGTCGTGTAATCTTCTAAAAATTTTGAAAATTTTCAAATTTAATTTTTTGAAATTCGCGCGCCAAAACCTATAACTTAAATACAATTTCCTCCTCGTTTCTCTTCATCTCCGCACGAATTTCTTAAGTTCTTTCTCTCTTCACACTCTCTAAATTTCTCAAGTACCCACATCCTTCACCAACCCGTTGCCACCACTCTTTTAGAATCCGGTCAAGCCGCCGTTGCCGAAGTTGCCTCCCTCTTCGTGTGGCCGTGCATATTCTTTTTAAAAGAAAAGCAAGGTGACTTCGTATATAAACTAAAACACATTTGCTCTCTTGTATTGTTGTTTTCCATTAAATATCCATTTTGAACATGAATGTTTTTGTTTTTAATGTTGCTCTTTGTAGATGAATGGTTTGTGATTGGTTTTGACACTTTACACACATTTTTCAACAAAATTTTTTTGCGCCCACAATATACTCGATGAAATGCCTGAATGAGTTTTTTTTAATTTAATCTTAATTATATACATCTTAATTAGTTTGAACTTTATCAATTTGCTAGGGCCCTAACGGATTGGAAGATTATGACCGGAGAAGGGATTAGAAGAAGGAGACGAGACTGTAAAACAAAAATCTCGAACCGTCATTGTCCTCTCCAAGAGGGAAGTGTTGAATGTGGTTATTTTATTTTAGGTTTTATGAGGGACATAGTGTTGAATGGAATTGATGTACTTGAAAGTAAAGAATTTTTTACTTCTGAGGATTTGAATTTGATTAGGGGAGAATGAGCTAGCCATGTAATGCAATTCATTAATTATGATATGTGAACTTGTAATGTAAAAATTGGTATGTAATTTTACTTTGATCATTGAAGTTACCATCTTGGATCGTGTATTGGATAACATACAGGTTAGGCCAGTCGTGAGAAATCACCAAAAAACCATAATTTTTTTTTTTAAATAAAAGAGACATTACACGACGGTTCGGCCAAGTACCGTCGTGTAATGTCCGCATTACACGACGGTTCGGCCAAGAACCGTCGTGTAATGTCCGCATTACACGACGGTTCGGTCAAGTACCGTCGTGTAATGTGGACATTACACGACGGTTCGGCCAAGACCCGTCGTGTAATGTCCGCATTACACGACGGTTCGGCCAAGACCCGTCGTGTAATGTCCGCATTACACGACGGTTCGGCCAAGTACCGTCGTGTAATGTCCGCATTACACGACGGTTCGGCCAAGAACCGTCGTGTAATGTCCGCATTACACGACGGTTCGGCCAAGTACCGTCGTGTAATGTCTCTATATTACTTGTATATACTACGGTGTACCTTGTTTCGACGACGGTTTTTAACCGTCGTGTAACATTGAGATACCACGACAGTTCAATAACCGTCGTGTTATCTTCCACGACACTGGATTACACGACGGTTGGGTAACCGTCGTGTAAACTTTACACGACGGTAAAAAACCGTCGTGTAATCCACAATTTTTACTAGTGAATTAAACTTTCATAGTAGTGCCCCCTAAAAATAAAAATTGCTCATAATAACCCTCTTATTGTCTATGATATAGTTACAAGCCCTCCCTAAGAAAAAGTTCTGGCTTCGTCATTGAATTCAAGTCCCTCCTTCACACACGAGAAGTTCCAAAAACACATCGATCGATGATCTAATCTATGTCTCACAAAGTTCCTGTGCACAGCAGTTTCAGTCGGCACGCTAATGTTTTTGGAGGTCATAATCCATATCTAATGGTTAGTTTAATTTAAAGGTTCATATGATGAATTAATAATAAGCCGGAGCTCTAGCTCTGTGGAGTAACTAGACTCAAAAATATAAAATGTCTAACTATTGTTGTGACATAATTATTTCACCACAGTGGGAAAACTAGAGGAAAGTAATTGAAAAGGAGGTAAGAATTAAACTTAGAATTTTGATATTAATTGCTTTTAGTGAGAACCAAATTAAAAAACCATACTGCGTACTCGTAATGAAAAATAGTTCATAACACGTTTTTAGCACTTAAAATTTATACTCATCTAAGATAAATAATCTTGGTCGGAATACAAATAATAATTTTACTTTTATATTGACATAAAATTTTGACACATCTCCTTTCATGATGTTCATGAGAAAATTTTTCATCATGTCTCAATTTATAAATTCTTTTTGTTGAAATATGTTTTCAATTCAATCACAAATCACAACTGACAACACAATCATACTCAGAAACCCTAGCTCTCTCAAGAATTATCATATGATTAAATCACATGTTACAAAATATGGATTTTAATTGTGTTTGTCATACCTTTCACATGATGCAAAGAAGTGATCTTCGGTTTTAGCTCCTTTCACATGATCCATTAAGCACTAGTAGTTGAAGGGCAACTCTCCTTTGGCGGGTCATGACGCATTAGATATATAATATACAGAAGATCGTATATATATATATATATATATATATACATCTCTGTATATATTATTTGTATAATATACCTATAATGTAATAGCGCATTGCCTGCCAAAAGAGAGAAGCCCTACAACTAGTTCGCTCATCACTCATCACTCGTATTTTATTTATATACACACACATACATATTTTAAGTACCAAACTCAAACTTTGGATCTTGCTTAAGACGATACAAGGGAGCTAGGTAGAGAGCTTTATATATAGCTCATATTTCAAGGGAAACAAATGGGAATATATATATATATATATATATATATATGATATACTATATAGCATATGCCATGGATATCCTCTGGTGCCTGCTTTCTACGCATTCCTCTGCAAAAGAAAGCTGCCTCTTTCTTTCTTCTGAAAAGCTCGTTAGAGAAATGTTTTTATTTTTATTTTATTTTTATTTTTTTTAAGATTCCATTTGGGCACTTTCTCTTTCTCTCTCTATCCATTTTAGAAGATTGAGAAGAAAAAAAAGGGTAAATATGAGATATGCTTTTCACCAGAGGAATGTTGGCAGCGAAGTCTTGGCCTTTTCAAAGGTATATCCGGTGTCATATTCTTTCCTTTTTATTATTTTAACTTTTTTTCTTTTTCTTTTTATCATTGGTGTTTGAAACTCCAAATGGAGGTTTCGTGTTGGTCCAATCATAACGAGACGTCCCAAACAATATTGAAAAATATGGATACACGCACACATTGACTAGTTGGAGTTTTCATCATGACCAATTGGATAAATTAATGCTAAACATTTTTGTTGTCTTTCGTTGAAGAGTGAAAATATCTATTGTTTTTTCTAATAAGACTGGAGATTTCTCAAATAGGTAGTAGAGCTATAAATATGAACTGAACAAAGGAGCAACCTATAACTCCTTAGCCAATCTGCATATGGATTATGACGGGTGGACTTGGCCTAGGTTTTACGGCATAGTGTCTTTTTTAAATTTTAAAAATAATTTCATATAAAATACATGATCCGACTCGTTTTCATTCTAGGCCCGCATGAGTCAAGCCAAGCAGCACAAAAAAAAAGAAAAAAGGAAAAATGCATTACCAAGAAAGAGTACTTATAGTAGAGGACCACTATATAATAAGATTTACTATGATTTAGGAAGTTGCTTTTATAGTAGTAAAAAAAAAAAAAAAAAAAACTAAATCATTGGTCACAACTTTATGTAACTAAATCATTGTATGGAATAGTTCTCATAATAATGATAATAATAACATGCATTAAAAAAAAAATGATCTTTGAGCCTTTTTTTTTTTTTTTGGGTTGGGGGGGGGGGTTGTGGGGGCGTTGCATTGATCCACAAATTATATTCAACACATTAATCTTCAAACAATTCTCAACTAATGTTGAGTACTATAATGTAAAGTACTGAACATGAAAACACTCTGATCATCAACGACCCTTTTAGAGAATTACTAAAATTCTGCATCAGCAAGAGTACAATTGTGAGCCTGTTTGACACAGAAACTGTAAATCTGTAAAACTGTAATTTCTGAAATTATCATTTATTATAAGACTCGACGACCCTGGTTTAGAAGAAGAAAATTGCGGTAACATGGTGAATGATTTACTTTGATTCCTCCGTGGCAAGTCTCTCACTTAATATCCTCACTCCCATGTACCTGCAACATCACAATATTTAAAAAAAAAAGAGAGAGAGAAAAAAATCGCACTTGGTAGTTCAATCTCATTAGGTTGCACGTGATTGTCTCACAATTAGTAATAGGCTCCAACAGATACGACCAATTGAATGGGGCCCATTTAGAATGAGTCAGTACCAAATTAATGCTGCTGAATACGACATATGGTTTTTAGCATTTTGAGGCTAAAATTGTTACCTTCCGAGCATCATAACGGTGGCTTGCGGGTTAGTTCCCGGAGAGGATTTAAACGTGGAACCATCGACGACTCGTAGGGCATCGACGCCGAGAACCTTGTAATCGGTATCAACGACCCTCCCAACTTGGCAGCCTCCATGGTAATGCCATATGGTTGTGACTGTGTCCTTGCAAAATTGCTCCAAGGAAGTAGTGGAATTAGCATGTTTGGGCAGCAAATTTATTGGAGCATTTAACGTCATGTTAAGCAATGTAGGTACGGACAGATAATCATATCTAAAGCTAGAAAAGGACTTTGATTCTATAATTTTCTCGATGGTTGAAATGCCTTGTACACATCTTTGCAAGTCTATGGGTTCTTTGAAATAGTTAAAGGTCACAGACGGGTTGTCGTTCGGGTTACGGGTTCGGAGCTCCAAATGGCCTGTTGAAACCGGCCCCATGATTTTCTCAAGAATGAAACCTCCCCTGAAGGCTGAATCCTCAAGACTGTCCATAAGTTGCACAGCTCTGGCTAGGGCCTCTGGGGTCCTTTTCTTTGGCGGCACGGTTGCCAGCTGGCCTATCTGCAATTGTATGAACAAAAATTCGACTAAATATATATATATATATATATTTGGATCAATCGAAACAACTTAGAGAAAATCGTGAAAACAACATCTCAAATATACATGTTTATGTCTTTTACCCTCTTATTTGGATTTTTGATCCTTCGTATTTATATAATAATTGAAGGTTAAAAAAACTGAAACTACTATAATTAGGACGTAAGTTTTGAAGGCAATCCTGTGAATCACCCTAGAACTTATGATACCTTAGGAGAGAACATCCCGTAATCTCTTGGATTACCGCCGGCGAAGTTCTCGCCGCCGGCGGCTTCAATGTAGCTTCCGAAGCTGGTTATGCCAACCACCTCAATTAGTGAAACCTCAACAGAGTTTGGAGAAGGGATGAAAATGGAATTCATTGGGTTGTCAGCCATTCCCTGGCCAACCATGGGCTGGTCCAACACCACCGTGATGTTGTGGGCCTGAAGATGCTGGGCTGGGCCCACTCCACTAATCATCAGGAGTTGTGGGCTTCCAAGAGCACCCGATGAAATGATGATCTCACTCTTTGGCCCATTCTTGAGGTAAGCCGTGTGCCTTACTCCTGCTGTGTCTCTGAAGGCCACCCCGTGAGCCGAAGGCCTTTGTCTCCCTACTGATATACAGAAGGGGAAAAAAATAAAAATAAAAATAAATAGAGAGAAAGAAAGAAAAGAAAATAACCATAACTCAACGCAACTCTGTCGTAAGGTGTAGAGTTTAAATTCCTGACCTCAAATTAAAAAAAAAAAAAGAAATAAACAACTATTTAAACAGTGTAAGGTTTTGGTCGCCAACTCAGACTATCCTAGATTTGATTGCATTTTATTGTAATTGGGAGGTTTAGAGCCTATATGGTAGTGTCAAATGATTTTGTTTTGAGTATGAAAATGGTTTTTTTTTTTTTTTTTTTTTTTTTTGAAAATGATGTTGAAATCATTTCTAAAGTTGTGTTTGATGTGTTTTTAAAGAGATTGGATAGAGTATAACAAAAAGTGAAATTGGCTTGGATATGTTTTTAAATATATGTTTTAAGTTATAAACCTTAAAAAAAGAAAATAGAAATAAAAAACAACTTTCAATAGTTTTTCATTTCCTTAAGAAATATTATTTTTGTCATTTTTTTGTTTTTATTTTCACACCTCAAAAGATGTGTCATTTTTATTTCTAAAATATTTCGAAAACAATGCCAACTTCGAAAACAATGCCAACTGCCCTCTAAATCTTTTATTTCCCGAAATAATCCTTATCGACTCTGTCTTTGATAATTATTATTACTAATTTCTAATCAATTATATATTCACATACCAAATTAAGGACACGTAAAATCACACAACTCACATGTATGTTTTTTGAGTGATTGAAAAATTAATTGGTAGAATCTTGAAAGGTAACATACCTTTTGTTCTAAAGAGAACCTTATGCACAGTTGCATGCAAAAGAACAGTAAGGCCAGTGGGGTTAGCATATTGTAGCAAGTCAGCAGCAGTGTGTCTATGTCCAGCCCTATCAAAGATGGTGCCTCCAACCTTGGTCCCAACTATGTGATCGTAAGTGAACCCGTTGTTGGGCCCCACCCCGACTTCCAAGAGCCCGTCACGCACCGCCGATTGCCACTGCCCCACATGTGGTTCGAACGCCACCACCCGCTCCACCCACTGATACGACTCGTTCACTAGTCGCCCGTCCCACCCCGCTTCCCTAATGTCGTTTCACATAACACAGTAATTTGCTCTTCGTAATTTCGGTAGGAAAATTTTAATTAAAAAAAAATTGTAAAAACTCTTTGGCTTGACTAATTTATATGTACACATGTTTAAGGTTTTAAATTTGATCAAATTAACAACTTTAACAAAATGGTAATATCATACATATGAAGTGTAGTTTGTTTTGTAAAAGAGCAATGATTTGTATGAGTATCATGATTTTTTTTTTTTTTTGTCGAAGTTTTGTACAATTAGATTTCTATTTTGTCCAAATTTATTACCTAAGTGGATCATATTTTAATTTTATGACAAAACTAAATTTTCATGATGTGCATCATTTTTCTATTGAAAAAATGTACCTAACATAGTTAGGGGCAGCACGGGTGTAGAATCCGGCATTTAGACAGCTACCGCCGCCCAAGACACGGGCACGTGAGTTGATGACGCCGTCCTCTGAGATGAAGCGTTGGGAAGGGGAGGTCGGGGAGAGATTAGAGAGGGCGGCACCAAAGGCAGAGAGGTTGGTTATATTGGGGTTACCGTAGGGTGAACTACCACGTTCGAGGAGCAAAACACTGTAGTTTTGGGATAGTGTGGCGGCCAAGGGGCAGCCGGTGGTGCCGCCACCAACAATGATGTAATCGTAATGTGATATGTCAGGAGCTGTAGTGGCATCGTGCATAAAACTATAGTTCGGACCTAGAACATCAAGAGACACATTTGTAATGAAATACGTCTTTAAGTAATCTCCTTATTAATTTTAGCATATGACTAAATTTAAATATCTGAGTCACATGTTTAAGTGAAGATTTAAAGATATTCAATCTTGCAAAACCAAATATGATTAATTATGTGGTTACATGTATAACCTGATAGTATCATCACTCATGATTTTCTTTAAAGATGCAGAGTTCAAATTTCTTATTCTAATTATAAAAAAAAAAAAAAAAAAAGAAGGATCAGAAATTTGTGTGCCCCTTTGGTGGATAATAATATTCATTTATTCTAGTTCAAGCATTAAATAGTACAGCTAGAAGTCCCATAAGGACAGAAGAGAAGCATTATTTTAGGCTGTCAAAAGAAGAATTTTCTTCGAGGAAAAAAAAAAGGTCCTAAAAAAAGGAATTAATCTAACTCCTAGGCAAATTGACATAGTGGAATAGTTACGAGTCATGTATTCTTTTACGTTAAAATATAGCAAAAGACCATAAGTACCATATCTTTATATATGTGTTTAGAACAAATATTTTGTGCTCATACATCATGTTAGAATATTAATGATTTTTGAAAAAGTTAACGGTTAGAAAGCGATCGAAAATTTTAATAAACTATTAGGAAGTGATCTAACATTAGATTTATATATATAATTAGAACATATGCTTCTTATATATGGTGAAATATTATAGGCATTGTTCTTTACATCAACTATATATGAAATCACTTCTTCCAAATGTCTGAAATGATCTACACATACTAGACCAAGGATAAATTACATTTACTTTTAGACCAACCAAACATGTGAACAGAAAACAAAAGCAGACTTCCTACCTCTCTTTTAATCCAAAAAAATAAAATCATTGAGAGAGAGAGAGAGAGAGAGAGATACCTCTTTCAGCAACAGAAAATGGAGAAAAGAAGATAAATATTCCAGAGAGAGCAGCGGCAAACAATCTCCATCGTCCAATATCCATGATAATCTCTTCCTAGTACTCCTTAGAATACATAAGAACTTCCTTTGTGAACTAGTATAAAATGTTTTTTTTTTTTTTCCCCAAGTATCAAAACTTATAATCTTAATTCCTTAAATACAATTTTGCCTTCAAAACCAATCCAAACGATCTCAACGGCAACAAACTTTGAGGAGCACAAAGATTATTTTCTTGCTAATTTTCCCCTTCAATTTGTTGGCGAAATAAACAAGGCCACTAAAAAATAATAATAATAAAGTAAGTACTAAATCGCTCAAATATATATTCAAGAAATGCATGCAAAATATGTGATAACCCCTTAACTCGCCTATTTTCTAGGCCCCAAAAACTATGTACTAATATAAAACGAAAAAATGGACTCAAATTGTGTAGGAAGTATAGTAGGAAAAAGAGAGCTAGGTGATATTATATATATATATATATATACGAGCAAATTGGATTTTAGTGTTGTATCAACAAATATATATTGGTGTGGTTATGAATCTGATCACCGGTGTGTTTCAGAGAAGATGTATGGGTAGTTAGATTTGTTAAATGATATAAAGAGTATCAAAAATTAGTGACAATTAATGTGGGCTACGCTTTTATTGGGCATATTTGGGTATGTCACTTAATGGCATGAACAATTCGGTTTACATCGTTTTCATATTTCCCTTTTGAAAAATAGGTGTTCATGACCGACATTGATGTGTGTATATATTTATATATATATATATATATATATGTTATAAGTAATATTAACGACTTCAACTCGATATTAATTAACACGACCGTGTGAATTGTTATCTTTTTGTTGTCAATGTAATTATTTAGTTCTAATTGATGTGATGATTATTTAAAAATATATTATTAAAACGATGTTGGTATTTATTTGACATTTTTTTAATGTATTATACATTTATATATATATATATAGAGAGAGAGAGAGAGAGAGAGAGATTTAGACAAGTGAAAAATGGGAAGCTACATGGCCCGAAATTAACCAACATCATAAAGAAGCAAAATCATCTAAATGGGAGGCTCATTAATGTATGTACTTTGTGTTGTATAGTCCATATCGTATTAAAAGCAATTATTCAAAGGTCCGAAAAGGACATGATTATTATTTAATTTTAAAATTACCCGTATCGGATTCAGCGATGAAGCACTGGTAAACTCGGATATTCTAACTTGCGAGTTAGAACGGCTGAATTCTAGGAGTTGTCTCATTGCTGTTAGTAAAAAAAATATGAAGTTGTACTTTCATTCTTTCTTGACTTGGGACTTTGAGATTGTAATATAAGAGATGACAGAATCATCAGGAGGACTAAATTCATCTCAAAAGTTTAAGTTGTTAAGAAATGAACATTAAATGGGATAGAAAGTGTAATTGTATGGGTTTGAATTCTGAATTTACTGTTCAGATACCATATTAGTTTAGATATCCATCAAAAGCTTAAGTTGTTAGAATGTGAGCTACTAATAATTTTATATTAAAACAACCAATTAATGTAAGACTTGATCCAATCACTCCTAAGAGTGTGTTTGCTAGGAAAGAAAAATGGAAGGGGGGGGGGGGGGGGGGGTGGA
Source organism: Ficus carica (assembly GCA_009761775.1). NCBI lineage: Eukaryota > Viridiplantae > Streptophyta > Magnoliopsida > Rosales > Moraceae > Ficus > Ficus carica. The sequence continues at coordinate 2,068,170 of CM019750.1, forward strand.
GGAGGGATTGGTGGAAAGATTTTGACAATTATGGTTATTTTGGTCGGAGAAAAGAGAGGAAGGAAGGGATTAGGGGAGGGACTCCCAATCATTCAAATACCTCAATTTTACTCCCTCTAAATTAGAGACTTTTAGAGGGATTCAATCTATCTCATTAGTTAGAGATATATAGTCATTTATAAATTAAATTTACTATTTCCTTTCCCTTGTATCTTTATACCAAACAAGAGAGAAGAGTTTTTCTTTCTTTTCTTCATGTCATACCAAATATCATGAAAGAAAGAACATCTCTCACCTTGCCCATCGCCCTCACCTAGGTAATCTACCACTTTCTCCTTCCACTTTTCTTGACTCTTTCCAAACATAACCTAAAAATTCATACACAATCAATTTCTTAAACATCACTCAAATCATATCCATAAATCCACACCTCAAGCACCATCTGCTTAGTCCTTTGAGAAGTTCTCAATGGACAGGCTCGAGCATTTTTATGAGGTTGAAGCCGCGTATACCTATTCTCAAATTTACGTATGCTCTTTCATGGGATTGTCACTTGTCCTCTCAATTTGGACAACTTTGGCTATTAAGTTTAAAGCACTAATAATGTTGATTAGCATATTAATCACTCTATTAAAGTGGTGGGAAACATTTTTAAATGGGTTCATAGAACTGTTTGGAAGAAGTTCAATCACACGTCTTTAGGCTCAGTTTGGATCATATATCCAATTTCGGAAAGGAAAACTTTCTTGTTTTAAATGAAAAAGTTTTTTATTTTGAGAATAAGATGGTGTTAGGATGTGTAAAAAATTTTCTTCTTGAAAACAAAAAGTTGTTTGGAATGATAAAAAATGGTGTTGGGAATTGTGCATTGTGAGAAGATTTTAAAGGTTTCGTTTGGATCACATGCCAATTTTCGGAAAGGAAAATTTTCTTATTTGAAATGAAAAGTCATTTCATTTTGAGAATAAAATGACGTTTGGATATGTAAAAAATTTCTTTTTGAAAATAAAAAATTGTTGGGAATGAGAAGAAATGGTGCATTATGAGAAGATTTCAAAAAGATTCCTTATACAAAAGAAGTTTGAAATGAGATAGTTTTTCTTTTTCAAAATGAAGGAATGATGAAAAAAAGATAAGCAAACACTTTTTTGTAAAAATTTTCCAATTTCCAAAATTGGAAATGTGATCCAAACAAAGGATTTAGTCATTTCCAGCTAATATGTATGGCTCAATGAGGAAGGAAAACTACACAATTTGTACCATTTCTAACGTGTGAACATGGATGCCCTTTTCATTATAAATGTATGCAGATGATCCCAACAATCCATGATAGTTAAACTGAAAAAAAAAAAAAAATCTATCGGGGCAAAAAACGAGTAAGAATAAAGCAATCATTCTAGTTTCACATAATCTACAGAGTCTAAACGCAGAGACATTCAAGATAAATCTTTTTGTGATACGTACTATTGTCCTTTTTTTCTTTTCTGATTATTGAAGTGTATGCAGTTGTTTGGGGTCTATGGATGGAGCAATAGGATGAAAATTATCTCATATTTTAATCTACTGTCGTTTTCATGATCAGCTGATGTCGTTTTCTGCATATTCTTATCTTTTAGATTGTCGTTGTTTCTTCATTACTGTGTGTTTATTGATTAACCGTTTTCTGAGATCATATTCTTCTTATTGTGGTCGTTTCAGGAATCTTCCAACATTTCCCAAGAATCACAGCTTATGGATTATTTTTCATTATCTTGTCTTTTTAATCATTTTTCCGGATGAAGATGCTGTCTTTTCCTAAGGTACTGCGGTTCTCTTATGTTTTTGTCATTCTCAGACTCAACATATATAAAGATACTGCCGCCTTATACTCAATGCGGATTTCTATTATCCCATGTTTTCCTTTCTTAAAATGTTGACGTTTTGCTAAGATGCTGCGGTTTTTAATAAATGTCGTTTTTTTCATTATTTTGTCGTTTTCTAAGTACGATGTTGTTTATGAGGCTATTATCGTCTCCTTGCAATGAATATGTTCTTTTACTAGATTCTGTAAAGTAAAAAGATATTGTCGCCGGTAATGTAGTAAGCCGATGTTCATGTAGCTGCTGTAGTTTTTTTTTTTTTTTTTTTTTTTTTTTTTTTAAAACGAGGATGTCGTTTTTTAGACTCTCCATATCCATAGATCTTGTCGTTTCCCAAAATGTCATTCTATGGGTTATTGTCTGCAAAGAGAATTTTATCTATTAGATGTTGCGTTTTTAGTTTTTTATCGTTTTCCTAAGATGTTGATCTATTCAGTCAATTAATTCAATATTGTTTTATGATTTTTTTTTTTTTTCGATTTGTTAAGATTTTTAGTTATTATGATTTTGTCGTGTGGATAAGATGCTACGTTCCTTCGAAACTGCCATTTTTTTGTCGTTCGGAAAAAGTTGGGGCAAAAAAAAATCCCCAAAAAAATTTCTTAGTATAGGTTATGATTTCATTTTTTTTTTTTTTTTTTTTTTTTAAGCTCAGAACACATTTGTCATAGTTAATAAGTTAGCATTGATTATGTTTTCATTTCCCATTGCAGATTCAGCTAAAAAAATTATTTTTAAAATAGTCCAGATGTAAGATTACACTTGTACATGTAACTACATATCAGCTGAAACTCGAGCGTTATACATGTAGTTTAAAGCATTTGCTGACGGCCTGAGGCACATTTGTGGTCTTCCCTTGGGAAAAAGACTGAACATTTATTAAATTCGATTGAAGATAATTGTAAGCTTTATTTCTTATGATATACATCACTTATGCATAGTTGAAAGAATAATGAAGCTAGAACTTGACCCCCTATGTAGAGTGGGGAAAAAAATCAATAAAGAGAGTTGTAGGTAAAGCAAGTGGCCACAATTGAGACCACGCAGATGAGGAGGGACGGAAGAAGAGTGACATTCAAGAGCCTACTCTGTCCCAAAAATCCAGCCGCAGTTATAGTACCATCTGCAACCACTCGGGCCAACGTTCCAGCCTCTGTCGAGAGTAGTCCGCCGTTGTAGGTTCCACGGGAAAGCCTAGATGACATGACTCTAGAGAGAAGTGACAAATTAACGCCTGCAAGAACACAAGAACATCGTACGAAGTTCCATTCGACAATTAACCTATCAAGTTGGTGCAATCACAAGCCGTAAATCATTAACTTTTTCTTTTGGCTAGAATATCTCACCTTCAAGTACTTCGGCAGAGACAAACATGATGAGGCCTGAAGAGACATATTGTACCACAGTGTATGGTATTATTATGTGGAAGCTCAGAAGAATGCCTATGCAGACCATAATTTCTGATGCTAATAAAATTTGCCTGCAACGGTGCGTAATAAAGTAAGAAAAACATATATGGAACAGAAGAAAATACAAATCCAAGCAACACGAACTTCATATGAAAAATCACCTGTCTTCAAACATGTTGCTAATGTAGCTTCCAACAATAATGTTTACCGGAAGAACCGTGAGCCCAAGACATGCTAGAAAGATTGCCACGCTGCTTGTGGACCAACCAAAGTAGTACGTGGTAACGACACTCGATTCAGAGAGTAAAATCTCCATTGCATACTTGAGCATGAAATATATCACAATTGAACCTGATCAAATGGTACAAAGGGTAAAACGTTTAATCTCCAATAAGAAAGTACCAGTGGATTTAAATCGTAAAAGTGATTAGACCTAAAGCAACTACACGCTAATGTCTCTGACTTGAGTGCAAAAGAAATTCATGTTAAATGTGTAATTATTAGCTTATCTTCATGTTGGAAATATTGTCAACAACGTTGACACATATTCTAGGGTTTACACGATACCTTCACAGAAGGCGTAAGTAGTCTATATGCTGATCGAATTGAAGTGGCTGGTTGGCGAGACTCCTCAGAAGATTCTTCACTTCCTTCAAATTCTTGGTCACCATCTTCTTCTTCTTGCTTGTCTTCTGAACTGACAAGCAACGGTCGCTTAAGACCTTCCTCAAGGGCATCATTTTTTACTGTTTCTGTCATGGAGGGTTTAATTCCACATTAGCCACTTTTTAACAAACTCATTATAAACACATAGCACGCAATTTGACACAAAACTTATCTATCCAGGGAAGCAAGTCATTGTACCAGTATTAGATGTCTGTGGTGTGGGATTTTGCGCGGTTTCACGAGCAGGTTCTCTGAATGAGATCCATAACCATACTAAATACATAAGCCATGCAGCAGCCATAACCCAGCCAGGTAAAGTGTCTTGATTGATCGTAAGCTTATAAATCTTGAAATTAGTTTGAAGTAAGCCAGCAAGAGCTGGACCACAAGCCATCCCAAGTGCACTGGCACTCACAAAACCCGCTGATGCCTGCATTCGGATTTTTAATGGCACACAATCACTGATATACCGCCTGTTAACTGCTCTAGCAGAACCCAACCTGCAAGTCAGAAAGCCCAAAGTTTATCAATTTGTTGACGCGGTGCTCATCGTGCCAGAAAAAAAAAAAAAAAAAATCAAAACACTACATTAAACTTAACACTTAACCGGGTTAAAGTTATTAGTTCCTCTAACCATTAGTTAATTTTTGTGATTCTGCATGGTGCAAACAACACGCTTTCAACTACACCAAAATACTTTCACAAGCTTGAGCCCACACAATGAAAGAAGATAACAAACATAGCAATGTTATAAAAAATAATATCTCTATGTGAGTTGTTATTTGGAATAAAACTTTCCCTACCACCATAGTGGAATGAATCCAAAATAAAACAAATCTGATGGAACATAAACCACCAATAGCCAAATCAAAGTTTAAGCTGATTCTACACGTAAATGGTTGTCCACTCCCTAACAGACACCTTTATCAATTTATTGGCCCATTTATACAATCTTACAGATAAACACAGACATATCTATTAACACAAATCATCATTGTTTACTTAGGCAGCGATTTAGTCAATTGGATAAGAAAAAACAGAACAGGAAGGGAAAGAAGACGAAGAAGATTACTTACCCACAGAAAAGACGACCAATCAAAGAATCCATATCGAGTTAAGATCATATGCCAGTGCATATAGGGTGTTTCCCAGGAACAGAACAACACTGCTGAATACAAGAGGTTTAAAGTATGATCTGTTTGACCATGCACTAAAATACACGGAAGAAAACACCTGCGCAACAGCCATAGCTCCAATCACAACACCACAAACTGTTGCTGCAGCTCCAAGGCTCATGGAGTAGTCATCCGCCGTAGGGACAATAATGTATGTATTCACCATGTAGAGAAATGTGTTTGCTAGGTTCAGGAGAAGCGACATAAAATGATATCTCTGGTCATCAACTTGTTCATCGATAGGAGAGGGCAGCTCTTCTTGCATAATGAGTGCATGTTGAGCCAAGAAATTAAGAAAGTTTGTTGAATTGGTTAGCCTGTCTACAGCTGCTTTTATTGAATCAACAATAGGATCCTGCAAATTGACCCAAGTAAATACTATTACCTATCAAAAAAAAAAAAACTTTCCAAACAATAAGAGAAGGAAAACAACTATTGGGTGCAAGAAGAAAGAAACCTGGAGCGGAAGAGCAGGCTGATCATATATAGATAAGTAGCTTCCCTGGCGATCCTGGAGTTCATGAAGATTTCGCGAAAGGGCTCCCACAACAGCCCCTATACCCTACATGATGAAAATGCACTCACCCATGAACACGACTATTCAAGTGTGCAAAGTATAAAGGAAAAGAATAAGAGATGGCCTGAGAATAGAAAATTACCACATGCTTAAACACTTGCTGCAGCTGTGAGTATGGATGATTAGCACGAGTTTTGACATAATAATCAGTGAATCTATAGCCAAAGCGTTTATCAAACTTCTTCAGTATCTTACGGAGACCGATAGCATTCATCTCGACAAAAAAGAGAAGCTTTAGCAGGTCTTGCCCTACTGCTTTATAAGCTTCTCGTAGTACGGATATTTGAGATATATCAGGCTGTGCCTGTAGAGCACTATGCTTTTCTCAAGCTTGGCTATCCTGCTTGCTAGTATCCCTTGTTGTTCCAACAGAAATAGGACAATCTTCTCAATCTGAATAGCAGAGCAGGAAAAAAGAAAAAACGTGATTCATCTTGCACCTCAGAGACTTTAAAATAAAAGCAGATAGAAACAAGAAAATGCAAACATTTCCCAATCCTAACCATCCCATATATATGTTATACAAGCATGTTTATTAGAAGGAACAGCATGCTAATCCCTACCTATATATGCTTCTATCTGCCTACCTACCATACCATGCACACCCGAGATTTATTAACACAATAATATATGCACAAAAGTGATACTAACGCCATTCTTGCTTGATACTTCAACTCTTGATATACTCCTCGGGATGCAATAACTATACCCATTTCACCATTCTCCAAAGGAATAAGGGGAAAGAGGAGAAGGAAATATCCACAAATATAATCTACTTTTTTCCTTACAGCAATTAAACCCAGCATAAAGTTTAAAACGCTCCTAGAACACTACATGTTTCTCTACTAATTATTAACTAAGCAGCTTTAAGCTCTTCCGAGCAACCCATTTTCAAAGATATATAAAGCACTTACACTGAGCATTCGATGAATTTTGTTACAGAAATACAGAGCACATGACTGAATGATTAATCATAGAACTCTAGCTACAAATGGTACAGTCTAAGAGGATTACGAACTTTAAGATATCTAATCATTTATAATGAAAAAGCATAGGCACACCTGATCATCCAACATTCTTGAAAAATCCTTGAGAACATGCCGGCGATCTTGCGCACCAACTTCAATTTGTTGAGCATACTGTTTTACTCTTTTCTTCATTAGTTTATAGTTGATGTAATACCTGCAGGGAATCAGGATATGATGTATCAATAATCAATTTCCACAGATCCACAAGTTTCCACTCTAATTCAGGGTACAGAAAAGCCAGAAACATAATTATTCATGTTATTGTTCTTTTGTAACTTTCAACAGAAAAACTTAGAAATCCGGTCCTTGTTCATCAACTACTTAGCAATGTATACTCAAATGAGTAATAAGAAAAAATCATACCGTTGCCATTCTTCAATTTGTCTTTCCTTCAACTTTTTCCCAAAGGCAACCATCTTTTACTACATGCACAACAGAAGCTTAAGTGAGAGGAAGAATAAAAAGTGAAAACTGTCTGTGTGTGTGTTTTGGGGGGGGTGGTGGGCCGCGGCGATAATTTCACTCTTCGAATTTCAGCTGCTTTAGAACTTGTCATGCAATGTCATTTCTTATAGTCAAAACAACGTTTGTTATCATTAAAAAAAAAAAAAAAAAAAACACAGAGTAACTCATTAATACCAACATTTGTAGAAAAAATTTAAGATTGAATAATATTGTTCTTCACTTTTTTTTTTTTTTTAATCACTGTTATGGGGCTATGGCTCCAACTTATTACAAAGAAAGAAAACACTTTGAACTCCTACCAAAATCCCTCCCCTCCTTAAGTTTCAAACTCAGGAACTCCCTACCCAAAATCCCACCTTAAGCTTGAATATTATTGTCTTTATCAATGTTTTGACGTTGTTTTCTAGCCAAAACAATGTTTCTTATCAGTAAAACAACAGAGTAAATTACTAATGCCAGTCACTTCTAGAAAAATCTAAAGCTTAAACATTATTTTTATTTTTATTAATGTTATGGAGCTATGTTTCCGACTGTTAAAGAGAAACGCAAACACTTTAGTTTCAAACTCGGAAACTCCTTCCAAATTCCCTGCCCTCCTTAAGTTTCAAACTCGGGAACTCCTAACAAAATCCCTCCACTCCCACCCACTACCAGTGAGATAGCTTTTTATTATTATTGATTGGCAAGGCAATCCACTGCCAATGGTTTATCCAGATGCTCCAATGATACATTCCTACCCAACTTCAACTAACTCAATTGGCCTATCAACATTAAACAAATAATTTCATGATCAAATCAATGCAAGATTACAGTAAAAAAATTGAAGCACTAAAGAATCGAAAGATAGAATAGGAAAAAAAAAAAAAAAGGAGCACATTTCGTAGAATATTCCCTCACTTATATGAAGTACTGTTCATAATTTTTTTTTCTTTTTCCTTTTTACTTTTTGGATGATGATTCATTGGATAAACACCACGAACAACCATGATCCACAACCCATAGGCCGTACTAGATCGAGAAAATTAATATTCTAATCACGTTTCCAAAAACAAGAAGCCCAATTTGACTGAGTTCAAAATAGTACTTGATTTCACAACAACATCCAAATCAAAGTCACCTAATAATCCAAGAAATGAAAGATATATTTACATAAATATATATAAATTTATAGATATATTTACATAAATATATATAAATTTATAAATAAACAAAAGCGAAAATTATGGCCGGAATCTTCATGCGTAATTTTCCAAATCTTATACAGCACAAGATTTGAGCTGAATTTTTAAAAAGGTAATTCGAAAGAAGGAATTTTCTGCGGCGGATTCGAACCAAACAGCAGCGCTAAACTCAAAAGCAGCTTAATAGATTGAATCTGAATCATGCTCTGTTTGTTTGCCGAGAAAAAATCGAGAGAAGAAATGGCTGCGATTCATACAAATTCACTCGCGCAACTCTCTGTTCTCTCAAGCTCCGAATCAGGATTCAAGCCAACAAAACTCGCACTTAACAAAGCAAAGTGCTATCAGAAAGCTTTGAATTTCACCTTCTTGTAACTTTCTGCTCCGAATTCTCGGCAGCCAAACAGAGCACGAGTTCACAAATACATACACAGATATAAATACATAATATATTTTATATATCCATGCATATATACACCAACATATATATATATATATATATAACACAGAAAAATCGAATTACCGAATAGAATTGATGACGAAACGATTTAGATGACCATCAACGAACAGAAACGAGCAAAGATTCCTTCTTGCTCCGAAAGCGACGCAATAGCCAAACGGAAAAGGAAGGAAAACGACGGGAAATCTGGAGGGAAGAAGGAAGATGGAGAAGAAAATGGGAAGGAAGGAAGGAAGGAGTAAATACGTCGGGAATGGATTGAGAGAGGGAAAGGTAAAGGAAAAGAAAATTTGGGAATGTTTTGTTTGTGGCACACGAAGAACGGATCCTTGTTGTTAAACTTTGCGGGAGGGAATCGGGATTCCCGGTACAAGAACTCGGCAATGAGAATTTAATAGCTCAGGAGTGGGCCGGAATGCGTTTTCCGAAAATCTGAATAGCAGCTTTCTCTCTGCTTTATTAGTTTCCTATAAAGTAAAGTTATTATTGAGGGACCGCTCCGATATGTACTTGGGAATCATTATTGTCTGTCATTATTGACTTTTCACTTTCTAATGGAAAATTTAAAAAAAATGAGGGAGGGACAAACTTTGAGAGAGTTTTATGCGGATACAGTTTTGTGATATTTTTGAGCAAATTAAAAAAACAAGAAAATAAAGAGGAAAAAAATTGGGTTTCTGTTTCTGGTATAGCTTTTCTTGATTTTCCTTTCTTTTTTTTTTTTTTTTTGGTCGTTTGTTCCTTTTTTTTCTGACTATTTTTGGACTAGCTTTTGATTATATTTAGAAAAAAAAAAAAAAAAGGTACTATTTCGCTTTTTTGAGCCAAAAAAAATAATAATTTTGTTTGTTCAAAGAAAAAAAAAAGACAGAAAATAATCCCTTGTGAGTGTGTAAATCATCTATTGTGATTCATATTAATCCAATCTTATGAATATTGGCTTCAATTCGAATTTAGAGTGTCAGAATTTAGATTAAATTAATCATTTTCTAATTTTATTCATAAAAAATTCAAGAAAATTTTAAGTCAGTTTTTTTTTTTTTTTAGGATGTCTTTTAAAAATAGTCACTATACATCCATCTGCACATTGAATTGAATTGATTTTTTTACACAAGAAAGATTGGATTTTTTTTAAACTCAAGGATAAGGGATTCCACATTGAACATTACCTTTCCAAATAGAATAAAGTACTATATGAATTGAATCTTACAAAAGTTATAGAATTGAATTGGATGTTGACAGCTAGTTCCCTTATTTGTGAACCATTTAGTGTTTAATTTTTATTAGTTTTCCTTTTGTCATATTTTCCTTTTCTGGTTTTTCAAATTCATAACTTTTTCTTATTAAAAAAAGTAAGATAAAAAGAAAATAACCTTTTGCAAACCTTTTATCATATCACATATTTCAACTTACCCACCTTCTTAGAAATGCAGGTGTGTACCTATCTATCAAAAAAAAAAAAAAAATTTAGTACTTTTCCAAAAACCGGTTTACTAGGTTGTATGGAATTAGGAGCCATGGACTCTAAAATAGGAATGGAGTATAATCCTACATGACTAAAATTTTAAGTAGTGCATAGATAAAAAAATTAAGTATTGAGTTTTTTTTGTCATTGTTTGTTACATATTTTACCATTTGAGCAAAATTAAGCTAAAGATTTCAAATTCTTTTTGTTAAGTTTTATGAAAAAAAAAAAAAAAAAAGTCACAAAATTAACACAAAAAACATATACACACACATATTTGCCCCCCACCCATCTAACACTATTGGGCGGTTTTGAGTTGGGATTTTGAAAGTTTCTTCTTTAATCCATCTACTATTTTGAGTTGGAATTTTGAAAATTTATTATCCTATCCATCTTCCATGGAACTCATCTTAATATATATTTTTGAAAGTGAAGATATTCAAAGTCTACACATTATATTGAAATTAAATCTAGATCTATTGTTAAAATTTATCTCTCACTTTTCTTATTGTTTTTCATCATCTTATTCTGATTGTTTTTTTTTTTTTTTAATGTTTCGCCTTAAACCATTAATCATTATATTTTATCTCGTTTTTCCAAATTACTCAGGTTACTTTCTAAAATATAAAATAAAAAATTAAAGGGGGGAAAAAAAAAACTACACTCACCTAAACTGTCGTAAAATTATAGAAAACTTAATCTGCAGCAAATCTCACCAAACGATCCACGTTTATAGGGTAATACTCAAGATAATTACCACGTTGAAGGGATTTTGGATTTCTTTCTAATTTATTATTTCTTAAACTATATTGAAAGGTCAGTTATGTATCTTTTTACCAATCAATTAATTATATTGAAAGGTCAGTTATGCATTCTTTTTACCAATCAATTAATTAAAAGCAAATAATTATTGTAATTAATAACAATAATGGACAAAGCATGATTCCATGATAGAGACATCCGATTTGCAAACAAAAAAAGTCCTCTAATTACTTCCGTTGAATAAACGTTTTTTGCTTTTTAGTTCTTATTCATTGCACGATTAAAAGGTGAATGTTGAGATGAGATTATTCTAATCCAAATTAGTAGTCAAATTTTAAATTATGTCAAGCTGAGGTTTCGTCTATTACTTGGTTTATTCCTAAAGGTTGAATTAACAGGAGGGTCAAAATCCTCTCAATGTTCTTAAAAAATATTAAAAAATAAAAACCCTTTCCATTTTGAGCTTTAAGTACACCAGTTGACAAATATTGACTTCCGTAGCTACAAACTCAAAAGTACATTTATGTTATGGTTTATCTTGTAGTTCACCCCCAAAAAGATTATAAAAAAAAAACTAAGATTTTGTTTGACGAATAAGTTTGACAAACCAAACGCAAGTTAAAAAATATAATACGTTAATGTACTACATGATGAAAACATCTTTCTCCAGTTTCAACATTTATGTAAAACAATAAGTCAATAACATTAAAGGATGAATAATGAACATTTACTTAGCTACGTACATTATAATTTCCAATTTGTACTGTCACTTAGCAATAGAATAACGTCCAAACTACACATAGTAATATGGACTCTTCAAAATAGGGTGATTATTTGAATTTTTTTTATCAATTTGATCTTGAATTTTTTTTTATTTTATTTTATAAATTCTGTTATGAATTTCAATTTTTAAAAAATTTAACTCTCTTACCATAAAATTGATGAAGGATTTCTAAAATATAACAAAGATAACCATGTTGTTATCTCGGCTAAATTGAAAAAAAAATATTTAAAAAATATTTAAAAAAAAACAACAACATATATACAATAAGTGTAAAGAGTTCTCTTCACAATTGTTTTAAAAAAATAACAAAAATCATGACATTTTATACTGTTTTCTACAAAATCTTCAATTATTTTGCGATAAACATGAGACTATTTTTGTTAAATATCAGAAATCATCTGCCGGTTAGGAACAAAATTATTTAAAAACAAAAAACAAAAAAAAAAAAACAAAATAAAAGTTTTTGGACTGATTTTTCAACATTAAAAATACATAGAATAAAGTAACAGTTCAAAGTTTAATAACTAATCCTAATAATAATCCTTTATACATGATATATACATAAATATGCACGTAAAGTATATATATATTAGTATGCGATGTATATTATGAAGACAAACTAGTCTATTTTAAGGAATTGTGTTTCCAAGAACAACTCTTTTCCCTTTCCTTATCAACTCATGTACCAAAACAAGTAATGTGAACCAAGGAAACGAATATTTTGCCCTTGATTAATGATTAACACCAATCTATGCATAAGAATATAGGCTTTAATCTGTCTAATTTGTACCATATATATGTAAAACCTATAAGATATACCCCCCCAAATAGTTGAATAGGAAATTCCAATGCTTTTATTAGAAAGATGAACAAGCAAAAACAGAGACTTGTGGCTATAATTTTTACTTTGTACTTGTGTGGTTCAATTAACCTGCCCAATATTTGTCCAGATGGCTCCAAAATGTCCCCTTCTACGACCGCCACATTAATTTTTTTTTATTTTTTTATTTTTTTTTTGCTGAATTAAGAATCTTTTTCGTTTAAGAGAACGTAACGTCAACATAATTGAAAAAGATATGGTACACCTGTTGGTGTCAAACTTAATCTTCCGCTCGATAATGATCGATCGCTCGATGCTCGATCATCTTCCGCTCATCACGAGAGATAATCGATTCGTCGTGCAATGTTCATATTAGCGAACAACGAACATTGGGAGATCAGTCTCTATAACCGCCAAGCACACAATCAATTGTGACATCGTGGCTCACGTTTTTGCACAAATTCCAAATTACACGGGATAGTGGGAAACTGTCCACTACTGTCCTACGAATCCAGACCCACTACTTTCTCTCTTTAAATAGACGAAGACTATTCTCATTGAGGATCTATATTTTGAGCCCTTATTGTTATTCTGCAGAAATACCCTCAGAAATTGTAACATTTGTATTGAAATTCCTAAATAGTAAAACTTGAGCCTCAGAGGATGTAGCACAATTCCGACGAACTTCTCTAAAATTTGGTGTTATTATCTTTTACTGTTTTTATTTCATCTTATTATTTATATTTTCTGATTATTATTGTTTTATGATTCTTATATGTAATATTCAAGGACTCTAATAATTTCCGTATATTTATTTTCTTATGATCTACAACACCCTTGTCCATATCTTGAAAGGGTAACCCTGAAAGCACTTGAAATAAAAGGACGTCCCATCATATTCATCATATTCATCTCATATAATTATTGATTATTGATTATGATTATGCGAATTAAATCAAACGACAGTTAAAACATAAAGTCGGTGCCTAAGAGATTTCTTAAGTAACTCATTAATATCTTTTTCAAAAGAGAAATTGTACAATTGACTCTTCTCATTGTGGAAATTCCCCAAATAAACAAATAGCATATATAGCTTGTGGAAATTCCCAATCCTGTTGTAAAGGCACCTCATCATATTTATATTACAGGGCGTTTTATAATTGCAATATATGAGATTGAATACTGTAAAATGATTTTTGAAACAACATCATGATTAAACTTTGCTTGTCATGCAATTTAAATCTTATAATTGCGATTGGGATGTATATTATATTATTCCTCCAAAACTCAAAAACTCTCTAGCCAAAAATAAATTAGTAAAATAAAACTTAATTAAATGGCTATCATGTACTTGGTCAATGTGTAAACGACAACAGTTTAGATAACAATGCACACTACCAAGCCACCGCCTAACAGTACAAAAAGTACCTTTTTCGAAAATATAATATAACATATATGTATATGTATATACATGTATATACATACATGTATGTATAAAATAGATCGACTTCCCTGAGTGAGAAAGAGAAGATTGTTAGCTTAACAGTTGTCTCTACATAATGGTTAATGCTGATTCACAAAACTAACATTTTTTTTTTTTTCCCTTTTAAACATGTACTTACCACATGTATTTTATTCGAAATGTATTGATATCGTATCTAACAGTTTGATACCAAAAAAAAAAAAATTGCAAATGATTGTCCACTACTAATAAATTAATATAGTAAATAATATGTCATATCTAATATACACGATGTCACATTACCTGTCTTGTTTTGTTTATTATTTGATGACGTGGCTCTGATTGTTGTCACAAGTAATGTATTAGCAGAGACATAATCTTATTTAATTAACAAAGAAAATATTTTAAAAAAAATAGCTATGCTAATTGTTTTTTGTTTTTTAAGGGCATGCTTAATAGGGCACATTCACGAACTCGCGAGATTGGCAATTAACCGTTGAATGATAATTAAATACGATCTTATCCGTTAAAATATTTACAAGGAAAAAAAAAAAAAAGTTTCAGGTTTAAGATAGAGTTAGGACAATCTATTGAAATTGAACTACTGATTAGGCAGAATGTTTGTTTTTCAATTTTTAAGGATTTATTATTGGATCAGATATATTGTCGAATCAAGCAAAAAATCAACTACCACCAATGACCAAATTATAAAAATACCTTTTTATTAGGTTTTATGATTTTGTTTTTGACTAGTGTTTCTATGTTCGTTTCCAGGTAACCTACTACTTTAAACGATCAGTGTTTGATTGTTCATCATATTCAATAATTCTGCAATAACTGCGTGCCATGACAGCTACAATATATAAATAAATAGCTAATAATATCGACAGTCATGAACTTTATGTCATAATATGATAAGAATAGTACCGCTCTTCTCAATTACAGCATCATAAATTCATAAAGAACTTTTCTTTTTCTTTTATAGCATTGTTTCTGCTTTTTGTAAATAATGGTATAAAGGAAAATTTTAAAAAAATTCCCTTAAACTTTGTCACTAGCATTAATTACCTTCTGAACTTTGAAAAATACATGTTATGTCCCCTAAATTTTAACAAGTATGTCATTTTACCCCCTCTATTAGTTTTTGTTAGTTTTTCCGTTATCTTTAATGTCAAAATATCTCATGAACTTTACATTTATGTCAAAATGCCCCTGATTTTTAATATTTGCGTCAAACTACCCCATGATCACCATGTCAGAGTCTAATTCATAGCACCATGTCGGTTCGTGTTGATGATGTAATTATCCGGTGACGGAATCCCTTTTCGGGGGTGAATCGGTTGCACGATGACATTAAAACCAGATTCCAAGACGTTGATCGATTACTCCCGATCGGATCAGATCCGACTAGGCTCAGATTCTTCCTGGGGAACCTTGTTGAACAGCCACATGTCCACCACACTAACGCTACCCGCCGTGTGCCCCGGATAGGGCACGACCGGAGCCCATGCCATTGACCCGGACAGAACTTCCCAGACAATTGGTGAGTGCTACTTGCTCAGTGGACCCTCACTGTCCGCGTCACACCGCCCCGTACAGGCTGACGGCAGTGTCCTGACACAACACTCATAATCCGCCGCCTGACACCTGACACGCCACTTGTTACTGGGCCTATCCCATCGTCGATATCCACCGCCCGCTCAGACTGGCATGGTGCCCACTTGTGCCGACACTAGCCCACTCTAGTGTCCCTCGACACTAGACCACGAACACGCAGCATCGTCCTATTGGACGTACGATGCCAGTGCACCTGAAGCGTGTCTACCCACCGGGAGCACTCAGAGTTCAACCCGATCGGGTCACCCGAATACCCGAGCCCGCAGAGAACGTCTATAAATAGAGGCTCAGCCCACCTATTCAGGTATGGACAATTTTTCCTTGCCAAAACTCTGCCTCTCCGCTTGCTCACCAGCACCATTACTGACTTAAGTATCGGAGTGCCCTTAGCAGACATCTCACTGGTGTCCCCATCACTTCGAGGTGCTTCCTTTTTGCAAGTGACCAGGTGCAGAGTGATTGTGCAAGATCGACCAAGTCAAGCAACCACATCGGGTGTTGTGCCGGAGATTTTCGGCATCAACAGTTCGCAAGTAAACCATTGCAAAAAAATCTTATGGAGACGTGTTAAGGGTAAAAAGAAACGTAAATCCTATATATTAAAAATACAATAACAATGACAAATATATAAGGGTATTAGTCCACTTCATTTAGCAAATTAACATTTCAAAATAAAAGCATAATCTTCTAACAAATCTCAAATTCCTCTTTTTCTTTCAAATTTTCACACACAAAGTTATCGTTTTATTTTACAATTTCAATATTTAAATTTGTAAATAATCAAATTCTCGGTATTAATATCAGGAATTCTTCTCCCAACAGCGTTCAATAGAAATAGACAACGGAAAAGTGTGCGACAGAAAGTGCTCGATAAATATGCACTAACATGGCATGTGCGGTAGGTGCATCTTTTGCCATGTAAATTATGATTATTATTATTATTATTTAAGTATAAAGAAAAAGAATAGTGCTGGTAGAAAAAATGGACAAGAAATAAGGACAAACAAGAATCCAATTTGAAGCGAAAAAGATCAAGGAGAGAGACAAAAAAGAATCTGAACTTGCAGACCCACTCGTTGTCGTGTGGAAGTGTTGTCCATGCAAATATGGCGTCTAACAGTGACATGCATAAGTATGTGATCCAACATATATGTACCTTTACATATATATATATATATATATATATATTTTGTATTCATACCATCCGATCCGACACTTGCAGTCATAAAGTCAATATGTGTCCAAGGGCTCAAGCCCCCACTAAATTTTTCATTGAAAAAATAACTTATATATGAATTTTTTTTATTTTATATTGTAATACACAAGAAAGCCCCCACTAAAAACAAAATTTATTGTTAAGCTCCCATTAAATATGTCAATCCTAATACATAATAAAGCTATATATCTCATTAATCTCATGATACTAAAATTTTTCAACTATGAATTTTGTGGAGAAATAGGCTACGCAATCAAATTTGGAAATCAATTTATGAACAAAATTTACTAATATCAATCAAGAAAGACATCATTTTTAATTTTAAGGAACAATTGTAATGTATTAATTAACTAACTTTTTATTTATCAATTAATTTTTAGTTTTAATTGCTAGCCCCTGCTAACAAAAATTCATGGCTTTTGTCACTGGGCACTTGTAATTTTTTGTTTATAAACTTGTAAGTACAACTAGTTAATTTATATTGTAACTTTTTATTTAAAATCTTGTGACATAATAACTTTTATTTAAAACATAGTCACAGGATACTAGTTAAAAAAATATTACATTAGAATCATTTAATTGGTATAACAATTATAAAAAAAAAGTTACAAGTATTGTATAGAAAGGATAACGGATGCCGGATAACTGTCATGTACATTTGAGATTAAGACAATGGTAGTTTGATAAAGAAACAAACTAGGGCGACTCAACAATTGAAGAAGTGTATTTGGTAGCCTCCCTAAGTTGACATGTGAGAAGACTCTGGTAGCTCTATTGCAGATGAAGCCACACTTGTGCTGTTTCTCATATATCTCACTATCAATGTATCCCGCCGTGTCCTATCAATGCACCGTGAAAGATACATTTTTTAGCAGTGCATCACATCTAATAGGAGTGGAATTTTATTATTAAAAATACAAATAAAAATAAAATCGAGTGAGACCCACGTCTTTTATAATTGGTGCCCGCTAGTCCTACTCGACTAGAGTCGCCATTGGACAATATTGTTCTAGTTTTATGTGGCAAAAATGTGAGGTGGGGAAAATTTTAAATAAAATAAAATAAAATAATAAGGAGAGAACATAGGTTATAACTCAGAAGCAAGGAAAAAAGATTAAAAGCAAAAGTGGTTCTACCATGGTATTGCCCAACAGAAAATTTTCTAGCTTCACCGTTTCAATGTGTGGGTCCCACTAATATGAGGCTTATATGAAGCCGTACTTTTTAAAAATAACGATCTTCGACATTATCTGATATTTTAATCATATCTTTTGCTCTAATATGAGAGTCATCCATTATGAATAGGATTAGGATATCACATTAAATCGGATTTTCTTTTTTAAAACAAATCCATAATATTTCCTTTTTATAATTCTGCAGCATTATCTATTCCTTAATTCTCTCTCTAGATTGCAATCAAATTGAATCGTCACGTCATTCTCAATTCGAGTCAAATTCCTAAAAGTCTTCAAATCACGATCTATTTCAACCTGTAACACAGTTGTTGCAACATTTTTCAACACAACGTTCACTTAAACTCCTAAACAGTTTTTGATTTTTCCTAAATTGCCAAAAATGCCAATATTAAAAACAATTTTTGATTTTTCCTAAATTGCCAAAAATGTCAATATTAAAAACCTAATGGGCACCATCGGTAAGGAGCATCTAAATGTCATCTGAATTTTTGTTTTTAAATAATAAAAAGCCACCCCCGATATATCCTCTACAATATTTAAAAATATATATTTGAAAACTACTTCCTATGAATATTTTCCTCTCTCTATATCTTTTCATATAGCTACTTCAGAATGCTTATTTAAATATTTATGTTCAAATGTTTTGTTCGAAACGTTAAAAATCCAAACGCCAATTCATATAACAATTCAAATATTTCTGTTCAAATTTTTTCATTCAAATATCTTTCATTCGGATGCTTCCCCCAAGCGGACCCTTTGATTGGCAAACATATTTCAACAGTTACATTAATAGAAAAGGAGACAAAGGTAAGCCAACATCACAACTTTAAGGCAAAAGGAGCCAAGACAATTGGTCACAATGAAAAACTTCCGAGAAAGAAATGATTTTATTGTCACGTACATTTCAAAAGTTACATTATGAGAAATTGGCCCAAAAATGGGGGTTGACCTTTACAAGCTTCTCTTTGCTGCTTCAACTACAGCTTTTCTGCCCAAAAGCGATTATGCAAGGGCAAAGAAAGTTATAGTGAAAGAAGCAAAAAGAAGCGTCTGAAAGGTTTTATGATTTGTAGGAGAAACTATAATGGAACATAACACAGTTTCAATACAACAAACTTCTTTCCTAAGGGCCTCTATTTTTGTGTACAATGTTTTTTCTTTCTTTTTTTTTTTTTTTTTTTTTTTTCCTTCCTAAAAAAGTGTACTACTTTCGAAAGGTAAAAAACTCCAAAAAAACATCATTCTTTGAAGAACCGCCACTATCGCTTTTTTGTTAGTCATCAGCGCCACTGTTCGGGAGTAAAGCCTAGCCGGTTCCCGGCAAAAATAAAATGCTTAGCTGAGTTGTATTGTAGCTGCCAACTAACCTTTGTTAATATGGAATTGCCCAAAATAAAAATGAGGCTTCGGATTATCTATCAACGTTGCAGGCAAAAGACACCAAATTGATATCGAACTTAGTCGCGAAGCTTTTATTCTCCAATGCAAAAATGGCCATCTTACATCTAGGCTCTTGAGGGTTTGTCCACCCCACCTTGATCTTGACCATCTTTTCCCATTTTTGACCTATAGATTTCTGCCCTTTGAGGATCTATGATCTCGAGAGCACCGAGTACACACTTGCGGTACGAGAAATCTTCCACTGTACCATCTGTTCTTGCCAGCACAAAGCAGCGCGTACCCTGATGTTTTGAGTGATTTGCAACCTATAATGGAAAAAGAAAAGTATAATCCTTTATACAAAGCAGCATCAGAATGACAATAGTATTTACCGGGGGGGGGGGGGGGGGGGGGAGAAGAAAAACTTTTCCTGCAGTTTGCTAGTAGTACGTGGAAAAGAACATGGGGGGGGGGGGGGGGGGGGAGAAGAAAAACTTTTCCTGCAGTTTGCTAGTAGTACGTGGAAAAGAACATGTAGGACAGAAATTTTAGAACATATGGTCCAGCAATTTCTTTTCTTTTCTTTTTATTTTCAATAAAGAGAGAATCAAATTTAGTTCTTTCTTTTATAGAGGGTTTATGACATACCTTTATGTCCTGAATTCCAGAGCCAATTTTATCGTCCATCCGGGGATGAAAATACAAAGCTATCATCAAGGTTGACTTGTCTGTGTGATCTAGGCTGTGATTTATGGGATACCTACATCCAGAAGAGTTGCAAATTTACAAGGAACTTTTTAGAAAGAAAATTCAAGTGGTTGCAGATATAGTTTAGCGATAATTCCACACACGACTCCAGCATAAGGTGTAGAATTCGAATTCCCTCATCTCCAAGTTCAAAAAAATAACTGAAAAGTCGGAAGAGGAAAATGATCAGGGGTGACTTACTTGTACAAGATACTCTGCAGAGTGTCGGATAGTTTCCAAATATCATCCAGCTTAAAAAGCTTCTTTATCATGTCTTTCGAAATACCCAACTTTTTAAGTCCTTGTGAGAAAGACTTGTCATACTTGTACAAAAGCAAAGAACCAAAATTCACTGATGTATGGTTCTTGGCAACTGGTGCTTCAGTTGCACCTTGCTGATCGGAACTGGTGCCAGTAGCCAGCAGATCATAGACATTTGTTGGCTTACTGATCTCATGTTCCTGATGATCACATGGAGAAGAGTGACTGTCAATAGAGCGATTCTCTTTAGCTCCCAGGTTCGCAAAGAGATACAAGGTGGTTGTAATAGTAATAATGATAATAATTAAAAATAATAAAACTTAAAAAAATTGCAGTCCGGGGTACGGGGAAATGCAATAAATTCTGTAGTTTGCTTTATTTGAGTGAGAGACCAAAATTCTTATTTTGAAACTAGTATACAATTTTTTTTACTTACCTTGCCAGAAAAAATAAGATCAAACTGTCCACCAGTTCCAACAGGCGGAACATTTCCCCATGCTAAAGCATCTAAGGTCCCTTGAAGACCATCTGAGAGTCCAGCTTTTGCAGCTTTGATGAAGCAAGCAGCAGGGTTCTGCAACGTATTCCAGAAAGCATACATGAATTAGCTATATATTTGTATATATCAATTTACAAAGAAAAAGGGGATTTTGTTCAGGAAAAAACAAAAGCAAATAAAAATGAGAACTAACAGAAAAACACGCTTGCGTAAAGGGTGATGCAGCAGGTGCATGATTTCTTTGTTGTGAAAGTCCTTTAGAAGTCAAGCCAACAAATTTTCCGGTGACTGAAAGTGTGTTGGCAACCTGAAGTAGGTGTTCCGGAAGTATAGTCTTGCCAACATCAGATACGGCTGACTCCAAATTCTGCAGTTGAACATTCATTACAGTCACCATAGATATATAGTAGTTTGTGGAGACAAAAAATAAATAAATAATAAAAAAGGGTAGAGGAAGAAGCATAAAGCAAAAGGACTTACATTAACAAAAAGTTTCCACCCAGAATCTATTCCAAAAACCGAAGAGAGCTCGTTTACATTATCCGGATGACTGCGTGACCAGTCAATCAAATCCCATATTCGGAGACAATCATTCATTAGAGTACTCCAAAATCCGTTTCCACCAGTTTCTCCGGACATCGAAACTTTTAAGTAGAGTTCACCAGATGAACCACGGTTAGCTTTTGACACATTTGACCGATCACTCCACAGAATATCTACCCTTTTTATTTCTTGAAATCCTAAAGAACAAATTGGCAATAAAGGAAACATGAACAACCGACAAATACAAGGGGGGATCTTTGCATAAATAAATGGAACTTAATGAAATTTAAGATTCAGATAACCAATCTCTCCAAGAAGTACATAAGCTTCAAAGAAAGTAAGCAATATTTAGTTCATAGCTAACCTTTCACAGTTGCTCCAAGCAAGTAAGGTGTCACCAAGTCTTTAACTGTGTCCAATTGTATGACACAATTCTTGGAGCTCTCAACACTGACAGTGATGCAACGCATATTATGTTCTCCCTTACGCTTGTCGGGTAAAGAACAACCCCTACCATTCCATCAAAAAAAAAAACAGAGAGAGAGAGAGAGTTGCAAACGTAAATATCAGACGCTGCTAATGGTAGAATGATGCTCCGGATAAAGGTGTGTGCATTATGAAATTTCCAAGTAACAACTCAACATTCCATACAGTTAAACCAAGTCTAAGCGGACTTGCATATACAAGTTAAACCATGTTTAAAATGGAACTCGTGCTAGTTTGTATATGAAAGTGTAAATCCAATTATCCTAATAGTTATGCACTGTGCATAAGGGAATATGTACAAGGGCAATATGTAATTCCTTGTTCCAGGGTTGGAAAAAAGATCACGAAGAAGAATAGCTTACTCGCTCGCTATATGCACGTTTGGCAAATTGACTTTTGTTCCTTTTTTGGATGCATTATGCCTTTGATAAAGAGAACTAATTACAGATTGCACCTTGAGTCCTTTTCCTCGCAAAACTTCCTGGAAGTTTAATATCAAATTTACACCAGAAAACAAGTCTCGTATAGCAAAGAAAGTACTAACTCCAAGATTATACTAGCCTTGCTCATATGGAAGTGACAAACCCAAGGACTGAAACTTTCTGATTTTTTCGGCTACTAGTCTGTGGGGTGAACCTGACACAAGAATGGTACATGCAATAAGAAGAAGGAAAGAAAAAGCAAAATAAAAAAATCTGCAATGAGAAAAAAAAAAGATTAACTAAAGAAACAAGCAGAAACTAACATTATCATGACGGTCGAAACAATGTCTGAAAATATTATTCCCTCCAAATAATTTTTAATTTCCAATGCTGCATATTCAAAACCATGCATTCGTCTTCCAAGACTCTTAGACAAAAACAGAGACATAGTTTGCTTGGCTTTTCTCTTTTTGGACCCACATTCTAGGGCATTCTGTTTCGTCAAATATAATATTTGTCAGAACATTTCCTTAGAACAAAGAATGCACGTTAGTAACTCAAGTCATGTCGAAAAGGGATGGAGAGAGAGCATGAGAGAGATGATCACCTTGAGATTTAGCAAAGGAGAAGACTCAAGTAGACTAATAGGCTGATCCAACGCGCTATAAGCAGCTTCAGACATTGCACAAGCAGCCAAGCAGCCAACAGGCTCGCCAGCCATCCCATGAAAAGCAGTACTATGAAGATCAGAGTTGCCATCAGCAGTACCATAAGAAAACTGAACAACATGGTTCCCATAAGTGCTTCTTATTGTGCCATCATACGCAGCGTACATATCACGCATGAAGTACATCAGCCTGCGGGTAAGGGTCCCAGGAAGTTCAGCATTATCACTGAAGGAACTGTCTCGACTTGTCACCGAATGAACAAAAGATTCTAATGGGTTCAAGCCAGTCAAGAAAGAATTTCCCACCACAGCTTGTGGGATGTACGACTTAACAGATTCGGAGGCATCACCATCCTCTTGGCTTAAAAAAGATGCCTTATGATCGTTCCATGCCCCACATGAAAGCATGTGGGGAAATCTGAAAGACAAAGGAACAAGGGAATGTTGCACGCCGAGACACATGCTATGTTGAACCAATTTCAGCAAATTGCCCTTGCTTCCAGCTTTCATCATGGTGAGAAAGGAATTGTCGTCACATGCATATCTGAAGGCAAGACTTGAGATATCCTTGAACACCTTCTTGAAAGCATCGATTGATGCTTGACTAAGTGTGGCAGATTTCTGCTTTTCATGGCAGAGCCTTTCAACTTGAAGAGATAAGGGACTTGGATTCTCCATGCTATCTACAGTAAACATATCCCAATAGGTATCCAACAATTGTTTGAATACACAAGCCTGCTTTGCTTCTTGTAAGCCGAAAACTATTTCCTCCATCATGTTCTTTCGCGAGGGCGAGTCAAACAAAAGATGCAAGTCCAAAAGGGAAACACTCAGCCCCCTCATTGACAACCACTCGCAGAGAATTTCCTGAGCAGCATGGAATATGTCAAGAACCTTCCTCGGATAGTTTTTTGTGAGACTTTGGAAAAGGTTGTTACTCCCCTCTCGCAACCAGGAAGATCCTTGTGCAGATATGAGCTCCCCGTTTCTTATACAAAACACCGTCCGAAGGAAAAGTATAATCAAACTCTCCAGGCAAGATGATGCTAAACACTTGTTTTCCTGTCCAAACTGGAGTATTTATCGAGGGAGCTTTGATTACTGCAGGGGACAATTCCTGCTCCTGCTGCAAAAAGAACATCTGCAGTTGTTGTATCTGAACCCGGTTCACAGTCACATCATCCTCCAACATCAAGTGGGCAGCAGTCAAACTGTCTTGGTTGAGGGAGAGGAGGTTCTTACCGCTTTGCATGTTAATCAATTGCTTGTCCAATGCAAGCAGCTCTTTAAGCTCAACTCTTGACACGACTGATTGGGGAACATATCCATGAAGGCAATCACCATCAAAGTCGCCACGAAAAGGAGAGCAGCAAAGTGGATTTATCGAAAAAACCGATCTGGTCGGAAGCACCCTCACAGAGAAAGCCACAAGAGAATGCTGATGAATGGATGGAGGCCTATTTATCAATACAATATCACCATCACTTATAGGCCGGTGTATGGTGTCTCCAATATGCAGCACATCAGTTGGACGTACACGAACCAGATTAGTATTCCTGCGAATGTAAATCTC
Organism: Ficus carica; assembly: GCA_009761775.1. Taxonomy (NCBI): domain Eukaryota; kingdom Viridiplantae; phylum Streptophyta; class Magnoliopsida; order Rosales; family Moraceae; genus Ficus; species Ficus carica. The sequence continues at coordinate 2,092,890 of CM019750.1, forward strand.
CCCCTTCTCCATAAGGCGGAGATTCCCACAAGCATCTGATGTTTCCAAGTTCCATCTGTTCAGGCACTCAGAAACATGCATCCTCTCTGCAACATGAGAAGGTATGCCAATCTCGTTAAGCTTGATGTTCGGATCACCAACGACAACCATGCGCATACAGTGATCACTACGTTTCCCCAGAACAACATCTTTGACCCATCTCAATCCAGATGTTTTTGAAGGACTCTCATTTTTATTTTGCTGGGAAAAAACCAATTCCTTACTTGATAGTTTTTCTGAGTTTATCTGCGAATAAGATACAATTATAAGAGAGCAGCGTCTCTTTTGACGAAGACTTGCACACAAATACAAGAAAACAACAATTGGTAACTTGCCTTGGAAATTTTTAGACAGTCCAAAATACGAGAACCCAACTCATTCGGCAACCCTCGAAAGACAATCAATTTCTTATATGCAGATGTCCGTTCATCCTACAAACCATGAAGAGAAAAAAGGGAATAGAAACAAGCATGAGTGGTAATTTCTAACATAAATCAGTCAAGAAAAGCACAGGATTAAAAACGGTGCTTACAAATCTCAGTCGCTGCCCGTTTGAGAACGCATGTGGAACTTCAGCAACACGATGGCAATTTGGAGTTACCGGGAAAGAGTTCATAAAAAGTGAATCCGTCCTTGGAACATATTGTTGAATGAATTTGGGATCTACATCTTTTAACAAATAATGAACCTAAAAACACAGAATAGGGCATCACGAATCTGAGTACAATATTTATTATTGAAAATTTAATAAGTGTCATAATCATCAACTAAAAACAGTGCACTTTATTCACAGAGAAAACAAAGTGCACTTAGTTAAAACTAAAAGTACAAGACACATATTTGCATACAAAGGATGAAAGCTACCTGAGCATGTGACAAAACTCTTTTGTTTGGTTTAATGCAACTTTGATCTACGAGTTCATCTTTCGGTAGAAAGTCCCAATAATCAGCGGGTAACACTCCTCTTAATCTTTTCTTTTGGACTTTTAACATGTTTTCATTTACCTCTACTATAATTGCAGTTCTTTTGAAGAAATCGCTCGAGGAAACTTTAAATTTCATCCTCGGGTACCACTCTAATGAATTTCCCTGTTTACTCCACGTATTAATGTTAATGAAATCCAAAATTGCAATGGTACTCAGAGAAAGAAATAAAATGAAGACAAACTTACAAGACAATATTTGCACCCCTTTTGTTCACGTTTACTACTAGAAGAATCAGAGTCCTGGTATATGCAGTAAAAGATATATTAATATATTAAAAACTACCATAAAAAAAGTAAACAGGCTATTTATCTGAACATTATATACTCTACATTTTTCAATATCAGACAAAACGAACCCCAAGGGGTTGGCTTAGTGGTGAATCACTTGGACTTGGTGTCTCATGAAGCATTAGGTCTAGGGTTCGATTCCCATTGAGTACTACAAATTCCTTGGGGCCACACCTTTGGCCCGAGATTTACCCAATCCATGTGGAGGGGGCCGCTTTGCATAGATCCCGTGGATTAGTCGGGGCAAAGTCTCAGACACCACGGTTATCAAACAAACAAACAAACAAAACGGGAAATTTTCCATGTTTGGGATAAAGAAAAAGTCTCATTATTAGACGTGTTACTCATACAGTAATTATTTATTTCCATCTTCCGTTTCGGAAATTTCATTTTCTGCATTGATGGAAAAACAAAACAAAAAAACAAAAAAAACCATAATTACCACGATTATCTAAAAACGGATTAATATGTTTACGAAAGTTAATTGAAGCAAATCAGGAAAACCAGTAAAGGAACATTTTGAAACAAATGCTCCACCATCATCTAGAGAGAATACGTTATCGAAAAGAATTATATTTTTAGGGTTTACCGAAAGAACATGCGATTTTTGGCTCCCAAATCATTAAGATCAACCAATAAAACAACTTAAGGAACACGTGGTTCGTCGTTGAAAGCGAGAAGACTTTTTAAAGTTCGTATATGAGGGATAAAACATTCAATCAATACATATCAACAAGAGAAACGTGGTACCTGACCTTGACCCGAAGATCTTTCCTGATAGATTTACATCCTGGGCAAATCTTGTTTAGAATTTGAACAACTTCCGAAATATAATACGGATTCAATACTGTAAACTGAAACTTGATGTGCCCAAAATGCCCTAAAAAATAAACAAGGATGTCTTAAAACATGCAGTATCAATGTGACAAAAACATCTCACTATGGAATATGAACTAGGATTTCGTAACATGTCCGTCGCTACCTTCGCAGTACTTTAAATCTTGGGCACCACAAGTAGAACAACTGGAAGATGGATTTGGAAGTCCCAACCTAGAATCAGTCACCTCATTGGCCAACTCAATTGACATGACAGACATCCTTTCCTGTTAAAGAAACATAGTATATTTCAAAATACAGTACCAATGATCATACATTCGAACTGTGCTAGAGTCCATAATGCATTTAGACAATCTGTTAAAGAAACAAGTTTTTCTCTTAACAGGCCTTCGAGCAAGAAAGTGATACAGGCACTTTTCCTTTTTTTTCATTTTTTTTGGCGAGATTTTTTGAAATTGTCTCTTCTCTAAGATTGAGGCGGGCTCGCATACATATACATATATATTTACAAAAAAATAAACAAAGAGTAAAAGTAATGTAAAATGGCCCTTAACACGGCTTCAAGCACGAAAGTTCCAGATTACCAAATACCACAATCATGATTTTTTTTTTTTTTTTTTTTTTTTTTTTTTTTGAAGTAGAATCATGAAGTATCTGAAAAAAACTAATTCTTGGCTAAAACCATGTTTATTTTGCAGAGAATTTAAGTGGTACGGTTTATGAAAAAATAAATACTGGTATAAACACAGTTTTTAACCGATAGATCACCTTAGAATCATATCATATTAAGAAAAGTATCATAACTCAACGGAACATGATAAACTTCCAACAGTCAAAAAGTGTTCTATCGGGAAAGGTATTGTTTTATACCCTACCTCAGAATTCTCCTTGCTGTACAAGTGAAAGAACAAGATTACAAGAAAAACCAACCACACCATGACTTGGTTCTATTAAAAAGGATACAAACTTCTTCACAATTCACAAATTTGTGCTTTCCACACTAAAAACAAACAGGAAATTACAAGCAAAGAGTACAAAAGTGCTTACAGTGTCTTCCTTATTCGCAAGATTAAATGTTAAGCCAGTCAAGACACCCTGTGGCACTAGCTGATCTTCACACAATTCCCTCTCCATGAGGCCTTCAGCCACAAATCAACCCGAAGCAATAATTCTTACAAACAAAAACAAATACAAAAACAAAAACAATGTGAGTGCAGAGAAAACACTTCCACGTCACTAGAGACCAAGTCATCCTCATTGCAAACATCATCAAATCACCAACATATAAGAAACTCCATAATTTACCAACTTTAATCAAAATTTTGGATAACAATCAGACTCAAGAACCCATAAAGCCGACGAAACGACAACCCAAACAAACCCATTTCAGCAGAAGTGAAAAATCACCATTCATAAACCCATAACTTCCTAGCTTTCATTAAACATTCAGCAAAAAATCAACAAATAGATAAACTGAATACCTATTGGACCAAATCAATTTTTATAGCACAAACCAATGAAACAACAATCGAACCACATTGTGAAAATCTCCACTCTTTCGACCTCTCAAAAGCCAAAACCAACAATCAAACACCAGTTACAAAACATGCAGAAAACAGAACACAAAGCCTCCATGCAAAAAATTTCAAAGACCCACAAACCAAAACGATACAACGCAGACAAGAACAGTGTAAAAACGACCAAACCCAAATCAAAACACACAGAATCAAACAAAACGAAGCGATTATTCATAAGAAAAAATCCCACAAAAAAAATCCCACATGCCCTTAAAAAAAAGAATCAAACTTTACGAATGGAAAGAAGAACAAGAAAACTCACTTGTTTCAGGTGGAACCGAGAATATGAAAGACTGGGATAGATTTTTTTTTTTTTTTTTTTTTTTTTGGTTCAAAACTCTGAGGGAACGAAAGGACGATGGCAATAATAATGGGCAGAGAATGACCTTGTCAATGAGAGTCACTTTCGTCTTTCTCAGGTGTGATACCACAAAGATATAAAGAGTTTACAGTGAAAGACAGTGAGAAAATTATTGAGAGAGAATTTAGAGAGAGAAACGAAAAGGGATTAGACAGAGGAAAAGAGAGAGTGTGTCGCCGCCGGTCTGGTTGAGCTCAGCAAACGACAAGCGCTGAGTTCAATGGACTGGGAAAACTGGAATGAAGACCGAGGCCGAGAAATTTGCTATTCGGTATTCTCTCATATAAATACCCCCTTATTTTTCCTCTATATTCCCAAAATAACCCTGCCCAAAAAAAAAAAAAAAAAAAAGAACTTGTTTGGTCTTTGAGTAGTAGAAAAGAAGTGTACTCACTGTCTGACTTGGAGTGTCCTTTTTTTTTTTTTTAATCCATTTGTTGTTTGGACTATTTTTGGTACTATGAACATGCTTGATCACTTCAACCATACACATAAGATATTCATATGATATTCATATGCTAAAGGTTTTCACTTTTTGAGCACTTTTGATTGATTAAAGTTTGCGTTTATTAATGTTCCCTATAGACACAAAATGTTGGTTAAAAAATAAAAGATCAAGACACAACATTAATGTTACTATGCTTGTGTTTTGTTTTCTTTTCTTTTGTTTTCTATTCTTTTCTTTTTTTTATTTTTTTATTTTCTTAATTAAAGCTTTTCTTTTCCTTCCAAATTCTAAATGTCATGCTCCATAATTTAAGAAAATTACCTTTTGACTTTAGAAAAAATTGAATACTTTAAAAAATTGTACTAAAATGAAAAGTAAAACCGATTATTTTTTCGAACTATTAGAATAAGCAAATATATAACATAAAATATGGAAACTTAAATGATAAAAATTGATTTTTTTTTTAATTCTATTATTGGAGTAAGTTTTTTTAACCATGAATAATTTACAAAGAAAAATTACATAAAAACACTCTACCCATATATCTAACTTTTAAAATTTAGTTCAACTGCATTAGAAAGGATTTTAAAAAAAAATTGCTCTACCATAATGCATTTCCTAAATAAACAAGTATATTTGTAAAATCCCTCAAAAAAAGTATATTTAAAAATATACATATATATACATATATATATATAATATTAAAGAGCAAAAGGGTAAAACAAGAGTCAAGGGGTAAAACTGTCATTGTGTAAATACGTGGGACCGGAACCTATTTGAGCTAAGTAAAGGGCAGGGCATCGGGCTTGACAATTACCTTTTTCCCTTATCTGGCCTTTTTACTTCTTCCACACTTTTTTTTTTTCCCCTACTTCCACACCACCACGTCTTCAACCCCCAAAAGAGAGAGAGAAAAGGAAAATATCTTTTTCCTTTTTTCAGTTTTTATTGAGAATTTTTTTTTAGTATGACCTCATATTTTCATTATGGATTAAGACTGTTATTTTAACTGTTCTATAATTTTTTAATGATGTGATTTATAATTTAGAATAATTATATGATATTGATAAATTTTTAATATACATATTTATAAATTAAATTGTTAAAAATTTAATAATTAAAAATGGTTTTTATTGGGGAGAAATTCATCTTTTTTCTTTCTTTTTAGGTAACGTATTTGACATTTTAATTTTTAAGTATTTTATTTATTTTATTTATTATCTGTTTCATCAGTGACCACGAGAAGAATGAGGGGGACAGTGGGATTTTTGGACAGGGAAGAGTGATGACGTTGGGGAAATAAAAGTAATAACCAGTTTTTGGTTTTACTAGATTTGTACGTTAAAAAAAAAAGTTTTCAGAAAACATTAATTACGAGTTTTTTGTTTTTGCTCATCACATTAATTACGAGTTTCTCACCAAAAGAAGTCGTCACACGATCGATGTGGCACGCATCCAGTGTGTGTGTAACCTAAAAAAAAAAGATTTCTTCTCATAATGATCCTCTTCAAATCTCATAATTATAATTATTTTCAACATATTTACCCTTGCCGGTTTGTGTATATATATAGGGCATGTTTGGTGTGTAAATTTGAGTTAAGATTTATAAATTTAAATAGTAAATTTTGTTGACTTTTCAGAAAAGATAAAAAAATTTTTGTTAGTTGACCACTACCGATTCCGAAATATATAAATAAAATTAAAAATAAAAATATCACCTGATGATTTATGACCCATTATATGATTTTAATATGATCATCATCTAATTATCAGGTGATAATTAAGGAGGAGGACAAAAGAATATATTGACTTTTTAATATAGATTAGTTGTATGACACGCGTTTCGCTCGTGCAGTTTATACAAGCAAGGCAAAGCAAAAGTAAAAAAAAAATTTATGTGGTGATGATATGGTCATCACATGGTGATAATGTGGTGATCACGTGACTATCATATGGAAAATAAGAAAGTTATGACTAAAAGAGTCAACTATTTTAAATATATACTAGTTGAAATGCATGCGCTTTGAACGTGCGGAATAAACAAACAAAACAAAAAAATTAATTTAAAATTTTTTATTTTTTATTTAAAATTAATACATGACGATTTTAAGACCTGTGCAGAATAGACAAACAAAACAAAATACAAAAAATTAATTAATTTAATTTTTTCAAAGATATTTTAAAATTTTTAAAAAATTAATTTTTATTTAAAATACCACATAATGAGTTTAGGACTAACCACGTGACGGGATAGGAGTCTAGGACGAAAGGTACTATTTTTATACCTTTCGTCCTTGTTTAAATAAGGGTAATATATATATATATATAGGTAATAATAGATAATATATAGATATGGATATTATGAAATATGGCATAACTAGATTTTAAATTAATTGTTTGTTCTGCATCACATGGAAGATGATTAATGGAGATTTTAAATTAATCGTCTTGTTCATGTATACGGCTATTATTTGTTTCTCATTTTTCACAATACAACTCCATCGATAATGTAGATCAAATTAAAATAGAAATATCTAGTACATTAAATAGACAGAATTTCATACCTTATTATTGTATATGAATATATATATATATATAATAGTATGTCAAATGAGTTGTATTATTATTAAAGTAATATTTTAGAGTGAAATGATATAGAGACAATGAGGCTTATTAAGAATTTTACAGTAGATTAAAATAATAAAAAAATCGTCAGCTTTATCTCAAAAACTATCAAATTTATGTACTTGTTTATTTTGATGAGAATTTTACATTGAGACTTCAAAAACATGAAAGACCCTAACATTGTATGTAAAATTTGTTATGGCTGAATAAAAAAAGAAAATGTAAGTGGCAAAATTTCACGAATATTTAGAAGTAGTGGTTTTTGGCAGCATGTTCTCGTGTACTCACTTAGAATCTTGTCTCATATAGACCTTTTTTTTTTTTTTGTGGCTGGTTGCTTGTATATAACTCGCTCACCAAAGCAATTCAACGGATAAAGAGCCAAGTAACTTTTTAAAAAGAATAATTATAAATTACACCATAAAATTTTAAATATAGTAATATATATATCACAAATATATTTGTATGACCACAAATAAATAAATAAATAAATAATCCTCATTCCCTCTCTCTTTCTCTTTCTCTTTCTCTCTCTAAACTAAAACTGTGCATATAAATCTGTTATTAACAATAAACGTAAATATGTTATTTACTAGAAAATCCTATGATTTATTAGAAAAATCAGATGTATCTGAAAATCTAAGGATTTACACGTACATATATATTATAATTTATCATCTTTTAAAAAATTTATCATTAACTTCAAAAGAATTTATAAAATATGTTATACGTTACAATTTCCTGTAATTTAATTAAATAACAATAATTAGAAAATTGCTTTTTTTTTTTCTTTTTTCTTTTTTGAATCATTTGATGAGAAAAGAAACTCTATCACAATATGTTTGGTACGAGAGAAAAGAATAAATTTTTGTCCTTTTTAAGTTGATATCAAAGAGAAAAAATGAGGATAAAAATATTGGAAGGTTTATGAAATGACATAAATATTTATGCTCTTGACATTTCTCTATAAATCCCTCTGAAAAAAATGGGAAAAATTGCTTGTAAAGGCATGTGTATTCTCTCAAAATTTGGTGAAGAGAGGAAGAAGTTATTTCTTTCAAGGGCTATAATAGCAGAACAGTATGTTGCACTTATTGTTTACATTTTAATAACTGTGTTAAAAAAACTCCCTTAAAAAAATGTTTGTGTGTGCGTATGTATATATTAGCTGATAAGTACACATTCCGCACATGGGTAGTAGGCAAGCAGGGAAAAAAAAAAAAAAAGTAAAATAAAAACATATGTTGGTTGAAGGATTCATCAGGTGGCACATGACATCCCTATAGCAAATAACGAAATCATTGTAAAACAGTAATTCGTGTTTTTATATAGAGTATTAGAAATCATTGTATCTTGATTTCTTACTTTAGGGATAAGAAACTCATAATTAAATGCTTAAATTCACAACGGTACTTTTTATATATATATATATATATATATTTTTTTTTTTTTTGCTAGGAGAATTCTATACCGTGCTTTGACATAAATAAGCACGCCAATTTGTACTAGAAGTAAATGAGAAGAAATTTATAATCTAATTAAAAAAAAAAATTTCTAAATAAAATTTTTAATGGTAAAACTTCTTATCTTGTAACAAAATTTTTTTAAATACTTTTATTAATTTCTCAACGAATGACTTTTAAGTGTTTAAATTAAAATTTTACATTGCTGGGATAGTCGTAAATCTAACTTTTATAAATTTAATTTAATATTAACACAATAAATTTAATTTACATCACTCTTTCCCCTCTTTTTCACTTCTTTTGTTTGGGTGTGTTGGACTTAACTCTACATAATTATATATATATATATATATATATATCTATAATTATATAGAAAGGCCAAAAACATTTAATGTTTTCATTCAAAACATTCATTTTGGACGAAATCAGTTTTTTCTTCATTTTTTTTTTTTTTGTATTTCACCCTAAAATTTATTTATTTATTTTCATTTTAATCCCTTTTAAATCAGTTTTTTTTTTTCCTTTTTTTAGTTCTTCATTTCTTTTTTTTTTTTCTTTTTTGCCCTAAAACTTAATAATTTTCTCATTTTAGTCACTTTTTTGTATTGATCCTTTTTTTTCATTTTAGTCCTTTTATCATTTTTGTTTTTCTTAAAATTTTTTATTTAATTTTTTGTTATTAATTTACTTTATTTATCTATCACGCACGTGTAAGTGCCCACTATTTTAGTCCTTTTTTTTTTCTTTTTTTTCTTTCACCCTTTTTTTTTCTTTCTATTTTTCATTTTAGTCATTTTTTACATATTGGTCTATTTTTAATATTTTAGTACTTTTATCTTTTTTATCTTTTTTTTTTTTCATGCCTCTTTTTTTTTTTCAAGTACTTTCTTGATTAGTTTTTTTTTTTTTTTTTTTTTTTTTGTCTTGGTCTTTTTTTTTTTTTTTGCTTATATAATTTCTCCTATTTAGAAATTTTTTCTTAAAGAAAGCTCAAAATCAATTTTCTTTTTTTCTTCGCCCCAATGTTTTTTCTTTTTTCTTTTCTTTTTATATATTGGTCTATTTTAACATTTTAGTCATTTTATATTTTGATATTTTCAGGTATTTTGTTGATGTTTTATCTATTTTTTACTTATATATATTTTTTAATTTACTTTATTTATTTATCATGCACGTGTAAGTGTCCACCATTTTAGTCCTTTTTTTTTTCTTTCTATTTTTCATTTTAGTCCTTTATTACGTATTGATCTATTTTTAATATTCTAGTACTTTTATCTTTTTTATCTTTTTTTTTCATACCTTTTTTTTTTTCAAGTACTTTCTTGATTTGTTTTGTTTTTTTTTTTTTTTTTTTACTTATATATTTTCTCCTATTTAGAAATTTTTTCTTAAAGAAAGCTCAAAATCAGTTTTCTTTTTTTCTTCGCCCCAATGTTTTTTCTTTTTTATTTTCTTTTTATATATTAGTCTATTTTAACATTTTAGTCATTTTATCTTTTTAATATTTTTTCATATGTATTTTTTTATTTTCAGGTATTTTGTTGATTTTTTATCTATTTTTTACTTATATATTTTTTTTATTTAGATAAATTTCTTAAATATGTCATATAATATCGCACTTTTAACTAGTACATATATAAAGGTGAATCCGCCCTCACCGAAAACGTGGAGTTTGTACCCTATCTGGTTTGCCAGTTTGCCACTATCACAGTTTGACAATATATGTATATACATATACAAACATTCATATATACATATATACATAGACATAAATGAGGATAAATATATATTATATAACAAATAAATCCTACCAAACTCTTGACCAAACGTGATTTGTATATGGCTTCCCTTTCACTGAACAAGATGGGTACAGATTGATGAGATAGAACCCCACCAATCCCACATACACAAAGAAAGCAAACCAGCCAAACTAAAAATCTTATTTGGTTTGTTTTGATGCATAATTTTAATTTGAACATTTTATCAAAGACACAACTCCATTTATTAAGGCCTGTTTGGAAACAAGTTTCCAAAAGTTTTTTCTAAATATTTTTCCTCCAATTTTACTATTTATTTTTCTAAATATTTTTAAAAAGCTCAAACTTTAAAAGTCCATAACTTTATCATTTTAAGACGAAATGAGTTTTTTTTTTTAACTTACATAGAATTTCAAGACGAATGAAACTAGATCCATATTGTTAATCTTTTTCCAAACACATTTTAATTTTTTCACCTTTTCACTCCAAATAGTTTATTTTTATCAAACGTATATTTTTATAACTCAAATCATCTCAAAAAAAAAAAATCATCTCCAAGCTCCAAAATACCGTCTCCAAACATATCCCAAACGGAGCCTAATATTTTGTACTTTTCTTTCTTTTTCGGTTTCCTTTGTAGGCCCCATTTGAAGAAGCCCATTGTTTCACTCTTTTTTATTTTTTTTTCTTCATTTTAAAGCTTGAAAAGATTTTTTTTTTAAAGCAAAACAAAAATAAAAAATACACACATACTAATTGGGTCACGTTTCATAGGGCTATAATGTTTATAAGTGTATTTTATCAGTTTATTTGTGAAGTTCTCGTTTATACATTGACTTTCTCGAGCTTTGAACCCAGAAGAAATAATTTGCTTAATATTAATTAATTTCCCCAATGTCCCACAAGATACAAAATAAAATAAAGATGAAAAATAGACATGACAATATAAAGTTGGACCACGAGTGGATGGAAACACAGGATTTTTGTCGTGTGGTTGTCGTTTGAAGCTCTTGTCTCCATTGCCTACGGAATTAATGGATAAAGCTGCATTCTTTTGTTATTATGATTATTTTTTTACGATATCCACTTGTGAGTTTAGGTGATTTTTTTTTCTTAAAAAGTTAACAAATTCTAATTAAAATATTTCAATTACAATCTACTAATCAAACGCATGTTTATATAGTTTTTAAAAAAAGTTAAAGTATTTTAGATTCTAAATCTATAAATTCTACATCAAATCCTTTATTTCTTATTTACTGACCTAGTCTGAACGAGACTAATAACTACATTCTATGATCACAGCAAAAATAACATTGAAAAGTGATAAGAAAATTATCCAAAAAAAAAAAAAAAATTTGATGGAGGAAAAGGAAACAAATCTTGAATCAAACATGATGTGAAATTCTAATGATGGCCAAACTTACCGACCAAGTACCACTTTCTCTAGAAACGTTACTCTGAATGTAAAGTGGATCAGCAAATCTCACTTTTTGTGGCAAAAGAAAACGATCATAACAATGAAGAAATAAGTAGACATGTAAGGAAATATTAGAGGGTGTTTGGTGTTTGGGTTTGAGTTAAGATTTTTAAATTTTAATATTAAATTTTGTTGACATTTTAGAAAAAATAAAAAACTTTTTCAAAAAAAGATAAAAAAAATTACAGTTTAATTTAAGTTAAACCGGTATGCCAAACACCCCCTTCATGAGTCTAAATCTAGGGAAATTAAATTAGGGGCTTGTTTGCGTAGATGTTTAAGTAGTTTTTGCAGTTACCCTCTTTTTTTTTTTTTTTTTTTTTTTTTTGGGGATTAGTTTATGCATCACATGTCATTTTTTTCAAAAGGATATTTACATAATAGAACTGACTGTGTGTCGTGGCAATTTTGGAATTCGGCATTGTTCACGAGTCGGCCCTATTTAACGTGAAACTTCGTCACCGAGATAGGTGAGTGCGGGGGAGTGGTATTTTTGATATTTCAAGATGCAAAAGGCCATTAACTATCACCCCAAAATCCTACTATATCCCTCCTGCACCTTTCTTTTTTTTTTTTTTTTTTTTTTTTTTTGCCCTTTTTCTACAACTTCTTAACAAATAGGAACTTAATTAGAAAGCATGAGCATGCATAAAGCAAACCAGGTGCATAGAACTCACCCAAAAAAAAAAAAAAAAAAAAAAAAAATATATATATATATATATACACAGGTGCTTAAAAAGCTCCCATGTCTATATTGGACAAATGAATGATAGCCCAAAAGTTGTCCCATTTGAACATTGGGCCAGGACCAAGGCCTTCTAAAATGGCCCAATCCCGTGGCAGAGAGAACCAAGACAAGATTTCATCACCAAGGTTTTTTTTTTTTTTTTGAAAAATAATTTAAAAAAATCCTTGGATATAAAAACATACTACAGATGTTAAGAGCAATAAGTCATGCACAATAACATAAAATGACATTTTGACCTTAAAACTTATTCTTCATACAAAATAAATAGCTTATATCATTACGCATTACAATTTTCAATCGTCATCTTATAAAAAATGAAAATTCTTTGATAGGAATACAGTTGGGTTATTTTTCTTACCATCGTATCTTTATTAGGTTCTACTACAATTTAATATGATTTTGACTAAAAGACAAGAGTATAACTATATGATTCCGTATTCTTTTATCTCCGTAGAATTCCGCATATGACATGGAAACTCCACGTTTCGCTTTTGAAATTTAGCTTACCATGTCATACAAGTCTCCACGTTCCACGTTTCACTTTTTGATTGTCTCTTCTTTCTCTCTTTGGGATCATATACAAAAGTCAACTCTTTCCAAGGAAAGAAATTAGGATTATTTTTGAGAAGAAAAAAAAAAAAAAAAGGTGGGGGGAAGAAATCAAGAGTATGTATGATTGTTTAAAGGCAAAGCCAATGAGGCAAAAAAATGCCCATTGGAGTACAGCTAATCATAGCTGGGATATGCTTCATTTCCTTCTCAACCAACACAAATTCCCCTTGTTAATGGGCCTAAAAGCCCACACTTGGGCCCACATCATGTACTTCTTGTCACAGCCACTTGTACTCCCCCACGTGGCGAAGACCCCACATGATCTGCATCTTCCAAGTCCCAGCCACGATGAAATTGAAGGTTTAATGGCGACACAATCATACACCATCTAATAACCATTGTTCACTCTCTTGTGGGGTCCTCAACCCCATTGGGCCCACCTTGAGAGCCCTAACCTCCCCTTATTCTATTCTTTTTTCTTTTTTTTTTTGGTTGGAAATATCCCTTATTCTTTTTTACGTCTCCTTCCACAAAATGATTCCATACCAAAAATATTCCCATTTTATTTATTTAAGGAAAAAAAAGAAATTGAAATTATTAAATATTAAATTATTCATAGAAGTTGCCTTCAATTCTCATAAATTGAGTAGTGGCATTCCCACTTGTAGGTGGGTAACGGCAATCAAGTGGACGCCTGTTCATAACAAGGACATTTATGTTATTGGATAACTCCAACTATAAGCTTTAACGATTATTTGATATTTAAGTTAAATTTTAATTAAATTATATTTTTTTATATTAATTTTTATAAAAAAAAATAAAAAAATTTATAAATTATTTTTAAAAAATCAATTAATTCTAATTTAAAAATTTTATTTTCAACTAACTTATAAAATGGAGGTTTAAATTACCAAAATGAGTTCACCTGGCAGATATTAAATGTAGTAGTTGTAACTTTATTGTTCCAAAGAAAGAGTTAGGATTGAATTTAGAAAACATATAAATTTATAAGAAACCGGTGTTTCCCGGTTCCCGGTCAGAGACAAGAATGAGAATGAGAAAGACAGAGGAGCTTTTTTTTTTTTTTTTTTTAAACAGGTGAGAAGCCAATGACTCTATACTTGGTTTGCTCGTTGGGACGCTTTTGCCATGGCGAGCTTCTTCTTCTACCATGGCTCTTTGACAAGGTCAGTTTCTCTCTCTATCGTCTATCTCTCTCTTCAAGGTCTGCAAAATGTATGTTCTTTGGATTAGTCAGAGAGAGGGGAAAAAATCAGCTCTTGAAATGGTTGCTTCTGGTGGGTATGGGGTTTGCTTTGAATTTTTAATGCTAAAGTTTGATTCTTTCAGTTATGAGATTCATGCCTTTCATCTTGGTTTCTGTTTATTTCCTCAAAATTTTTTTGGGTCTCCAAGTTTACTGGTTTATGTGAAATTGAACTTTTGTCCTGGAATTTTCAAGGTATTGACTTTTTGAGTTTGAAAAATGCGTCTGAGTTTGTATTATATATCTGGGTATGAATTTTTTTTTTTTGGGTCAAACAGCTAAAAGGAGAGAGTTCAAAGAAAAATAGAAACCCAGAAGCCTACGATTTAAGCAAGTAATCTGAAATTTGAAAATTTTATATTTTGCTTCAGGTTACTGATGTGGGACACTAAAGTTTACACGTTTACACCATGTCGGTCCTGATGAGAGTTTATCTCTATATGAATTGAGAGATGTGTAAAGTGTGATCATGAATGAAGTGCAACAGCAGGAGTACCTGCTTGTAAAGCAATGACAAGAATTTGGATGCAAAAGTGAGATTGTAATTTGATTTTTCCTAAAAGGACCGTCTTGTTATTTTGTTATGGACGTAGCCTACGGCGAAGACATAAATCGGCCTTTAACCCGGTTGTGCAACTGCTACAAAGTGGAAAACCTTGGTCAGACAATCTTGGGCACAACCCAAGTCTCAAATTTGAAGGACAAGTACATTCTTGGTGAGCATTTGGGTTGGGGTCAGTTTGGTGTCATCAGGGCATGCTCGGATAAGTTCACCGGCGAGGTTTTGGCTTGCAAGTCCATTGCCAAAGACAGATTGGTCACGGTGGATGATGTGCGCAGCGTTAAGCTTGAGATTGAAATAATGACTAGGTTGTCTGCACATCCTAATGTTGTAAATCTCAAGGCGGTTTATGAGGAGGAGAATTATGTGCACTTGTTGATGGAATTGTGTGCCGGAGGGGAGCTTTTTCACCGGCTTGAGAAGCAGGGGAGATTCTCAGAGCACCATGCAAGGGTTATCTTTAGGCATTTGATGGAAGTGGTTAAGTTTTGTCACGAGAATGGTGTTGTACATAGAGATTTGAAGCCAGAAAACATTCTCTTGGCCACAACATCCTCGTCCTCGCCTATTAAGTTAGCAGACTTTGGCCTTGCCACCTATTGCCGACCGGGTAACAGTATTGTTTCATTCTTTCCCTTATTGCGTTATGTGTTAAAATTATCTCTCTCTAATAAGTGTCAATGTATTACAATCACTTAAGCGTTCTGTGTCTACAGGACAGAAATTGCATGGAACTGTGGGAAGTCCGTTTTACATAGCACCTGAGGTACTTTCGGGAGGTTATAACCAGGCTGCTGATGTTTGGAGTGCTGGGGTTATTTTGTATATTCTTCTTAGTGCGATGCCCCCCTTTTGGGGGAAGACTAAGTCAAGAATTTTTGATGCAGTTAGAACTGCAGATCTACGATTCCCTAGCGATCCTTGGGATCGCATTTCTGGACCCGCCAAGGACCTCATCACCGGAATGCTTCGCGTTGACCCCTCTAAAAGGCTCACTGCTGAACAGGTCTTAAGTAAGTGATTGCATCAGTGGCAGAGAGAAGCTTTGATAAGTTGTTGAGTGACACCACTCTTGCCCAAGCATGTTCTAGAAATGCTCTTCAAAAATGTTATGATTAGGTCGCTAGAGCGCTTCACTTATGATTTTCATTAAGAAGAACTTTCTACTTATAATAGGAGTACTTCCTTGCAGCTCATTCATGGATGGAGGACTGCACTCAAGAAGACGAAGAAACATACAACCAAGATAACCAATTTTGCTACAAGCTCGACGTGGGCGGTGGTTCCTTTTCCACTCCTTTTAATGCCAGAAAGGAAGATTATACCTTCAAAGGAAATGAGAAACCGCAACAATCACCTGCATTCACATGCAAATCATCTTTCGCTTCTCTCTTAGAGGATGACTACACGCCTTGCTCAGGATCTGGAGGTTTTTCTTTCAGCAGCTGCCATGAATCAAGCGCTGCAGAGTTTACTTCCCCGATTTCGTCTATGCCTAGCTTTACCTTTTTTAGCCCAATGTCTGCTGTAGTACAAGGAAATATTTCATTGAGATTTAAAGCCGACGAGTCATCTTTGGATGTGATTTATAAAGGTAAATTTTTCTCGACAAACCTAAACTTCAGTAATTACGAACTTGTCTGTATTATTCAATGATCTTCTGACATTTATGAGAATACAGAGTCAAGCATGGAGAAGCTGTTCGCCGAGACTGAATTTTCGCCTGTTAAGCGCGACATTGGAGAAATAGAGCGTAAAGAGATTCGAAGAGGAGGACCTGGCGGGACTAAGGTTGCAGGCATCCACAACAAAAGGAACCACACAATCGGGCTCGGCGAGTTCACTCAGATTAATCTAATTGTAACTGAATCGGTCATCCGTTGGGCATCATGCACGGATATTCCAACCGCCCCATCGCTTAGATTATCACTCGTTTGCTAGAAGATTAACCTGAGCATGTTTACACAATTATAATATCTGATGTTGACTTGGATGAAAGGATGACTACTACAACATAGAGGAGCTGAACTTTGGTCTTTAAAGCATGCTTGCCTTGATCTATTTATGGTGTTACTAGGGTGATGATGCTTTTCTGAGATGGGAAAATAATGACTCTCTCTCTCTCTCTTGGGTAAAACTTTGTATTAAGCTTAACGCGAGTTTATGGGGTGGCTTGATTTAGAATCGACAAACAATGAGTTAGGGAGAGCAACCAATATGTAATTTCCAATGCTTTCAAATAAATGTAAAAAAAAAAAAAAATTTACAAGAATAGGAAAATGGAACAAGGATATAAGAACTTTGTGGTTTTTCATGTTTGGATGTATAATGTTGATCGGGGAAGCAATAGAAGAAGGAAAAAAAAAAAAAAAACCCAAAAAGGGCAGAAGTAGAAAAAAGATTTGCGTTTGCCGGGAGTCGAACCCGGGTCTATTGCTTGGAAGGCAATTATCCTAACCGTTGGACTACAAACGCTTGCTTGTCTAGGATTCGTTAGAATATATATTTCTAGATTTTCGTAAAATTTTTTTATCTAGCATGAAAGTAAATATACCAACCTTATAAATTATCTAACGAGGAAAAAAAAAAACATAATTTATCTAATACATACTAGAGGTGAGCTAATTCGCATGCACATTTTAAAAAGAAATCGATAAATCGAGTGAAAAATTAATTACGAGGTATTGTAAGAAAATAGTAATTGAGAGGGCTGTAGGAGAAATTTTTTTATGTAGGTATACATTTTAGAATAATAATTCCAATAGTGACAAAAAATATGAAAAGAAGGGAGAAAAAAAACACCCACGTGGAAAATGGGGGGAGTGCAGATGAACAGATGAAAAAAAAAATGAAAATTGAGAAAAAAAAAAAGAAAAGAAAAGAGGTTATCACGTGTCGTGTCGTGTGAAAAAGGTATACCAAAACAATAGCCCTAGACTCTTTGAATGGAGAAAAGAAATAGATAAATATAACTCTAAAAATTAAATATTAGAGATCAAAGCAAATATAGCCAATATAAATATAAATATATGCTACAATTTAATCTGACGGAGGAGTCTGAGACAGTAAAATATAGGAGAAATCTTTTGACATCGTGACAAGATGCTTTCTAAAATTTGAACAACACAAGCTTAATGTGGACCGCTAACGAAGCTGTACTTTCCGAGATAAAATCAAATAAGAAAATGAAAAATGTTAACAAGAAGAATATCATCAACGAAAATAGATTCCATAGTTTCAAAGAAATTTTCAAAACACAAATAAGAGGACAAGGAGAGAAGGGCTTGCCTTAAGAAAATCAACCATAGCCATTGTTGCAGTTTCAACACAGACACAACGTGGCTAAAGACCTATTGTGGTGCACGGTTTGCATATTGAGCAGACGCGATGGCTTAAAGGTCAAACACTTTACCACTTCGGTGAGGATCAGCCTTCCTAAGGTGTTAAAACTTTTTGTAATTTGATACGATTACAACCCTGTTGCTAAAATCTCCTAACTTCAATTTATTTTATGCATACGTACTAAACTTCCAAAGGACGTTCATCAGTGCGTAAAAGCGCATTCATTCTTCTTGACAACACAAAAAAGAGCAACTAAATCTCATTAGAATTTCATATTTCTATTAATTACGCAAAAAATCACTACCTGTTGGACAAGAACAAAAGGGAAACAATGGGAATGTACCAAATTGACCCACATTACTCATTAGAGAGGTAAACCCCGCATCGACTTAGTATAAATTATAAGCTTGCGAAAAGATCACTAACATGCTTTTCTTATGGTACATGAACATTAGCCTCTCAAAACATATAGGAACTTTATCAATACTTCCATGAAAAATACCCTTCCTTTCTTATGGAGCCTCTGAAAAGAGCCAGCTAACAAAGCTCCTCTCTAAATCCAAAAAATATTGATGGCGCAAAATCCATGCTACCTATTGGTACATTGTTAACCCCGAACCCAAGTAACTAAAAATGTTTGCTTATTGCTACTTTCAAGATGAAGGGGCATAGTCTTGGATCGCTGTTGCTAGTTTATTTCGATCCTCCTCTGTTTTCAATCTAATCAAGAAAGTACGAGCCACAACATTGTCCGTATTACCCCCACCATTTCCATCACCATCTCCCTATAAACAAGAGAAACCGATTTTATAAAGCATGACTCAAGTTAAAAAAAAAAAAAAAAAAAAACTAGTGATTTAATCAATAATTTGGATCTATATGAAATGAGAGAGTCAAATAAATGGATATTGATATAAATTACCGTAGTATGGAATATAGCAACAATGGAATTCTTCTGTGTATTCGTCTTGATACCAGGATATAGTAAAGCATTAAGCAACAATTTTCCCACCTGAGAAAAGCATTCAAAAAGTGAAACTGATAGAAGAGCTTCAAATAAAAAGGCCTATACAAAATCTCATTGCACTGACCAAATAAATTAGTACGGAAAAGATAACACATAAAGGCAGACTACTATGTCAGAGAACTCAAATGTGAAAACGTTAACACGTGTAAAAGAGAAAATGGGAGAGAGAAGTATAAGCGTGAGTACATGGTATATAGGATTTCAAAGAGAGGAGGGGAATAACTTAGAAAAAGACTGAAAGAATACATACATCATTACGAACAATAATTGTCGGTTTGGATTCTTTTGTACCCTTGCTAACACCCTCTTTGCATTTGATAGAAAGCTGCCCCGTGCCTTTATCTTTCCATGGATCTTTATCAGCAGGGTCACTTGACTGGACACATGAAAGCACGAAACAGAAAAGAAAAAAAGAACAAAGGTTAGAACATACGCACGGAATCACGTATTAGCATGCATTTGGCAGATGAATACCAACTCAGCTTCCCGTATTAACGGAAAAAAAAAAAAAAAAAAAAAGAGAGAGTTAATTTGCCATAGGTAAAGAAAACAATTAACCCCAGCCATTGACAGCATTGCGCAACTAAAAGATGAAATGCGCAAAAATAGATTTGCGTAATCTTTTTCATCTTGAAAACAGGACAATTATAAGACCAATAATCTCCATAAGTCTTTCTCCTAGTTTTTGAGCTTACATAGTTGTCTTTCAAACATTACCTTGACATAAAGTTTGCACTTGACTTCATGGACAACAACAACACCCTTTTCTTCAGCCTTCTTCACAGATGGGCTGCTGGGTTGCTCTTCATTTTCTGGACGCAAAAAGAATATTAGGAAACTCTGGGGGAACAAAAGGTCGTATTTCCCATAAACAAAAATATTGTAAAACTGAGAATTCTAGCAGAATGTCTCCTTAGCCTCTTTTTTTTTTTTTTTTTTTTTTCCCACTTGCATTAAAAGAGAAAAAAACAACTCTGTTATTTGCCAGAAGAATAATCTTGAAAATATGGTGCAGTTTTCATAATTATAAATCCATATTTTAAACAAAATTGGCAAAAGAAGTGATCACAGAAATCTCAAGTTTGCACTGGCTGGAAACCTAACATTTAGGTGCATAAGCATGCTCACTTCATACATAGAGCATATCCTTGGGTGCTTAACGATTGGATTAAGATTGCATTGACATATTGACAAGTCCAGTACCAATATGGTGAGCAAGAAACGGCCACAAGGTAGTATAAGGTCATCGAATGTTTCACCCACTTAGCCATTTCAAGCTAGATGTCAAAAGTCTACAGCCTGTCTCTAAAAGATTACCAGCCATTGATTTTTTGGGAAATCAGTATATTTGAATACCGAAGTGCAGAAAATAGCTAACAAGAAATAAAACAGATCACTTAAGGGGAAAAGAGTATGAATTTATCTCACCACCGTCTGCATCGTCTGAAGCATCACGATTTTCAGGGGCCGAACTTTGATTTCCTGCAAAAGAATACCCAAAATTCTAGGATTTAAACTTCTTCTCAAAGGAAAAAAAAAATCTTGGACAGTTGTAATCTACTTTGTATATCGAACATTTTTCATAGATGATGCCTGAAACTAAGGCGCTTTTACTTTTCCCTTTTTCTCTCGCATATGAGCTCAGTTCATGTATCTAATCTAAAGCAACTAATCCACAAACAAAACCCATGAAAGACTAAATAATCTAAGTTAGAATAACACTAACCAAATAAGATGGGGGTTTGATTGTTGGAGAAGAACCCAGCGCTTTTACTGTTGGAGAATAATCCTGAGCTTTGGCTGTTGGAGAGTAAACCTGAGTTTTGGCTATTGGAAAATAGCCCAGAGCTTTGGCTGTTGGAGGATACCCCCGAGCTTTGACTGCTAGCAAATATCCCAAAGCTTGGACTACTGGAGAACACCCCTGAACTTTGATTATTGGAGAACACTCCAGAGCTTTGGCTACTCGACAACAAACCAGAGCTTTGACTGTTGGCGACCGCTCCTGTTTGATTGTTGGAGAATACCCCAGAACTCCATGAATTTGCAAAGCTAGAAGTTGTACTCGCAGGGGTAAGCCCAGTTTTTGTCTGAAATAATTTTGTCTCGCTGTTCTTCGTTTCCGGCATTGTTTTCTTTTCAGCAGTTTGTGACTGTGCAGCAGGCAAACTTTCTCCATTTGCAGCGTTTGCTTTAAGCCAGTTGACAACGTCAGTGAATTTCTCCTGAAGGAAGAAGGCGAATAGAGAACATCTTCAACATAGCACATTAATCATTTTGCACGCATTGTTGTAATCTACAAGCTTTATTCTTAACCACACAGAAAAAAAGGGTGCTAGCAGCAAGTTGGCATACTTTACTAATAAAACTATTATACTTAATCATGAACAAACATGACCTATGTATTCCCGATCAGGAATTTATTTGATGGTTTTAAGAGCTCATATAATAAATCTAGAAATAACCCTAATACTCATCCCTCAACGAGAAGAAAAATCAGAAATGAATAACTGGTCATTTATCTTGGACATAACAGCTATTGATAGTTTGCCCAATCGAACTAACCAGATTGGCTTTCATAAACTCATATTTCCCACCAATCAAACTGAATAGTAAGAAGAAAAAGCATCTAATGTCGGAAATACAAGCCTTTCAAATGGATGAAAAACGAAGTAGTTACCATGATATTTGAAGCATGAGCTAGGTAGTCCCGGACACCATCTTCCCAAAGTTCATCAGGGTGGTTCTTCAATTGTGTTTGCACCCAACTGGTATAAATAAATAAATTACAACCTTCAATAAACTGTCAAATACCTCAAGCCATGATGATTTAAAGCAAACGCAAGCAAAACCGAATGACTCATATTATCGCAAGCAAACAAATTTAAACTTGCATGAATAGATACAAACATTCACACACACACACACACACACACACATATATATGTACTTTGCATTAGATCTTCATAAGTCAATAGAATACATACAACAGATAATGCAAATATAAGTATCAAATTAAAACGCAGGAATACCTCGCAAATTGAGTGTTGAGAGCTCTCACATGCTGCCGAGATGACTCGGCTCGCTGCAAATTTAAAGGAGGTGAGGCCGTTGATTTCTGTTGAGAAATCTCTGTCCTGTGAACATCAAACCCGGATCCTACTGTTATTTTTTTATTCCGAAACTGCATCACCATCGAAAAAGGGACAAAATCGCAATAAGAATCATCCATTAGAAAGACAAAATCCAATAACCATCCACAAAATCAATACGTCAATTACACTGAAATGCAAGAAACACAGAAATCTTATGCAACAAATGATCCTCCGCAACGTTCTCTTATCATAACTCACAAACATCAATGCGGGTATTATAACCGCCACAAACTTAAACTATTACAAGACCACAAGCTTATAGCTCTCTGATTCATCAAAAACCAAATCCCAAAGCATGAATTCAAGTAAAGAGACCAAACATTTACTTATAAGTTCTGTTATCTCAGTTGGGCATTCACTTTTCATTGCTCCTCTGCAATGTTCTACCCCAAATCCTGCCATAACCCAATGGAAATTCGTAGGCTTTCGGATACTACGAAAGCTCAATATCATTAAAAATAATAAAAACCATTAACTAGCCTTAAAAAACAAGTTTTGAAAACATTACCAAACGGACCCATTTTACTAAATGCTAAAAATAAGACAAAAATTTGAAAAACTCTTTGACTTGAAATTTGCAAAGTCAAGATTTCAAAACCCAGAAATCAAATTAGTCCAAATAACAGTAATGAGCTCATTTATCTAAGTCAATTTCTTTCCAGTAACCCCAGATATTTGGAAAAGAAAAATTGAATTCAAAATTTCAGCTTGGAAAAGAAAAATAAAATTAAAAATTCTGACAAACTTTTTGCTAAAAGAAGCAAAAGCAACACAAACTGGGATCAAAACCGGAAGCTCCAATCAACATTGAAGCAGAAAAAGGGGATAAAAACATGAAACGCTAAACTAAAGATGAATTGAAAAAGGAAAAGGAAAAGAAAAAAAAAATTGATAGAGAAAGTGGAATTTAATTTAATTTTTTAAAAAAAAAAAGAAAGGAAAAAGGGATGAGAAAGAGAAAGAGAAAGAAACGCACGACGGAGTCATTTAACGTGGCGGGATTATATTCCGATACGGCGAAACGTTTCGCTCCTTTCATTATGATTCAATTTCAGTGGGGAGAGAGAGAGAGAGAGGGAACTTTGGAAAGAAAGAAACAATGCTCAAAAGCCAAAAGTAGGGTTCTTCGAAATTCTTTGCCTTTTGTCTCTCAGGCTTGTGAGAGTGAAAGAAACCCAAAAAAAAATTTATTAAAATATAAAAATATAATTAAAAACGAAATTAAAAAAAAAAAAGGAAGAATATTAGGAAAAAGAGCCTTTTCCCCGGATTTTTTTTAAAGGAAATAAAAGATGGATTGTAAAGGGGCATTTGGAGCCGTCGGATCAGGTGGGGAACCAACATTCAATTGGAACCGTTGGATCATTTCAGAAAGCGTGGGATATTTTTTTTATTTTTTTATTTTTTATTTATTGTAATATGGGATATTAGATACACAGCAGGAACACGTGTGCCACGTGCTTTACCCAGAATTGGATACCCGATTTGTGGGGCCCGCCATTACTGAGATCTTTTGACAAAGAATGAAGCTGGGCCTAAAGATTGGGCTAAGCTCATTACTTTCCTTGAGCCGTATATTTAAATCGTGAAAAACGACAACCGGTTTACTAGAAACGACAGCCATCCACTAAAGCAAGAATATCACATGACAAAGATCAACCGGTTATTCAGGGAAAACGTGCCATTAGTTTTTTTTTTTGATAAACGTGGTGTCCGAGACTTTGCCTCGACTAATCCACAAGACCCATGTAAAGCACCTCCTTCTCATGGATAAGGTAAATCTCAGACCTTAGGCCTACCGACTTGGCCCCAAAGGAATCAATAGCACTCAATGGGAATCAAACCTTAGGCCTAATTCTTCATGAGGAACTAAGTCCAAGTGATTCACCACCGAGCCATTAATTAAAACAACAACAATCCAAAAGAGGACATCAGCATAAGAACGACAATTTCATTGGAAAAGGCAAATTCTTATAAACGACAACAATGTGATAAAGCACATTGATGGCAACAAAACGACAATAACTTTGGAAACAAGAGAACATTCAAACGACGATAAAATATTGTAAACGACATCATTGTTACCAAACGATAAAAAGTATAATCGGACGACTGAATCACTAAATTGATCATCCTAAACGAAAGGACAATTTCTTAGCAAATAATTTACTCATTAAAAACGACGTCATTACCATAGAACAAACAAATATCCTTGTGAAAGACATGATCCTACAAAACGATTCATTGCTTCAAAACGACAGTGTTCTACAAAGCTACAGACTTGCAAACAACAACATCATGGTAAAATTGACTTTCATGCGTCTTAAATGACACCGTCTTAGATAACCGCAGCTTGGGAAAACAAATGTTATTGTCCGTTAAAGAAGAACCACTTGAAAGGGGAAAAAAAATCAATAGACTCTCCCAACATCCTCGTCAGAAAACGACAATGCCTGATTAAACGACAACATTGAAATGAAATAACAAAATGATAAAAATGACCATATTTAGGTAACAAACAGCCTTCAAAACCCCAACATCTTAATTCTTAGGAAAAAGACAACTACTTAAAAACGACATCTCAACAAACGAAGGGCATATCCAAGGGAAAAAATTCTTATGTCCTCTTATTTATATTACATTCATATCCTTTTAATAATATCATGACACGTTAATTATTTTTATGTTTTTAATTATAATATCATATCATATCAATTAAAAAATCATATTAATTATACACTTGTCATGTTATTATCAGCATGATATAAATAGGGATACAAATAAGGGGATATGTAAACTAAATCCATGAATCAGCAAAAAACTTTAAAATTTGTTAGGAAATGACGGAGTTTTAAGAACACGATTATACCTACGGAACGGCAGGAATCTTCAAACAAAATGAATTTAAGAATATCTACATGCCCGCAAAAAATAAGCATAAACTACACTACTAAGAAATGACCCAAAAAAAAAAGAAATGACAAAAAATTCCTAAAATAACAAAATCTTTAAGACGTATTATCATCAACTATTAATTTTTAAAATGACATGAACTCAGTTGAACAATTCGAAAAAGGTCATCATTTTGATAGAAATGGTATGTCCAATGAAATAAGATCCTAAGAACGACAGTAGAAGATATAAAAAGGTTAGAAGTAGGATAGGAGTGGAGAGATTTGAATACAAGCTCTAACATTTGAAATCTCGAAGAAAATACTAATAAAGAACATCTTAAAAATGGATAAGCTTATGAAAACGACACCTTTACTTTGTGATTCGCATTATTGACCAAAAAGAACGTCGTGATTAGTATAGCATTTTCCAAATAGTTTGGTTACCAAAATAATAAACAAAACAAAATAGTTTTCCCATAGACCTAATTGATGAATCTCATTTCACTTTTCTTTTATCTTTTTTTTTTTTTTCCTTGCTTTTATCATAATCCCAATTATTTAATAAGCCAAAACCCATTGGAATTAGCTCCGCAAGTGGGAGGGGAATGATTTGGATATAAACTCTCAAATTCAAAATATGATAATATTTTCATTTCTCTTTAGTTAGTGAGAGCCATAAGTCCCGGGTCGTAAAATTGTGTATTGTTCATGCAAAAGAGGAAAGTGTTAACTCATATAAAAAATGAAGAAAGCTAACTCATTGTAAGAAAGAAAATGGAATTCTGCAATTGCAAAAGTAGCTCATAAAAAACCAAGATACAATTACAAAACTTCTCTTTCTTTTTCCTTGCATTGTCTTACCTTCCTTACCTACGTTCTTCCTCTATTCTATGCACCGAACATAAACCTATGACTGAGAAATTTCTGAGAAACTAGAAACGAAAGTAAAAGAGAACCAAATAAGCAAAGCAAAAGACAGATATTGAATAAAGTCTGCAAACTTGATCTTTAGACCAAAGCTTTTTTCTCCTCATCTTCTTCTAAACTTTTTTCGGTTTCTGTTTTCGAATTGGATTTTGAATGCTTGGAGTTGGCAACAGCATACCGGATTGTATGCCAAGTGGGGATTTTGTCTTCGGGAACCATCTTTAGCATGATTCCCATGGACATCAGCAAAAGTCCTATCCCATGTTGGTCAGTCAAGGGCTTTGTAAATATCATGTATGAAAGCAACAAAGTGACAGCTTTTCTCGCGGTTGTGATCTGCAAAATCAAGTTCAAATTAAAAATGGCATTGTTGAAATTACAAGATCCTCCTAACTCTACATAACGGATAATTGAAAAACAAAATATAGGCGGCTACAAGAACGAAGGGTTGATGAAAATATGTGTTGGTATTATTACCATAGCAGTGGTGGCAGCACCGAAAAGAGCGACGAGGGATAGCACAGACACTTGACCGATGTATGTTGCCATGGCTTCGAACACTAGCACCCCGTAGACATAAGGATGCTGCAATTGTGTCACATTGAAACAATTGAGATTTTGAATGTGGATACTGAAGGAACAAGTAGAGCTTCTAGTAAAAGAAGAAAATAAATGACAAAAGGTCCGTTTGAATGATAAGTTCAAATCAACAATTCAACAGTAAATTCAAACTTTTGTGAGAACATTATAGAAAACGGTTTCAAAAGTAGATTTATAACGGGGTGTTAAACTCGAGCTAAAATAAGTGTTTGCTAAAAGTCCAACCACATTGACCAACTTCATCATCAACTACCATTATATTTTCTCCCCCAATGAAATCTTGTTAGGTGGTAGTGGTGGCCATTGTGCTAACGACTTACACCAACTTTATCATGCACAACAACAAAATTTCACCCAAAACCAAAATTAAAAAACAAAACAAAAAGATTTGAGCTTTGCTCTACCTCGGAACAAGAGGTCCAGGCCTTGAACAGTTCTCCAGTTAGAATCATCGGTGGAAGCAAGAAAGGCAAGCCAACAACAGTTGAGCAGAACAACATCTCCATCTGCGGAAATTAAAATTATATATATATATATATTTATACAATTACAAAAGGGCAATAAAGAGATATGCAATTAAACCTTGATTGGTAATAGAGCTGACCTGTGTGGTATCTGGGTTCGTGGTAAAGATCGCCTCTTGCACATTCCCAAGAAACGCATCCATGATAAGAGCGCCCGAGATCATCACAACGCCGAAAATGTGGAAATTGGGGGATGTTTGAGCATCAGCTAAGGTGAAGAGTATGAGACCAATGACTAGAAGCATTGCAGATACGTATTCATGAAGTGGGTATTTTCTTCTCAGTCCTGGAATGAAAGCACCCATGACCATAACGGGTAGTACCTAAATATAACAATGAAACATGTTACTAGTATCCATGGCTGAGCCAAATTTTTCAACCAGTCAGAAATTGTCGACCATTAATAATTTGTGAGTCTTAGAGTTGGTGTGTGAATCTGCGTGATTGGTTTAAAACATGTGATTATGATCACATATTCCTCGTAGCTACTACCCCTTCAGATTTTTTAACTAGTAAAAAGTTTATGCAAAAAAGGTGTAAATCGTATCTCAAAGTCAACATGTGAATTTGTACAGGCGGTTAAAATCTTCGACAAAAACCAAATCAAGGAGAACAAAGAATAAAAGATTAAAAAATTTATTACAAGGTAGGTTGGTATAAGTGTGTTACCTTGGTGGATTTGAACATGATTTGAGCCGGGTAGTTGAGAAAAGCCAAGGATCCCTTGGTAAGTCCTTGAGAACCCATTAGAACTGCAGAGAGCTTAACATATGTGCTCCATGAATTGACCATTTGCTTGGTGGTGAAACCTTGGAGGTATATAAGCATGATATATACAAATCCTTGCACAAAAGTGAAGTACCACCCATAGCTGCCAAATTGGAGTTTACACTTATTATTATTTTCTTTGAGAGAAAGAATTCTAGTCACAGTAAATATACACCCGACTTTATCATAATATGTAGAGCATAAGTATTAAAAAGAAAAAGAAAAAAAAAAGACTAGAATACCTGAATTGAAGCCGATTGTAAACGTATTCCTGGGATTAAAAAAAAAATGCAAATCATAATAATGTTAATGAGAAAGTAGAAAAAAGCAGGGGAATTCAAGAGCAATAAAAAAAGTTATAAACAGTGCACTAAAGAACCAAAGAACAATGCATAGTACAACCCACTAATTTTTATATTAATCTTTTTTTTTTTTGTGAAAAAGGTACAAACCACTAATTGACAAAAATAAAGTAATGAAAAACAAGAACAATAAAATTAGGAAACAATGCAGGGTATGAACATGGCATGGCTAAAAATATTATTTGAACATATTTAATCGTCAAAAAAAAAAAAATTGCTTTGCAATATTATTGAGACAAAAAATGGGAAAAAAAACATGAATGATGGTTGAGATCGGAAATGTTAAGGTTGTTTCTCGTACCAAACAAAAAGAAAAAATTTAGAACGATACAAAAAAGACAAGGAAAAAAAGAAAAAGAAAAATTTAAGGAGAGACCTCGCAAACACCATTAACGAGGTAGCCAAAGAAGAAGCCAGAGGAGCAGATGAGGAACTGTTGCCATTTCGGCCTATCTGTGAGTGAAATCCCGAAAAGGGACATTGTTTGATCCTCGTTCTTCATCTCCTCAGAACAAGTCAAATGAATCAAACCCAAAACCAAAAACGAAAACGAAAACGAGAACAGAGAGAAAAAAACTCTGTTCTTCTTCTTCTTCCTTTTGTTGTTCTAATCTCTCCGAGCGTAATTGTTTTGCATGCCCTTTTAAAAGGGTCTGTTTTTAAACTCATTCGAGATTCGAGAAAACAAGTTTCAAAAAGAAACAAGCTGAGCCTTTTCCCAGATGAAGTTTCTCGCTTTCTTCACTTTCAATTCTCTCTCCTCTTTCTCTCTCTGTTGTGAGAGAGGTTGCACAGAGGAAAGCAGGCTTTGAGGCTCGAAAGAAGGGAAGGTTTTAAAGGAGAGAGAGAATGAGAATGGAGCCTTTCGATTCACATGAATCACGGTACACCTGGACGGTTCACCAAGCTCAGTTTTTCCCGGAAAATTTAAAATTCAACTTATATATTAAATTTTCTCGTGGCAGAAAATTACCGCTACGAGTTTGGTTTCAGAAGTCTTATATGAAAATGTTCTCTGTGTAATAATATAAAAGGAGAAGGCTTTAGAGTTTGCCGTTTGGCGTTTGGTCGGTCAAACCGGTTGACTGTGACCCCCTGTGCCTCATTAAGACCATGCGGTGCGCATGAGAAACCATTAACCAATCAGAACGAACCACAATTTATTCCCATAAAAGCCCCCTATTTAGGGGGTTTTTTTTTCTTTTTTTTTCTCATTAAGAGATTTTTTTTTTTTTTTTTGGTTAACATTAAGAGAATTCTTTGGTTTGTAATAAGAAAAAAGGGATTGCAAACATAATCTAATCATAAATGCATACCTTATTAATAAAATGTAAACTTTGATTCTCTCATCTCTAAGTTTAAACAGATAAATAAAGGCATAAATTGAATAAACCCTCACACATTGAGTACATCTTAAACCGTCAAACCTATTTTAAAGGTTGGTTTCCTTCGTAACAAATGTAAAGGGCAAAAAAAAAAAAAAAAAAGGGGATAAATTATGCCGATGAGCAAATTTAACTATTAAAGATTCTTTAAGATTTATGTTTATTGTATCATATATATTTCCTTTTTCATCTCATCCTGTGTATATCTATAAAAAGTAATAATGAAAATTTTGTGAGCCAGGCCCACACAATATAAAGAGAGACAAAAAAGAATATTAATTCTTACACTTCCTTGATATTGATCCGTGATTAAAAGGAATTGAAATCAAATCTAATGACATATCTTTAATAAGTTCACATGTTATAAGTTGATTATTAATATATAAAAATATAAAAAAAAATTAGTAATTACATTTATATTATTAGAGTTTAATAAACATTAGAAGTAACTGAATACAACTTCAAAAATAATAATAAAATAATAAATAAATAAATAAAAGAACTGAACTCTTTCAATCTTATTACCTTTTCTAGTACTTTATGATTTGGTAAACATGCGCTATGTTTAATTAAGTTTCTCATTCTTTTTTTTTTTTTTTTTTTTGGGATGCGGTTTTTATATATAATTATTCATATATATGTTATAGTATGATATATTTAAGGTACTTGATTACCACATAATTCTCTAAAATTAGATATATCATGGCTTAACCAGGCAGTTTTGTTCTTGCAGTGATTGATATCGTGATTTTGAGTGGAAAGTGGAAACAAATTAACAAGACGTTTCTTTTCAAGAAAAAATAAGTATGAAGATCACATGATTAGAATCTTCTTTACTTTATTCACGTTGATTTAGCTTCAATATGGCTTTACATGACACATGTTACGGGAGGAAGTATTTCAAAATATGTGTGGATAGGTAAAACTTGCTTAATAGATCTCGCGGGGACAGGATTTCCAAAAACTATTACGGCCACAAGACAACACAAAACAATAAAGGTTCACTGTTAATATGCTAATTACATCCTCACTTGAAATTGGGGTTTCACTATCTTTTTTAGAGTTACAAATAGTGTAATATGTAAAATATGAGTATGAGTTAAGATTTCTGGAAATTACTTTACCATGTATTTATAGTTAAGAGATGACACTTCAACTAATATTTAAAATACAAATATTTCATATTCGAATGCATAGTTAATCTTCTAGATTTTAGTTGTTGATACATGATAATCTTAACTTAATAATTTAAGATTCAAGATCTAAAACCGCAAATCAGAAAATAGATAAGTTTTGTTATGTCAGGGTGGTGAGATCCTTAGAATCTCGGTTACCTATCAACAAATATGTAAAATTAGTCATCTCGAAATCTTGGTTAGACGTTTGGTTGGTGAGAAAAAGGGGGAGAAAAGAAAATGAACGATAGGGATCAAAGTAAAGAAGGAAAAAAAAAAAGGAGGTAATTAATTTGTTTCTTTCTTCAGGTTTGAGCAAACTGGAAGGACCATGAAAAACGTCAGGCCTGTTTTGGAATGAATTGGTTTTGTAGTGGAATTGGGCATAAATGATTGTTAAAACTAGGGCGTGCGTTATGCTGAGATATTGTGCAAAGATATCATGTGTACATATATATTGTATTTGTTTCTTACCAAATATATATATATATATATATATATATTCTATTTGTCTTCAACCAAATATTCATATTTTCATCAACTTAAAATGGTCATCCCTCTGAAGAACTCTGTTCATAAGTTATAATTAACTCGCAAAATAAATGTACAATTTTTCAGCGGCTGCGGAAAAATTCCTTAAAGAAAAAAACATGTAGAACTACAGCAGCTCATGTAGCCTTACTGTTTTAGCTTGAGTTTGGTCAATAAAATAGCCTTAGCCTCCGTTTGGTAAGTTAGTTGGAGATGAAATTTTTAAGATGGAGTTGATTGACTTTTCAAAAACTAATTATAAATTTTGTTAATTTTTAAAAAAAAGACAAAAATTAAGATTAAAAAATACAGTTTAGTTTGAGATGAACTCAAACGTCAAAAGAAGCATTAATGTTATAAACTTAATATAGTGATAGATACACCTCATGTCTTCAATATTAATATATAGAATTCGAATTTCATATCCGAAAAAAAAAAAAAAACAAATAATAATAATTAAGAAAGAGAGAGACAACTGAGATTGAGAAGTACCCCTAAATAAAAGAGAGTCAAAATTCCGTCAGTACTTCTTTCCTCTCTTTAAATTCATATGGAATGAATTATAAGATGGTGGGACATACTGAAAAAACAAAATACAGTGCCCATTGGCCAAATACTCTCAAGGTGGCTTTAGTCATTCAAGCCAATGATCCAACCTTAGTTCAGTGCCTGCTACAGAATGACGAAAACAACCCTGAGTTGTTCCAATATTTGCATGATCATCAGTACTTTGACAAAAGTCAAAACACAGTTTTTTTTTTTGTTTTTTGTTTTGTTTTGTTTTTTTTTTGGGAAATATCACAAGAGATCAAGCAAAAGTTCCTGCACCAAAGAATCCAAAAGCTGAAATTCCAACTCGAAACAAATCTCTCGTGTTTCCTCATCCAATGTTATCCATTTCCCGCCTTTTTCCATGTCCTTAACGTAAGCATTTCTTGCCTCCTTCACTTCCCAACCCAAGAACACTTGTCTTGTCTCTCCATTTACCCAATCTTCAGCCTCTCTCAAAGCCTCTTTCGGATTGAACACCTCCTTTGCCTTGCTCTCTTCCATTACCCTCTCTCTGAAGAAATCGAACAGCAAGTTATCTACCTTGGAGACCAAGTTATTGATCTTCAAAGCAGTGCTTGCACTAGCAGTTCTACTACTATTGATCTTGATGAGTTTCATCATCTCCCGCGCTTTTCTTTCGCTTTCCTTTCTCTTGTCATGATCGTTGTCTTCATGAATGGAAATTTTGACTAGTTTGTCTTCCAGCTCTGACATCGCAATTCTCTTCTCTAGGTCAATCGGTTCCAATCGCGCGAGGTTCTCGAACCTTCGAATCTTTTGTAAAAGTTTTTGTTTATTTCCTGTTAATTAATCAAACGTTACATATCATACACTTCAAGTTTTATCTCATTGTTTGCTTCATAGAAAGATAAGAATGGAGGGAAAATACAAGTACTCGTGAGTCCTTATCTCGCCCTTTTTTTTTTTTTTTTTTTTCATTACTTGTAATTAAAGATTGGCATGTAATTTGTGTTGGTCTCGAAGTTAATGTATAAACATTTTATTGGTTTAAAATAAAATATAGCGATAATTAGGTGATAAATAGATAGCAAAGAGTGAGAGTATACCTTCCAAACGGGCAAGTTTGTGGTGGAAAGGAGAGCTAGTCTCATGATGATCATGATCATCATCTTCAAACGGACAATCTAACACGGATACGGGACTGAATTGTTCTTTTTCCTCTTCGTTTGGCCACTCCTGTTGTACATTTGTTTACCATAATCAATATTCAAATCAAAATAACATATATATGAGGAACAAATATTTAGAGAGCCTTCGATTTCGGCCGAAAATTTAAACAAGTCTTACAATGCAAAATAGCCATTGTTATGTATTGCCGCACAAATAGTCCTTTCATCACAATTGATGAAACTCAGCTTCTTTTTTTTTGAAATAAAATTTTGATTGTATTCCTTTCTTATGTGTAATTGCAAAAGAATTTGATATGATGCAAGAGTGTAAATAATGTCGTATGCTATTCAAAAAAAAAAAAAAAAAAAAATTTGTCGTATGGGTCCAAATGATGCTGTAGATGGGCCTAATATTCGCGCAAGTCCAAAACGTC
Source organism: Ficus carica (assembly GCA_009761775.1). Lineage (NCBI taxonomy): Eukaryota > Viridiplantae > Streptophyta > Magnoliopsida > Rosales > Moraceae > Ficus > Ficus carica. Next base: position 2,126,683 of record CM019750.1, read on the forward strand.
TGGGGTTTTTGGTAGGGTTGGGTCTATCTGTACACTCTCCTTTGTCTACCAAAAAAAAGGACTGTCCTTGGACACAATGTTAGGCCCAAATTAGAAACAAGTAAAAACACACGAGGTGAATTGTGAAATGGCAGCTAAAGATCCTTCCAAGTTCAACCCGCTCCTTAATTAATTTTAAGAAGGGAGAAAGTGGTAGGAAGTCAAAAGAAGTACATAGTATATTTGAAGATATGTTATAGTTATTATTATTTTCTATGAATACCATATTGACGAATCTGTTGAAATAAATAATATATTTATTAGTAAGTAGGTTTTTTTACCAAGAGTAAATCATAAATTTACTAGTGGGTAGTATATATTTCCCTTTTTCGTCAAATTATTTGCATGATTCTCATGAAATTCACACAAGAAATGTAAGAGAGTAAATAATTACAATAATATATTAGGACATGTTTTTTTAAGTTTCCAAGTTATTTGTCACGCATTGGCTCAAGACAACAAACAGAAATCGAGTAGAGGTAAATCCCAAGACTTGCTTGGCTTGCATGGTTTAGTCAACTTACTAGACCATAATATGATATCTGTCTAATCCCCTACTTAATTATTTCCCTTACCTTCCCAACCAATTTAAAATACTTAGTTTACTTTTGGTTCGTCAGTTGGAGATGAAATTTTTAAATTGAAATTAGTTAACTTTTCAAAAACTAGTTATAAATTTTGTTAACTTATTAGAAAAAGATAAAAATTGATATGAAAAAGTACAGTTTAGTTGGAGTTAAACTTGAATACCAGACAAAACCTTAATAAGCAAAACTTTTTTCCTCAACATGATCAATTTATTTAAATAATAATAATTATTTTCAACAACTACGGCTCAACCGAATATTCATTATACTAATTAATAATCTTTGTTACACACACTTTTTTTGCCCAAGGAACAAAAGGCCTATACCAGCATTACCAACATTGAATAATTAGTTTCAACAGCTTATTATACGGTTCAACCAAAATTTTAGTCTGATTGATAATATATGTAACACACTATTCTTTAGTGGATCAAAGGCAATTATTTATGTTTTATATTTGTTTTTTGAGTAATATATGTTTCATATTTTATTATAATAATAATATGAATTGCGTATCATATGCTTAAAAAAGAAAAGAAAAAAATCAAGCAATTAAATTCAAAAAAGGCAAACGACACTCTTTTCTTTTAAGCCTAAGCCACCGACCATTTTTTGTCACCAACAAAAATTAAGAGAATTTGGTGGAACCCTCTAAAAAGAAGCCTTGAAATTCTTTAAAAAAAAAAACTCATAAAATAATAATAAATTTTTTTAATAAATATTGGAATAGGCAGCAACCACTCCTTCCCATCAATGTCTATAATTCGACAAGGACTTGAAAGTAAATAAGATCAAGTTCAATTATTTATGGGAAAATCCAATTCAAAAAACCAAAAAAATAAAAAAATCAAAACAAATTATAATTATAATTATTTATTATAAAGGAGTATCATACTGTGTAGTCTCTCCTATTGTCCTAGATATAGTCTTGCGGTTTTCCACGCCGTAGATCCCGCAGATGGACAACTAATAGCGAGATCTAAGGCGTGAGAATAGTCGTGCGCATTTAATGTCGTAGGCCTGAGATGTAGACTACACATTCCCAAGAAATACCCCACACGTGACCATTATACAATCCCTAGGTCCAGCCAGCCGTGGCTTTTCTCTCTCTAATTTTCCGGCTTACCAAGCAACTTCAAAATCCCAATCCCATCCCTTTTCACTATTTCCACTCACTCCCCCACCCCTTTTTCGCTACTTCCAAGTTTCCACTTCATTTGTTTTTAAGGTGGAAGATTCTACTAATTAGCACTCTATATATGTTTCTAAACATTATTTATTTCATTATAAAAAGTAAAAAAAAAAAAAAATTAAGAAGTTCAAAAAATTCATCTCTATAAATATTTTATTAATGAATGAAATTAGGTGTGATGTCTCTTTAGGCCTGATCTAACTCCGGAAAATAAATAAGACCGGACTCGTTTATAATATATATTTATAAATAAAAACTATACTTATATATAGTTATATATAAAATTGAAAAGCTACATTGAGTGGTTTTGGTAGCTTGAGAAATAATTTTGAGAGTGAGACAAACAAATCAAAAACGGGACTCACCAACAGACTGATGTAATATATATATAAATATAAATATGTGTGTGTGCGTGTATATATAGATATATGCATTAATGATTTAGTCTAGGCACGCTAAGTACTGAATAAAAACTCAAAGTTACCTTAGGTGTGTGTGTCGCTTCCGTCGAATCCTCACCGACAGTTATATCTACTTTCTTGTTGACCTTTTGCGACATATCTTTTTCACCCTCAGCGACGTCGTTTTCGGTCGAACTCTGGATGTCCGAGGCAAATTCACTTTCGCACCAACTGTTACTTTTACTGTTACTGCTCGTGCTGGTTGAGACCCTGCCTGTAGTAGTAGTGATCACAACCGTCGCTGATGTAGTTGTTGTGGTCGTGGAATTTTGATCAGACGGCTCATAGTGTTCCTCGAGTGCTTGATCGGGGAGCGTCAATCTCGACCGTCCGATTCTATTACCTCTGATCTTGTCTGATTTTCCCCAGAAGAACAGCTTCCTTGAAAGGCTTCTCGGAAGAAGCGACGGTGGCGACGATCTTTTTTTGACGGAGGGGAACGGGAAGTGCTTGACGGCGTTAATGACGGCGTCGGAAGCTCGTTGGAGCGCCGACATTGTGGATGATGATGATGATGATCTGGAACGGCTTCTCTGGAGCCGTTGACCGTGATGACTTTTTTTCTTACGGTGATCCGACGAGGGTGATCTCTGTTTGAGGTCAATCTCGAGGAGGAATCGGACGGTTGTGCAGCACTGTCGGCGGGGGAAGGATTTGAAGCCGTTGGATGAGCAGGAGCTGAGATCGTCTAAGAGAAAGTCCTTAAGCATCAACGGCTTCATCGGTTTTCTGATCATCGTCAGCATTTGATGATCATGATTATGAAGATCAGGACCAAGAGAAGCTGAAGAAGAAGCCATTTTCATATAACAAAGTTTGAAACTGGGCTAACTATTTTAAGAAGAAGAAGAAAGAGAAAGATATTAAAACTAAGAAATTTTCAGAGGGTTTTACAGAGACAGAGATTCTGAAAAGCTAGCTAGCTAAGTGAGTGAATTCAGAGACATTACTGAAAAGACCATATCAGAAGAAAGAAGCAGAACTTTCCATAAATTCACTTTCTGAAACATCAGAGCTGTGAAATCATATACATACATACATATATGTATATTCAGAGAGAGAGAGAGAGATGAGAAGAAAAAGCTGATAAACTAGCTAAATACGCTATAATTAAACACTCAAGTAGAGCATTTAAGAAAAGAGATAATTGGTTAATTTGATATGATAATAAGGGGGGTTTTATATAAAAGACCTGGAGGTACTGAAGAAAGAGAGAGGTAGGTTCTGGGTTGAAGATCTCAAGGCGTAAAAAGGGAAATATATTTGCAGAGCAGTACTGAATTAATATATGTATATATATATATATGTATATATTAGACTAGTTTTTTGCAGATGAGAAAGAGAAAGAAGTTAAAGAAGAAAGATCAAGAGAAGAAGACGAAGAAGCTGATCGGATGCTTCTCTAGCTAGCTCTTCTGGTCTGCTGTCTGGTGAATTTTGAATCTCAAGTTTGGTTATTTTAGGGCCCGTTTGGTACACCAGTTCAGTTTGAGTTGAGTTGAGATTTTTAAGTTTGCATAGTAAATTTTGTTGACTTTTTCAGAAAAGACAAAAAAATGATGAGATTTGAGATGGTTAGTTTAAAATGAGATGGTTAGGCAAACAAACCCTTAATGTCTTGTGGAGGGGTTTTTTGAATTTAACTGGGGGATGTGAATTGTTTATTAGTTATATGGGATTTTACGTGCAAGAATTTATTGCTAGGGGCGTTTTTTTGGGGGGTCATGAGCTTGGACTTTGGACTCATATGAGACCTCTAGTTGACCTTTTACAAATTTTTGAATATTTTTATAATTAATATAATATAACAAAATAAATAAAATAATAATAAATTTCGTTTTAAGTTTGATAGAGATACTACTATATTATGATCTCTGTAGTAGTAGTACTGTAGCTCTATTCCATGCAGAAAACTGTCCCTCCTCATCACGCGCTTTGCCACGTGTCCATGCAAGCCCTTCTCTCTCTCTCTCTCTCTACATACACACACACACACACACTTGTGTAATTACAAAATTGCTGACAAGAGATTCCTTTTTGACTCTTACTTGAACCCACCTCCCACTTGGTGGGCTCAGCTAGTACAATAACCTTAGTAAAAGAAAAACCAGTAGAAATTGTTACTTAGAGATGACATTTCATAAGATAGAAAGATCATATTGTTCTTTTGAATGAGATTTTTGTGGTTGCTTTTATTTATTTATTTTTCCTTACAATATCAGTGAAAAGATAGTTTTGTAATTAAGTTACCTTTTACCTTAAAGTTTTTGTAATTTAGTGGTCTTTCTTCTTTAAAAAAGGAGAATAATAAATCAGCGAGGTAGTGCTTGAGGTTGATTACAGCTGGTTTTGAGTTTAAGTTTAGATAACGATAAAATCCGTTTATCTCGAAAAAAAATTAAGTTGTTTGATTACCTAATAAAGTTGACAGCTTTGGCGACTTATTAAATGGTGTTGAAAAGGGGGTGAATGAAAATTTCAAGATTCCAAACAATAATAGAGGATAGTTTTACTTTTTTTTTTTTTTGTTGTAATAAATGCAAAAATTATAGTGAAAGACTAAGATCCACGTGAGAGAGGAGCAACTGCCGGAGCAGTATCACATTGATGTATAAATCATTTCACAAGAAATGTTGGTGATCCACCAATTGGACCCTGATAATAAACCACTAATAATTTGCTCCACATAATTAGCATGATTAGGATATAACAACAATTAATTAACTACAAATCTTGATTAAATATGTCTAGCACATAAATAAGTTAATTAACATGCTATAAATGTACGGAAAAAACTATCAGGAGTAGTACAACAAAGATTATCCCAGACACAACACATAATTATAAAGCAGATTCAAAATTATGTCAAAATGACGGGGATTTTGAATGTTTAATTTCTCTCCTTCTTTAATGTGTCATGGTTTGTCAGACTCAAAAAGCCAGAGCCACCCGTGCTTGGTGAAGATCATGATTAAAATGTCACATTAATATTGTAAACTAAAGGGAAACACGAGCATTGGTATTCTACAAATAATTTTGCAGCCCTTAATATATATATATATATATATATATGTATATATGAATGTATGTATACATTTCATTTGTATATACATACAATAATATAGCTTCGGAGTGCCTAGAGATGTGAAGTCCAACCAAATTATTACTGAACCATTGGGTGGTCAGAAAGTACGTACGTGCTCCCTTATATTGTGCATGAAATTAACATATTGTCTATATATTGTAGGAGGCTATCATAATAGTGCTTGGTTTTGACAAAATTCAACTGATATAAGTTCTTCAAACTACTTGTTTGAAATTTAGGAGGCAAAAAATTTTCCCGTTGTTTTTTACTTTTCTTGGAAGATTGGATGTTGAGATATTCAATTTAGCCTACAACCGCACGTCTCTCAAGTCTCATCTTTTTCCTTTTTGAATTTAGGATGAGAGATTTGAATGATATATTTTTACGATGGAATTAGATATATAATTATGATAGTAATTAGAGTTTTGTGCCCAACCAAGAATCAATTAAGTTTTGAAAGGTAATGACATAAATTGCTTTGCTAGATGGCATATATTTGGATGTTTTATAAGTTAATTTAATGCGTTATGAGTACGAAAAAGAAAGTCTAAAACTTTTATATTTGAGCTATTTCTCCAACTACTTATAATGAAACTAAAATTGAATTTAAACTTCAACAATGTCGTTGCTCTTTTTTTGTGACATATAAATTGGACACTTTAGGGGCCAAATAAGCTATACTTTCTGTGTGACAATAAAGCAAAAATTTTTCCCCTTTTTTTCTTTAGATATAAATAACGCATAAGTTTTCACTTAACACAAATTTTGTAACATTCGAATGGAGATAGTACAAGAATAAATGGAATGTTTCGACACACAAATCATCAGAAATCACATCATTTAACCTTTGAAGTTAAGTTTACAGTAATTAACAATTTTGTGGCCCTGCCGTAGAGTTTATAATGAATTTTTGTCCCCACTCTCTGCTAATATCTCAATGGTACATTAGTACTACAAACTGCAAAAGCTGCACTATATATATTCAATTCCAAATTTTGGAAAAGGTTTTTTAGCAATGTTTATGATAGTAAATTAGACGAAGGATTTTTTTTAATAAATACGATGACGTGTCATGGTTGCATGAATTTTTCAATAAGTTATATAAGATGTAAAATGTTATTTTCAATGTTTCGATAAAAAAAAAAATGAAACATTTTTAATAACGTGCCACTTTTGTGAATATCTCTTGTCTTAAAAAAAAAAAAAAAAAAAGTATCTAGGTTGCCTTGAAATGGGCCTATTATGTGCAGAGTGATTGAAGCCCATAAAAACATGGGGCCCATTTAGCAATGCCTTATAGTACACCAAGTGGGGGGCTCTCTGGGTGTGTCATATAAATTAAACTCATCAAGCTGTGCCAGCTGGCACCTTGATTTGAGGCCAGTCCACCTGCCCACTGCTAGCCAGGCTGTTTATAATTTAGATTGGAAAAATACTTTAAAACGTAAGTAATGTACAATATCATATTAATAGGAAGTAGATTATACGGTAAATTTTATATTGTGAAATTTATCTTTTATTAATAAGTGATGTTAAATATTATTGATATTCTCTATTATTGTTCTTTAGATTGAGATCTTAACACTCTGAGGATTCGTTTGGAAGGACATTTGAAAAGGTGTTTTGATGGTTGGATTAAAAATGTGTGTATAGAAATAAAACTTTTGAAAAAATTATTTGATACAGAAAATAATATAAAATTTTAAATTGTGTTTGGAAAAAAATATATATACAAACTAGATCTTGTCTTGCTCGTCTCGTCGTTACAAGCATTTTAATACAAAAATTATCTCATTTCGATTTGAAATGAGAAAGTTATGGACTTTTAAAGTTTGAGTTTAATTTAAAGTTGAGATTTTAAAATCTAAATGGTGTTTTATCATCTAAAGATAATGCCCCAAACATGCCATAATTGAGGAGTATTTCTTACCAATAAAATATCACTAATTTAATTGTGATTAGCACTTGTTTATCTAAAATGAGTTTCAGAAACTTACAACAGTTAAGGAGTGTGGAGATGCAACAACTAATACCTTTTGCAACGGTTGAAAGTCTTTTACAATTTAAGAAGAAAAATGTTAGGAATACCAACTCTAATATTAATTTTTGAGTATTAATTTATGTAACATATAAGTTATTATTTTTTTATTGATAAGTATTTAAATCATTATCACATCAATTTATTATATTTACTAATAAAAATGTTATTGATTATATTTACTAATAAAATATATAACATGAATCACAGAACATGGGGATTGAAGTTGGGTTTACTAGTATTTGTACAAGACCCATCTTTTTGGCCTATGGGCCAGCCCAGCCTGGTCCGCTGAATTACTATGAACGTGTTGGATCGAGGTTTTAAGGCCGTTGGCTAGGCCAATCCACCCCGAATAATATTTCTATTTATTTACTTTTTTCGTTAATATTCTTTGTAAAAACATTTTGTGCCCTACTCATCCGTTGTCATTCTTAATTGCTGATAATAACATATTAGTGAGGAGGAGGAGAAGATAGGAAAAAAGAAGAAGAGTAATTTGAGAGTAAAGACTATTCAAATCCAAATGAGGTGGCAAACTTTTACCGGAGGAGACAGAGAGGGATACAGGAATTGATGATAATAGGATCCAAATTCTTCAAATTGACAGGCTGATGCATCTTTTAGTTTTTTATTTTTCAATCTTAAACAAAATTGTCTTTTTTTTTTTTTTTTCTTGAGATGAATAGCTCTAGCTAATTTTTGGTCTTTTTCATTTTCCTGTTGTTTGGTAGGAAAAAATAATTGTCTAATATAAATCCAATATTGCATTACTTTTCAGCAAAAAACTTGGACAGCTCATTTAAAAAAAAAAAAATATATATTCAAAACAATCTAAAAAAGCTACTGAGTTTTCACCGTTAATAGAAATCTAACACTAACCATTAACCATCATAATGAAAATAAGCAAGTAAAGTGTAGAAGACGAAAGATCAGACCAAGAATTTAGAGAGGTTCGTCAAACTAGCTACATCCTTTGTGTTTAGGCTTTTACTATCTCTGATAAATGGAGTAACAAGTTCTTAAACACAAGACATTAGTAGTAATTTTGGCAGAATAACATGAAGGAATGACATAATTACAGCAAACCTTTAATATTGTTTACACCGATCTCGAGACTCTGCCAAACGCCAATCTACAAAAAAAAAAAAAAAAAAAAAAAGAATAATAATAATAATTATTATTATTATAATAAAATAAATAAATAAATAATAAAAAAATAACTAGAAACTGTCTGTGTGTAAATATATTTAAAAACAAAAGTTTACTTGGAACTGCAAATCAATGAGCAGCCTTCTCTTGTTCATAATTCTTGTTCTCCTGAAAAATACACATAAAACTCAAGGTCAAAAGCATGTTTGAAGCCAGCTAACATGCAAAGTTGGTCTGTTTGCTTTCAATATGTAAAGTTAGATTCATAATAATATCATAGGTTATTAAGCTACAATTAAAGTTTGTCTTAACGACATAAACTGCTGATTTTAGTTTGTGAGAATTGAGCAAACAAAGTAATGACATATCGCATCGTAACAATGATTGTAGAAGCATACCGGTTGCTGCAATGTTGCAATCGCGTTGTGGTTGTCCTCCCAAAGCTTTCTTATGCTCCTATTCAGATCACCCTCCCAAAGCACTTCCATGGGTTTGGCTCTTTCCAGTGTGTCACCAGAACATAAAATAAAGACTTAAATGGTGTATAATTTTGCAATGACTCTGTTCAAATTCGGCGCATTTTTAGTTTTCTGCGAGAAACTCTCCATCTCAGGGCATTCAGTCACATATACTTTGTCCAGTACAGGAAATTGTACGTTGCTATTTCCGCATTGGAAGGTTTTGAGGCTCTGTAATTGATGGAGCGCTAAGATTTTCAAGTGGTCGAGTTACCATCCTTGTTCAGAATTACTTCTGTCATCCGTTCGCAATTGGTAATGTACATTCTTCTGAGTTGTACAAGACTTTTAGCAGTTAATGAATCAAATAAATGTGTCATTCCATGACATTTTGACACTAGAAGATCCGTCAAGTTCCGGAAGAAGACAGATGATGGGATGACTAAGCTCTCTTCAATCTTCTAGTGTAGTAACCTTTTCATTGAACAGAGGTTGTTGGAACACCAAATCTCTTTCTTCAACTTCTTGCCTGTCTGTTGTTGATGCAGCATTGGGAATAAAAGTCTCAAATGTAGAGCAACCCCTTATTTCTACTTTTAATAAAGAATGCGATCTCCTTCACAAAACCTTTTAGAGTTTTGGAAGTAGACAAGCTCAAGAGATTCAAGTTTTGGGAATGAGATGTTCTCGGACCTTCCTTCTTCCCCTACTGCTTTTGCAACTATCTGTTCCATGACACTACATAGCCATACCTTTAGCTTCTTAAGATGCTTAAGGCTTTCAACCGTAGCAAAAGGCAACAGATACTGTAAGTTGTGGCAGTAAAAACAAATTTCCAATTTCTGAAGGTCATTTCAGATAATTGCAAGATTTCCAACTTATTGGAAAATGCTACTTGCCAACATGAAACAAATTATACAAATTTTTGTATCTGGTTTATATGAGTGTTAGGATGTGACACTTTTAACGATTTGTTTGTGCAAATTGTTCTTTAGAAAAGAAATTACTCCAGTAGAACAAAGCATGTATAAGAAAAATAAAAAACAAAGAAGAACAAGAGTTATACCTTCTCATATCTTATCAACGTGGGCGTGGAATCACAGATAAATGTTCCCAATTTTATTACCATGGCTTATCGTCAGCGTTAATAAGGATGGAAAATATATAATGCAACCGGCTGAAGGAAATGTTTTAAGCATCATAAGAAAAGAAAGCTCTAAGACATTTTAGTTTAGGAAATGAAATGTCAGTCAAGCATCCCTCTTCATCTGCTTCTTTTACCGCTACTACCTCTTCCATGGTTCTGCATGAGTCCACTTTGAGGGACTGAAGTTGCAAAAGGCTTCTAACCATATCAGAAGAAAAAAGATGCTTCAAACTATCACATCTCTCGACAGTCTAGTTCTCCAAGCGAGGAAATGATATTACCTGCATATATATATATATATATATATATATATATATATTACTCGTAAGATACTTTTATCATATAGTCGCTAATAAATTGCTTGACAAAGAATTAATAGTTAAGTACTAAATATAAATTAATAGATCAAGACAAATTAACTTTACAGGTCGGAGAAAAGAACAATAAATATAGTTACCTTTTCGTCAAAGAATGGTTGTTCAACTTTGGAGGTGAAAGTCTTGAGTTGAGGACAACTTTCAATCTGAATCTCCAATAAGGTTTCACATTCGATATTACATCCTCCAGCACAAATTGCTTTTAGACTTTGAAGATTTTTGAACTTAAAATATCTTAGTTTAGGAAACAAAATCTTCCTCGAGCCACCAGGCTGTTCCTTTATGACTGCAATGATCTCTTCCATATCCGGACAATCAACTATCTCAAGGTGCCCAGGTTGCATAAGGCTTCCAAAGGTAATAGATACTTAAGATTTTCACATCCCCAAACATACTACCTCGTTAAATTTGGTGTGAAAGAAGTTGTTGGATTCCGATTAGGCCACGTCTCTGAGAAAGCCAATTTATACAATGCCAAGACCTTCAAGCTAGGAAATGCAACCTGAGGGGAAAAAAAAAAAATCATTTATATGCTTAACATTCTCCCTAACTGTATGATTTAAAAATTCTTACAAGACATGCAAAGATCGTTATTCAAAAGGGATGGCAAACATAATTTGAAATTGAAATAATTCAACTTAGATTCTTTATAGGATATCAATGACAATCCAAATTTGTTAGAAAATTGCAGTTGAAGATTGATACCTTTTCACTGAATAAAGGCACCCGAGTAACTGAGGACGAAGAGTTGCAACTAGTTGTCTCCCGCTCGGAGCAGAAGAACTCAATTAGATTTGGTAAAGATGGAGTCTCAAGGAGTGTTAATGAGCAAACTCAATTTTGTCTTCGCTTTCGCAATAAACTATCTCCTCCATCCTAGTGCAGTTTAGTACCACACTAATTTCTTCAAGCCTTCTAGCAATAGAGAATGAGAAGATATTCTTTAATCTATTACAACTCCCCACTCTTATACTTCTCAATTTGCCAAATGCTTCTGTTGTGAGTCTACCACGGCATGTCATTTCCAGGTTATCTAGCTTCACAAGTTTCAGCTCTTGTAAGTTTTGAAAGAGTCTCCCCTGTCGACTGAATAACAAATCAAACTTCATCATTTTGTTTGATATGCAAATTCTTCAACTGTGGAAATCTGCCCACAGCCAATTGATAAGCAATATTTCTACCACCCGGGAGAGTACCTTATAACCACAACACTTAGAGAGTTTTCAATCAAACATTTGAAAGCCATATTCATACAGTTGATTTTGTTCATGAAGTGCGAGTTGCAATAGCCTTGAACTCCTGGGAGTATCAAAATAATAGTTTCTAACCTTTATATTATACCTTCTCAAATTTCCACTGTCAAACATTCCTTTCCGTAGAACACAAGCATCTAATACGTGTAAATGTAATGCTCTCAGTCGTGGTAGATTCTTTACCTCAATAAGACTTGCATTCTTGATTCCTTCATTATCCCAATTATTACTGATATCATCCATATTTAACTCTTCTAATTTTACCATTCCCGAGATGACATTAGGTCGAATTACTTTAATTCCCGAGATGACAGCCATTCAAATTTAATTGGCGCAGGCAAGCCAATTTTCCTCTTTGACCAGGCAATTATTCCTTAAAACTGGAATTTGAAAGATCAAGAACTACTAACTTCTCAACTTCTCCGATAATAGTTATGTCTTCTAGAACACAATTTTTGCAATAATAATATTTTGATTTTTTGAAGAGAAGAAGATGACAAAGACAAGGGTTTCAGAATGACCCAACCTAAATATAGAGCTCTACGCTCCTTTGCGCCTTCCAATTACGGATAGGAGAGACTCCAAGACCAAAAACACAAATGATTTCCCCTGTTTTTATTTATTTATTTTTAACTTATGAAATAAAGTAAACTGGAAGCAGAAAATAAATTCAGCAAACTGCAAGAGAGTCAAAGATCAAAAGGACAAAAGGTATTTATTAGTTTGTTGTTTTCTACAACTTCATGAGATATAAAATCAAGTAAAAGTACAAGAAGAGAAAAGTGAGATTAACGAACCGCAAAGAACGCGAAATCAAAAGGAAAAATTTTGCTTCACTCTGTTTCCAATACCGAAGGGAGTGATGAAATGCAGCTTGTAGACATGGAGACGAAGATGAACATATGTTAAAAGCAAACTGCAAAATCAGAGACTGTTTAATGATTGAATGGTGATGGTCTGAATGCTGCTGGTAAGGCTAAAAAGCAGAAAGGAGGCAACAATACACGTTTGAATTCCTTTATTTTTCCACCAAAACTAATTCTCGTGGTTATATGGTTAAAGTTATTGAACTGTTGTGATGTTTATATACAAGTTGAACATTTGAGATGAGTTCTATCCAAATTCATTTAATATGGTATGAGAGTTAGATTTTATAGACGATGATGGGTTTAGACCCTGGACCCTGATCCATTTGCATGACACACTAACCGTAAACAATGATGTTAAATTATGAATTTGTTCTAGATAATTTCATATTCAATCATGTCATGACATGTAAAATTTGAATCTCCCTCCAAAGTCAAAACAAAGAATAAAAAACCAAAAACAAAATTTACCATTCCTCTTTTGCAAGGGACGTTGTTGCCTCGTTGGGGCAAATGCTTCATACTTTTCGTGTTTTAACATCGATTGTTTAACATATTTTGTTAAAGAAACTCTTTGTTGGGAATGGTAACTTTTCATCGCGGTAAGGGACGTAAAAAAGCTGTTAATCATGAAATCTAGTGGTTGAATTTAAGGGAACATAGATCCTATCATGCGTCCACCGGCAGATTATAGTTTGTGAAGAAGTCAGGATTTTTCTCCAAAGGAGTTTAAATTTTTTTTTCCTTAAAAAAAAAAAAAAAGAAACAAAAAAAATACCATTCCTCTTTTCTCAAGGATTGTTGCCTTGTTACTTTTTGTGTTTTAACAAGTTGTTCAGCATATTTTTAAGGAATCTCTTTGGTGGGACCGGTAACTTGTGACTTTGGATAATTAATTTTATGGTTGAACTAATTTAAATACACAACAAGACTCTAGCTACTTTTTTTTTTTTTTTTTTTTTTTTTTTTAAGGTCCAAAACACCGACAAACTCCTCCGTTGCAAAATCTGAAACTAGAGGTATCTGTACCGCTGTTACCTTCCTTCCAAGGAAGCCGCTATCAAAATTGAGAACACTACGTATTGCTTGTCATATTGCCCACCAGTGTACTTTAGATATATATATATATATATATATGCGCGCGTGCTAAAATTGTGGGTTAAAAAGCAAATATAGACAAATACGAAGTAAAATAAAATAAAAAATACTACAATAATGAATTGGTACACACTCTATGATACTATATTTATATACCCAATGATATCAACAAACAAAAAAACAATAAATCAATAAATCTTAAGGGTACTGTGTGGTTTGTTGAGTAACATTTATATATAACCATGCAATTAAAAAATATATATATCATGTAGAGTAACTCCACAACGACACGTCGGCACTACTTCCCACGTCATCATCCGAGTTCATATAGCTAGTAGGTGGAGGGAGAAGTAGGCCTTCTGCCAAGTCAGCAAAAAAACTTGGCATACCAAACATTTCCTCTTCATCCATATAAAACACTCCCTCCTCCTCCACTTCACCCTTCTCCTTCTCCTCCTCCTCCGTCTCCATCACCATCTCCCCACCACCCGAATCGCCGCCGTATTCGCCCTTGGGCCGAAACGAGTCCGCTGCCTCGGCCGCCGCCGCGCGGATGTCCTTGGCATCCATGGAGGCCGGGGTGGGCAGCCGCCACGCCGAGTCTGCAAAGTTGAGGCAGGCCGACCTCCCCCGGAGAGCCAGCGCCGCCACGTCGTGCGCTCGCGCCGCCATCTCCGGCGTCGGGTACGTCCCAAGCCATATCCTGGTCTGCTTGTTCGGCTCACGGAGCTCGCACACCCACTTGTCGTTGTTCCGCCGCCGCACCCCGCGGTAGACCGGGTGCCTCGTCTCCTTGAACACCCTCCTCCCCGCCTTCTTCTTCGGCCGGCTCGCCGCCAGTATCACCTCCTCGTCCGAATGTGACGCTCTGCCGACACTCGTGCGGGAATTAATCAGATTATTATTCATCAGAGAATCAACGGTATTCACAGACTTCGAAACTTATGTACTTGTAGTAGTACTTTGTCAAAAAAAAAAAAAGTTTTGAATCTTTAGATCAAATGGGAATTAGTTGACCTTGAGAGAGAGTATGAGACAAAAGAGTGCATTTATAGTATTTCTGTGAATAGGCGAGTTGGACACGGGGTGAGTTGAACCTGTAAGTGTGAAAGGGTGAGAGCCAGTTGAAGACAAGACACAGAACCTTTCCTAGTTCAATTTTTATTATTGTACTTTGACCTTTTTGATTTGACTGGATTCCAGAAGTGTGGGGGCCCACTACTAAGCTGACTAACTGAGTAACGTTAGTGTTTACCACGTGTGCTTGCCTCACGTTTCCTTGCACACCCATTTTCACCGAAGCAGTGGCCCGTTGTAAGATTGACAATTCAAGGATTCCAAGGAGTTCTAGACGTTTGATTTGATGAATGAGTTTGAGTTGAAAAAATATAATTTAAGATAAAAAATTTTGTTAATTTTTTATAAAAAAAAATATTTTAAAAAATAAATTTTTTAAAAAATAAAAATTAAGGTAAAAAAGTACCGTTTGAACTTTTATATAATCTTTGAGCTGAGAAAAGCTGTTTGATTTGGAGAAAGTCTTGGGTTTAATCATCGAAATTTTCTAAGAGCAAAGAAACCCAAAAAAAAAAAAAAAAAAAAAATCTCTTCTGCAATTCTTCTGTCTGAGAAATAAATGAATAAAGAAAACTCGGAAACACTGGGACAAAATAGCAAAAAAAAAAAAAAAAATTTCCAGTTACATGTAAAACCACAATTAATTCTCTGCAATGTCTATTTGAGCAATAAAACTTAAACTTTTGAGCAACAATCTTTTGAGTTGATTACATGGACAAAAACCCAGAAACATCGTGAACAAAAAAGCAATAAATAAATAAATAACTTCGTTCGTCATCGTCATCTTTGTTTTTCACCAACCGGCACAATAACCTCGTCCTACCGGCCATCTCTCAACTCGTGCCATCGCCGGTGACTTCTATCCCCAAACTTCGAAATCAAGCAAATCCTACTCCGAATCTCCACACAAAACCCCAGATCGGAATGGCAATCGCATCGACACAACAAACGGTGCCAGAGTAGTCGCCTTTGTCACTGTCGCCAGCATGATTGTAGCATCTGCTAGGCTCCGTTAAGGAGGCCGTTGATGGAGATGACGACGAGCTCAGGAATGGGTGAAGGCTTGGGTCTTTCGACGTTGGTCGCGATCTAGGCAGAGGCTGGAGACCATCGGCGATGGAGGTTGCAAGGTTGCACTTGTGACTCCGAAGCCATGACTGGGACACCGTCGGCACGATAACCTCGTAATCTTCGTCGCCGAATCATCCCAACCCTTGTAACCTTCGTTTTTCAAAAAATCACGATTTGGTTGCAACGATGCGGCCTCCACGGCCATGCCCTTAAGGTTGCAAGAACCTCCAACCCCTCCCACTGTTCATTGGCATCATTTTTCCTTTTTCTTTTTTTTTTTTTTTTTTTTTAAATTTGTTTGTTAGGGAAGAATGAGAGAGTAATTGTATACGCGCGGTAGTGTGTACTTGAGTTTTGTGCAACTCAAGCCTTTCTGGTTGTGATATTTGATCTTCATAACACATAGTAACTAACGATAGTTATTTTCAATGGGAATGTACCACATTCTCTCGCAATATAAATTTATAATAAATAAATTTTTGTGGTGTGAAAATGATTATAATTTGCTCTCATGATCTGATGCATGACTGTAACGCATGAGACCATTTTGGCCACTGATTATTAGATAAGGCCTTTCTTTCTCTCAACTTTAAGATTTTTTTTTTCTTTTTTTCTTTTCCCCATTTTTAAACAGTTAACCGCATTAGGAAAGTGTTTTAGTCATTTAAAAAAAAAAAATCCTATTCTTCATGAACTTTTGTTGATACTAGTTTAAAACATATGTGATGTACATAATTGAAAATATTTAAGAAAATTTATCCAAATAAGAAAATATACATAAATTAAAATTGACAAAAAAAAAATCAACAAAATACTTGAAAAAAAAAATTAGGCATGAAAAAAAGGCCAGAAAGAAAAAAAGACTAAAATTTTAAAATAGGACTAAAATAAAAAAAATAAAAACATTAGACCGAAAGAGAAAAAAAAAATAAAAGAAAACTAAAGGACCAAAAGAATTAAAAAAAAAAGTTTTTTGCCCAAAAAAATCAACAAATTTCCTAAAAAAAAAAAAAAAAAAGCTTGAAAAAAGATCAAAAAGATAGAATGACTAAAATATTAAAAGTATATCAATGCATTAAAAAAGGACTAAAATGAAAAAAAAAAAAAAAAAAAGGAAAAAAGGACAAAAAAAAAAAAAAATCGTCCAAAATTTTGGACGACATCAAAAGTTCACAGTAAAAGTATTTATCTACATAAGGGAAAATTAAAATAACAAGTTAAAAAATATATACCCACAAAACAAAATAACAAAGGACCTGAAAATAAAAAAATGAAAAAATAAAAATAAAAGAAAGAGAGGCATAAAAAAGAATACAAAAAGGATCAAAGGACTAAAATGAAAAAATTGACTAATACAAAAGAAATGACTAATTGTAAAAAAAAAAAATAATAATAATAATTAAAGGACCAAAAACTAAATATGAAACATTTTCGTCCAAAACGAGTCGTTTTGGACGAAAACATTTCAAAAGTAAAAATTATTGAGTCTTCTCTGTATAGTTATAGATATATAATTGATTTCTTCATATCTGGTCAAATGCATCATCATCCTACATTTAGCAAAAGAATGTTATATATAAGAAAGTTCTTATGTCGAACAATATGATAAATTTAACAATTATAATATTTTATTTTACGTTTTAGAACTGCTAATTAATTTACATCTACCTTTGTATTTAAAATCTTGTGTCATGTTAGAACTGTTAGTGTAAATAACATGAATCAATGAAATAATTATATTAGAATTAAATGATTGTTATAATTACGCACAGAAAAGTTACAACCAACATTTTATAAGAATGTCGGATAAGAGAAGTAGATATATATATACATATATATAAATAGATCATGTCCATCTTTTAATTCAGGAAAAAAAATATGGGGTGATTTGATATGTCTTTTTTTTAATTCTGTTTTTCAGAAAACATTACCCAAGAGCATGGATAAATTTCCAGGATAAAAATTTCTTAAAAAAAAAAAAGGAGAAATAAGTTGGCGATGCAAGTTTCTAACCGCCACTTTCTTTGTGCAGGGGTAAACTATAAAAGAAAATTATTTTGTACTTTATAGTACTTTATGATAAATTAGGTGTTAAATTTAAGAGCGTAGTTATGTAAATTTGTATGTGACTGTAGGCAGTCTTTTTACTAATCATACCATATTACCTGATCAGAATTTCAGAATTTTTATTACCGAAATGTCATAATTATTTCCAATATATATATATATATATATATACAATGTCAGAATTTTTTTGGTGTGGTTTTTGCAAACTTTTTTTTTTTTTAACTTGTTTTTTGCAAACTATTGAAACAAAGAAAATTTGCAAGAGAAATATAAACGGATAGAAGAGACTCCAAGACCAAAAACACAAATGATTTCCTCTTTTTTTTTTTTTTTTTTTTTTTTTCAAACTTATGAAATAAAGTAAACTGGAAGCAGAAAATAAATTCAGCAAACTGCAAGAGAGTCAAAGATCAAAAGGACAAAAGGTATTTATTAGTTTGTTGTTTTCTACAACTTCATGAGATATAAAATCAGGTAAAAGTACAAGAAGAGAAAAGTGAGATTAACGAACCGCAAAGAACTTGAAATCAAAAGGAAAAATTTTGCTTCACTTTGTTTCCAATACCGAAGGGAGTGATGAAATGCAGCTTGTAGAAATGGAGACGAAGATGAACATATGTTAAAAGCAAACTGCAAAATCAGAGACTGTTTAATGATTGAATGGTGATGGTCTGAATGCTGCTGGTAAGGCTAAAAAGCAGAAAGGAGGCAACAATACACGTTTGAATTCCTTTATTTTTCCACCAAAACTTATTCTCGTGGTTATATCGTCAAAGTTATTGAACTGTTGTGATGTTTATATACAAATTAAACATTTGAGATGAGTTCTATCTAAATTCATTTAATATGGTATGAGAGTTAGATTTTATAGACGATGATGGGTTTAGACCCTGGACCCTGATCCATTTGCATGACACACTAACCGTAAATAATGGTGTTAAATTATGAATTTATTCTAGATAATTTCATATTCAATTATGTCATGACATGTAAAATTTAAATCTCCCTCCAAAGTCAAAACAAAGAATAAAAAACCAAAAACAAAATTTACCATTCCTCTTTTGCAAGGGACGTTGTTGCCTCGTTGGGGCAAATGCTTCATACTTTTCGTGTTTTAACATTGATTGTTTAACATATTTTGTTAAAGAAACTCTTTGTTGGGAATGGTAACTTTTCATCGCAGTAAGGGACGTAAAAAAGCTGTTAATCACGCAATCTAGTGGTTGAATTTAAAGGAACATAGATAGTTTGTGAAGAAGTCAGGATTTTTCTCCAAAGGAGTTTAAATTTTTTTTTTCTTAAAAAAAAAAAAAGGAACAAAAAAAATACCATTCCTTTTTTCTCAAGGATTGTTGCCTTGTTACTTTTTGTGTTTTAACAAGTTGTTCAGCATATTTTTAAGGAATCTCTTTGGTGGGACCGGGAACTTGTGACTTTGGTTAAGTAATTTATGGTTGAACTAATTTAAATACATAACAAGACTCTAGCTAGTATTTTTTTTTTTTTTTAAGATCCAAAACACCGGCAAACTCCTCCGTTGCAAAATCTGAAACCAGAGGTATCTGTACCGGCTTGTTTACCTTCCTTCCAAGGACGCCGCTATCAAAATTGACAACACTATTTATTGCTTGTCATATTGCTTACCGGTGTACTTTCTACATATATATATATATATGCGCACGTGCTAAAATTGTGGGTTAAAAAGCAAATATAGACAAATACGAAGTAAAATAAAAAAAAATACTACAATAATGAATTGGTACACACTCTATGATACTATATTTATATACTCAATGATATCAACAAACAATAAAACAATAAATCAATAAATCAATAAATCTTAAGGGTACTATGTAGTTGGTTGAGTAACATTTATATATAACTATGCAATTAAAAAATATATATATCATATAGAGTAACTCCACAACGACACGTCGGCACTACTTCCCACGTCATCATCCGAGTTCATATAGCTAGTAGGTGGAGGGAGAAGTAGGCCTTCTGCCAAGTCAGCAAAAAAACTTGGCATACCAAACATTTCCTCTTCATCCATATAAAAAACTCCCTCCTCCTCCACTTCATCCTTCTCCTTCTCCTCCTCCTCCGTCTCCATCACCATCTCCCCACCACCCGAATCGCCGCCGTATTCGCCCTTGGGCCGAAACGCCTCCGCTGCCTCGGCCGCCGCCGCGCGGATGTCCTTGGCATCCATGGAGGCCGGGGTGGGCAGCCGCCACGCCGAGTCTGCAAAGTTGAGGCAGGCCGACCTCCCCGGAGAGCCAGCGCCGCCACGTCGTGCGCTCTCGCCGCCATCTCCGGCGTCGGGTACGTCCCAAGCCATATCCTGGTCTGCTTGTTCGGCTCACGGAGCTCGCACACCCACTTGTCGTTGTTCCGCCGCCGCACCCCGCGGTAGACCGGGTGCCTCGTCTCCTTGAACACCCTCCTCCCAGCCTTCTTCTTCGGCCGGCTCGCCGCCAGTATCACCTCCTCGTCCGAATGCGACGCTCTGCCGACACTCGTGCGGGAATTAATCAGATTATTATTCATCAGAGAATCAACTGTACACACAGACTTCGAAACTTATGTACTTGTAGTAGTACTTTGTCAAAAAAAAAAAAAAAAGTTTCGAATCTTTAGATCAAATGGGAATTAGTTGAACTTGAGAAAGAGTGCGAGAAAAAAGTGTGTATTTATAGTATTTCTGTGAATAGGCGAGTTGGACACGGGGTGAGTTGAATTTGTAAGTGTGAAAGGCGCGAGCCAGTTGAAGACAAGACAGAAAGCTTACCTAGTAAGAGACTAGTTTTCTTCACTTTGACCTTTTTAATTTGACTGGATTTCAGAGTGGGGGCCCACTACTAACCCGACGTACTGAGTAACATTAGTGTTTACCACGTGTGCTTGCCTCTCACGTTTCCTTTCTCCTACGTGGCAGCCGGCTCAGCGACAGATAATATTTTAATATTTAATGTAATATATTGTACTCGAATGTAATATATGAAATAAGGGATGTTTGATGAATGAGTTTGAGTTAAAATTTATAAATTTAAATAGTAATTTTGGTTGACTTTTTTAGAAAAGACAAAATTTTTTTTAAAAAAAGATAAAAATTAAATTGATGATGATAAATTTAAACCCATTATCCAAACACCCTCAAATCCTTCGGACGCAATATTAGTTTACGTGGGCTTGGGCAGGGGAGTGGGTCTAGTGGGAAAAGGACCAGCCATCGTTTTTGGAGAAACCAGGATATTTATATGGAAGAGTACCTGGTAGAGTCCCTTTGGACACTACCTATAATATTCTATCTAAAGATTATCATTGAGTTGCTTTTAATATCAACTGACTGTAATTTTGTCTAAGAATCCGTTTGGTAAATGAGTTTGAGTTAAAAATTTTTGTTAAATTTTTAGAAAAAATAAAAAAAATTTCAGAAAAATACAAAATAAAAAAAAAAAAAACAAAAATTAAGATAAAAAAGTATATTTTAGTATGAAATAAAATGGTGTTCCAAACAAAATTTAAATTTAAGATTGGTTATACCAAATCTTCTCTCTCTCCTTTATTATTATTATTTTTTAATATCATCTCTCTCCTCTCTCCTCTCTTCTTCGTTGTCACTCCTCATCTCTTGCACACCCATTTTCATTGAAACAATGGCCCAAGGTAAGATTGCCAATTCAAGGATTCCAATGAGTTCTAATTTATCTATTCTTTGAGCTGAGAAAGCAGTTTGATTTGGGGGAAGTCTTGGGTTTAATCATTGAAATTTTTTAAGAGCAAAATAAACCCTAGAAAAAAAAAAATGGATTTGCTCTGCAGTTCTTCTGTCTGAGAAATAAATGAATAAAGAAAACTCTGAAACACCGGGGACAGAATAGCAAAAAAAAAAAAAGAAGAAATTCCAGTAACATGTAAATTCCAGTAACATGTAAACTCGGCAATTATTTGAGCAACGAACTTAAACTTTTGAACAACAATCTTTTGAGTTGGTTATATGGACAAAAACCCAGAAACATCGTGAACAAAAAAGCAAAAAAAAAAAAATAATAATAATAAATAATAAATAATTAATTTCGTTAGTCATCTTCATCTATGTTTTTCACCAACCGGCACAATAACCTCGTCCTACTGGCCATCTCTCAACTCGTGCCATCGTCGGTGACTTTTATCCCCAAACTTCGAAATCAAGCAAATCCTACTCCGAATCTCCACACAAAACCCCAGATCGGAATAGCAATCGCACCTCGACACAACAAACGGTGCCAGAGTAGTCGCCTTTGTCACTGTCGCCAGCATGATTGTAGCATCTGCTAGGCTCCGTAAAGGAGGCCGTCGATGGAGATGACGACGAGCTCAGGAATGGGTGAAGGCTTGGGTCTTTCGACGTTGGTCGCGATCTAGGCAGAGGTTGGAGAGCATCGGCGATGGAAGTTGCAAGGTTGCACTTATAATTCGGAAGCCATGACTGGGACACCGTCGGCACAATAACCTCGTAATCTTCGTCGCCGAATCGTCCCAACCCTCGTAACTTTCGTTTTTCAAAAAATCGCGATTTGGTTGCGACGATGCGGCCTCCACGGCCTTGCCTTCAAGGTTGCAAGAACCTCCAGCCCTCCCACTGTTCATTGGCAACTTTTTTCCTTTTTCTTTTTTTAAATTTGTTTGTCAGGGAAGAATGAGAGAGCGAATGTATACGGTAGTGTGCACTTGAGTTTTGTGCAACTGAAACCTTTCTGGTTGTGATATTTAATTTTATGGTCTATTTGATGATTGAGTTTAAGTTGAAAATTTTTAATGAGTTTTTAGAAAAAATAAATTTTTTTTTTTAAAAAGACAAATTTATTTTTAAAAAAATAAAAATTAAGATAAAAAAATATAGTTTAAGATATTTTTCTAAACGAGGCTTTAATAACTATTGAAGGTTACTTTTAATGGGTATGTACCACATTCTCTCCCAATATAAATTTATAATAAATAAATTTTTGTGGTGTGAAAATGATTATAATTTGTTCTCATGATCTCATGCATGACTGCAACGCATGGGACCGGCCACTGATTATTAGATAAGGCCTTTCTTTCTCTCAACTTCAATATTTGTTTTTTCTTTTTTTCTTTTCCCCTTTTTTAAACAGTTAACGGCATTAGGAAAGTGTTTTAGTCAATTTTTTTAAAAAATAATCCTATTCTTCATGCACTTTTGTTGATACTTTTAAAACATGTGTGATGCACGTAATTGAAAATATTTGAGAAAATTTATCTAAATAAGAAAAAATATATAAATAAAAATTGACAAAAAAAATCAACAAAATACTTGAAAAACAATTAGCATGAAAAAAAGGCCAAAAAGATAAAAAGACTAAAATTTTAAAAATATACCAATACAAAAAAGGACTAAAATAAAAAAAATAAAAACATTAGCCCGAAAGAAGAAAAAAAAAAAAAAAAAAGAAAAAAGAAGGACCAAAAGAATTAAAAAAAAAAAGTTTTTCATCCAAAAAAATCAACAAAGTGCCTAAAAAAAAAAAGGCTTGAAAAAAGACCAAAAATATAAAATGACTAAAATGTTAAAAGTATATCAATACATAAAAAAAAGGACTAAAATGAAAAAAAAATTGGGCTGAAAGGAAAAAAAAAAAAAAAAAAAAAGGAAAAGGAAGGACAAAAAAAAAGTAAAAAAAAAAAATTTCGTCCAAAATTAAGTGCACATTAAAATTATTTAGACTTCTAATAGATGTATAGATATACATATTTGAGAAAATTTATCTATATAGGGGAAAATTAAAATAACAAGTTAAAAAATATATACCCACAAAACAAAATAACAAAGGATCTGAAAATAAAAATAAAAAAGAAAGAGAGGCATAAAAAAAAATACAAAAAGGATCAAAGGACTAAAATGAAAAAATTGACTCATACAAAAGAAACGACTAAATTGTAAAAAAAAATAAAAAATAAAAATAAAAATAAAAAGGGGTCAAGAAAAAAAAAAGAAAATTAAAGGATCAAAAACTAAATATGAAACATTTTCGTCCAAAACGAGCTGTTTTGGACGAAAACATGTCAACAGTAAAAATTATGTAGGGTTTGTTTGGTGTTTAAGTTGAGTTTGAGATGAGTTGTACTTTTTAAGTTTGAATAGTATTAACTTTTTAGAAAGTAGTTATAAATTTTGTTGACTTTTCAGAAAAAGACAAAAATTTAGATGAAAAAGTACAGTTTAGTTTGAAATGAACTTGTGAACCAAACATTGAGATGAAAAAGTACAGTTTAGTTTGAAATGAACTTGTGAACCAAACATCCCCGTAACCTTCTATATATAGTTATAGATATAAAACTGATTTCTTCATATCTGGTCAAATGCATCATCATCCTACATTTAGCAAAAGAATGTTATATATAAGAAAGTTCTTATGTCGAACAACCGGATAAATTTAACAATTATAACATTTTATTTTACCTTTTAGAACTACTAATTAATTTACATCTACCTTTGTATTTAAAATCATGTGTTATTTTAGAAATGTTAGTGCAAATAACATGAATCAATGAAATAATTATATTAGAATTAACTGATTGTTACAATTATGCACAAAAAAGTTACAGCTAATATTTTATAAGAATGTCGGATAAGAGAAGTAGATATATATATATATATATATATAGATCATGTCCATATTTTAATTCAGGAAAAAAAATGGAGTGATTTGATATGTCTTTTTTTTTTAATTTCTGTTTTTCAGAAAACATTACCCAAGAGCATGGATAAATTTCCAGGATAAATGTTTCTTAAAAAAAAAAAAGGAGAAATAAGTTGGCGATGCAAGTTTCTAACCGCCACTTTTTTTGTGCAAGGGTAAACTATAAAAGAAAATTATTTTGTACTTTATAGTACTTTATGATAAATTAGGTGTTGAATCTAAGAGCGTGGTTATGTAAATTTGTATGTGACTGTAGGCAGTCTTTTTACTGATCATACCGTATTACCTGATCAGAATCAGAATTTTTATTACCGAAATGTCATAATTATTTCCAATATACATATGTGTGTGTGTGTGTGTGTATATATATATGCAATTAAGCTCGTCATTGATTGGAAGAAAAACGTGACATTGCACCATTAATTGTAAGAAAAACGTGACTTTGCACCATTAATTGTATAGCTGTCCTCAATGCGGCTTTCCCCAACCCGTGTGTTATGCGCGCTGGAAAGTAAATGAGAACTTAAAACAAAAGACATTTCCTCATCCCAAAAAGGAAAAAGAGAGAGAGAGAGAAGAAATTTAAGAAAACAAAAATAGAACTAGCTTTTGTTATGCGCTGAATTTTTTTTTTAATGACATTTAAAGTTTAAATATGTAGACTAAAATTTTTTTTTTTTTTTTTACTCAATATCCAAAAAATCCGAGCTTATAGATGTCAATTTAAAAATAAAAGAATAATAATGGAATTGAATAGCATTTTTCCCAATTTGATGCATTGATGCAAAAAGCTACAACAAATTGGCAATGGGGTATGTACACATTGAACAAAACGATCGTATGGCACATCAAACGACAACCTATTTTTCTCTCTCACACCAACAAACAAATCTCCCATTCTAATCCATTTGGATTGGGGAAAAAAAAAAAAAAAAAAAACAATTTTACTCTAAAATGAATGGTCATATGGAGACCCTAAAAAAAAGGGTCATATGGAGTAACTCCACAACGACACGTCGGCACTACTTCCCACGTCATCAAAGGTCATATAGCTAGGAGGTGGAGGGAGAAGTAGCCCTTCTGCCAGGTCAGCAAAGAAGCTTGGCCTCCAAAACACTTCCTCTTCATCCAAATAAAACACTTTCTTCTCCTCCACAGCCCCCTCCTTCTCCACCACCATCCCATCATGATCACCACTTCCCGAAACCACTCCACCGTACTCCCTCGGTCGGAACGCTTCCGCCGCCTCCGCCGCGGCGGCTCGGATATCCCTAGCGTCGCTCGAGGCAGGGGCGGGGAGCCGCCACACCGAGTCGGCGAAATTGAGGCAGGCCGACCGCCCCCGGAAGGCCAGCGCCGCCACGTCATGGGCCCGAGCCGCCATCTCGGCGGTCGGATACGTCCCGAGCCATATCCGAGACTTGGTATTCGGCTCTCGAAGCTCGCAAACCCACTTGTTGTTGTTCCTCCGCCGAACTCCGCGGTACACCGGGTGCCTCGTCTCCTTGAATACCCTCCTCCCGGCTCTCTTCTTCGGTCGGTTCGCCGCCAATATCACTTCCTCGTCCGAATTCGAAGCCCTGCAGATTGCGCCGGAATCGGCAGACATTGAAGAACTCTCGTACTCCATTAGAATTCAACCTTAATTTTCACAAAAGAAATTAGCTTTTTTCAGTAATACAATTGAGAGCTAGCTATATATAGCTATTGAGAATTGAGAGATGAGAAATCTTTTTAAGTTGTTGTTAGAAAAATATGAGAGAGTGAAGTGGCGGTTTTATAGTTGTATATTGATTTTGGCGCGAATTCAACACGGAAACAAAAGACAGTATGAGAAAAAGGATCTAAAAAGGGAAAGATTTTGCCAGTTATGGTTTCGGATAGGCCACGGTTTCCACTACGAGTTTCGGGGGAAAGAGAGAGAGTTCTTAATTAAAAATGCTTTGACTTTCATACGTGTCACTTTTTGTTTGACTGGCTCAAAGTGGACTCCACTTCTAGTCCACTGAACTTATCCAGGAAAGACAGCTTTTTAAGGGTTTATCTTTTATGGGCACGTGTTATTTTTTTAATCACCTGACGTGGCAGCCTAAGGGCCAATATGGCAGAAAATTTGTGTATTTTTATAAAAGTTTTATTTGTTATTTAAGTTTAATTTTATTTAAACTATATTTTTTTATCTCAATTTTTATTTTATTTTTTTAAATCAATAAAATTTATAATTAATTTTTAAAAAATCAATTAACTTCGATAAAAAAATTTTATCTCCAACCGATGAATCAATCATAAACTAAAAAAAGGGAGTCTTTTTATAGTTAATTTAGTTGTGTAGTGTGTGGGGGTCAGAAAGCGATTGTTGTCATACATAGGGAAACCAGATATTTTTGTGTGGTTTTCAAAATGTTTTTTACTGGCTTTTATCTCTTCCTTTATTGAAATGCACCACCTGGCTTTGTTTTTCTTTTTTATGACCAGATAATTTTATTTTATTTTATTTTTTTCTTAAAAATATTGATTAAATAGCGCTTTTCAAATTGTGATAATTTGCATTAGGAAATTAGTTATAGACATGTTTAACATTTTGGAATAATGTTTTACATCATTGTGAAGCTAAAAAGAGAAAAGTGCGTTCCATTAAAACATAACCATAGCGTAAAAATGATTCCACGTGGGTATAATTTCAATTAAAAAAGCGTCTAATTATGCGATTTTTTAGGGTGTGATGATTACGTTATATTCATTTTCAAAAAATAAAAAAAAAATAAAGAAAAGTGATGTCTCCTTGAATCCCTTCAAATTAAATAATACAATTTTTTTAATGGAAAATAGAGTGTGATATAGTTTTATGATTTCTTCGTTGCATATACTTTTTTCTAGATTGAATATCTGACGTAAGTTTTAATTATTCAAAGTAAAAAAAACATAATAAGCAAAGTCGAAACGTAAGAGTAGTGACATAAGAGAATGCGTCGCAGGGTGGAAAGAGGAAAGAGAAAAGAGGAAAGAAAAGCTGTGAGTTTGGGACAGGACAGCAAATCAAAGCCCAAATGATAAACGTGGACAACGTGTGCCAATGCGCGGGCCTTTGTTGGGTTTTCAGGTGCTTTTGCTACTGAACCTTCCAGTTCTTTCTAGGAATTATGGGCTTCGGGAATTGGATAATTATTGGTTTCATAGACTAATGAGACTGGGATGGTCGTCGTCATTATTGCTCTGTTTCGTAGTTCACTTCCCATCCGCGTTGTTTCATTTTTCTGTGTTAATATCTGTCTTCTCAATATATTACTTTGATAAGTGCTCATCAATTTATGAAAATACTTTTTAATGTTATTATAATAAATAGTATTTTTCAATAGATAGTAAAAAAAAAAAAAAAAGTTTTTAAAAATATCTAAAGTAAATAACAACAAATATAAAATTTAGTACGTAACTAGTAAATTTACCTGGTAAAGCAAAAGAGTTAGAAAGCTATAAACCAATGGATTAAGCAACTTGCGCGAAAGCCGCATCTCTGACTCAGGATAAGGCATTACTCCGTTGGGTCTTTTTGGTCTGAAGCCGGCTGGCAATGGAACTACTTACTTAACCTTGTTTTACCAAATAAATTAGCTATTGACTCTAAATATTTTACACATTCTATTTACTTCAATTATTTATCGAAAAATTTATTTACTTCTCTCTTCTTATTTGTTTAGTGGCTAAATTATTAAATTTAGATGATATGACGTAAAATTATGAGGGACAATCAATAAATTAGAAAATTCAAAACAATAGATTTCAAATCTTGGTTCGATATGGGTGATGGTTTTCTTTCTGGTGCAGAAAAAATTAGGTGGTTAATTTTCTTTTTTATTTTTTTTTATTTTTTGATAAATCTTATCTTTAATAATTAAAAAGTCCATACTACCCTTAAACTCTCATTTCCAAACATTTTAAACCACAAATTCATTTCAACAAAAAGAGGAAAAAAGAGAAATAGTAAAATTTTCCACACAAATTACCAACGCCTTCCATATTCGTACACCTGAAGTGGGCCAGCTGAACGAAATAAAAGAAAGAAAAATTCGATAAAAATAGCACGATTCTTAATCTCATTGTTGAAAATCTGACTATGATTTTGTATTAAATATCCCAAAAAAGTAGCTCAATGATAAAGGATATCCAATTCACATATAAACACCACAATAAATTCAATAATTTAACAATATAAGATAAATCAATGTAGGATAAATCCACGTTAACAAATAACAAATCAATTTAAATAGAAGATACCACAAACCTCTTAACAAATTAGAACGACATAAATTTAATAATAACAGCACAAAGATAGAATGTTAATCTCTCATCTCACTGAAAAGAATCAACTGAGAGTTTTGAGAACATTTTTGCGAAAGCGATCATTGCTTCGCTATCAGGAGCAAGAATCCCGGCAACATAATTCTGAAACGCCAAAAGAAGCGGCGTGAAAAAGTATAGCAGAGTGGCGAGAAACGCTGCGAAAGCAATGTTCCCGGGAAGGCCAAATCCAGATTTGGAACTAAACCCTGATCTCTTCTCGTATAACACCGTGTACGTGCCCATAACAAACGTCAAAACCGTCAAAGTAATGGACAGGAACGTTAGCAACGTCGTCATTTGAATCGGGTACTTATAGGCCTTGCCGCGCAGCTTCATGTGCACGCTGACGGCAAAGTGCATCACCATTGAGGCCGCCGAGCAACCAAAAGCCAGCGAATCGAATGCGAGAAAGTATCGAAACGAGGGTTTTTTCCTCAGATATGCTAATCCTGTTGAACCGTCGTATCCTCCTGGCATTGCCATGCCTGCTGTGAATGTGATGCTGGCTATGATTGTTGCCACCACTAAGTTGACATCTGCTGTGCCCTTTACGTTTTCATCCTCGCCGTTTTTAGTCCTCTTTCCGACACTTATTGCCTCTTCTTGCTTCGGAGATTTTGTTGTTTTCTGTCTTTCTTTGGTATCCGTGACCGCTGTGGCTTCTAGCAAACTGTTCGGATTTTTGATCTTCCATTCTGATTTTATCATAAACTGCTATGGAAATTTTGTTTTATTTTGTAAGTACTGGTACCCCATGCATATGTGAGCAAAATATTATAAAAAAAAAATAATAATAATAATAATTATTTTTAACATCAAGCCTTTCTCTAATCACCAACTCAAGCTTAGATGATAATTTTTTTTCCTGGGCTGGAAACTTGATGACGGTGACAAATGTGAGTATATAATGTGTGTCTTCTATACATATATTTATCGGATGTCTCCGAAGGAACAAATATTTTATAAAATTACATCAACTGTTGTGTCTACTATACATATATTTATTACGAGTAATAATTACATAAGTAATTATAAATTACATTATCATAGTTGTTGGTAATTATACTATAGCTACTAATATGCAAACATGACAATGACACATTTATAGAAATACTTGGTTATTAAGTGCTACAAAAATTAAGGAGTTTCGATGGTTAGAAAAGGTTATTTGACTTTCAGTACTATTGATACGTAGGAACAACGGTTTTAGGCCTCATAAATCCATGAGTATCAATGTTAAAGATATATGTTAAAGATTTGCAGTGTGCTAGCATTTATGATTAAGATTGTTGAAAAATCAACCTACGGCTCAAATCGCAATTCCTAATATCAAGAAGACTAATTTGGATTCGGGACATACCTTGTCAAAAGGACCAAGAACACTGGATCTACTCATAATATCAAAAGCGGTCAAGCCCTTATTATTTATAGTTCTCTTGTTGGTTCTTGGATCAGCGAGGAGAGGTATTATGATCTTATAATGTCCATACATACAAGCCAGATGCAGAGCAGTGTTTCCTTCATCGTCTTGGTCATTCAAAAGATCGTCGAAAGCGACCGTGTTCAAGAAAGCATACAGGGCAAAAACCTGTTTATGTTTTACGGCAACATGAAGCGCCGTTCGGCCTCTACTGTCCAAGAACTCACAGACATCTGGACATTCTGCGATGAGTGCTTTTATCACATCAGTCTGGCCGGTTTTTGCAGCGATATGAAGTGGCGACATGCCTTCTTTGTCCCTTACGTAAGCCAGAGAACTACTGGCTTTCAGTATTCTTTTAAAGATTCTAGAGACTGCCAGCTTTGCGGCATACTGATGAGGCATCCATCCGAACTCATCTGGTATCTCTAAAATTTCGGAGCCAAATTTTGTCAACAATATTCCCACAAAATCTGAGAGAAATTGCCTCATCAGTTGTCAATTATACCTCTAATCATGTTGAGCTAGCCCTAACATTTGAGTTTAAAATTAAGAACTCACGAGATTGAGCACGAATGACAGCGGCATGCATGACAGTCATGCCGTTCCTCCCCGAGATGGAGCAATTAGGAAAAGTATCCAAAACACGGAGCGCAATTTTCTTAAACCCTCCATCCACAGCCAAGAACAACGGTGATTCCCCTGCCTCATTTTCGAAAGAGGTCAGTGTCTGATCTTCCTTAATCAGTAACTCCGCAATGTCGCGGTAACCGTTGAGCACTGCCTCATGAAGCGCCGTGTTTCCCTTGTTATTCACCATCCGCAAGAGCTTTCTGTACTCGGCCTCAACTTCTAGCCCTTTCGCGTGTTCCACAAGACACGTCGCCGCATCCAATTTCCCTAACCTCGCGGCGATGTGCAACGGGGTGTCGCCTTTCGCGTTGGCCTCGTAGGCAAGAAAAGGGTGAGACTTGATTATGATCTCTACATCATTGATTTCTTTGTATCTTGCTGCAACATGAAGAATGTTGTTTGCTTGGCTGCAGGTGATCTGGGAAGGAGCTGTTAATTTATCGCCAGGGAAGTGTTTCTTATGATCAGACGAACCTAATTTAGATACAATGCTTATTACAACAGTGGTTGCAATCTCTGCCATGGCTACTTGCTTGTGATCAGCCTCCTTTTGTGTCCAGCTCTACAAATTTAAGCACTTATACTTTTAATTAAGAGAATAATTAATTAGGGTGTATCTTAATCAAAATAAGGTTCAACTATTTTCATAATTTTTTTGTTGTTGAAATTTTGATCTAATGTTAACCAGATCAAATTAAAAAAAATGTTCCTATTTGATAGGGAGAACATATCATAAAAAATGTTATACACACACACACACATTCAAATTCAAATAAACGTATCATTCATACAAAGTCAAACTCTTCAATTAATTTGCTAAAATAGGGACTTGTCATTTGAGGGAAGTATATTATACAAGAGGAATACTATTAGTTTTTATTATTACTTTTTTTTTATAACTTTTTTGGTTGCTAAAAGAGGAATAGTACTAGTCAGATTCACAAGACTTATGCATGCCAATTCAGTATAAAAAAGTTTAGTTGGGGCACTATGGTAAGTTCAAAGAATAAGATATACAAAATTAAAATAATTTTGAATGTGCAATGTACCGAACTGAACCAATGCATTCCCATATAAAGGGAACAACATGTGCTGTCAATTTATTTTGTCTATGAAAAAAAACAACACGCATTATCATCATGCAACTCTTTTTTTTTTTTTGTTTTGTTTTTTTTGCTCTTTTTTTTTATTTATTTGGTTTCAGAATTTCCAATAAATATCTATTTTTTTTTATTTTTTATTTTATCAGTAAGAATTGTTATTTCCACTATTAGATTTATTTTTCAATGAAATGAATTATAAGGGAAAAATATTTACGTCACATATTTATATAAATTTTAATTGTGAACACTTCTATATATTTAGATCATATTATCAAAAATCATTCCCACAATTAATTAAAAAAAAATTAGAGGAATAACATGTGCTGTAATTTTATTTTGTCTATGAAAAAAACATCACGCATTATCATCATGCAACTTTTTATCTTGATTTCTTTTTTCTTTTTTTCTTCTTTTTTCTTTTTGGTTTTTTTTTTTTTTTTTTTTTTTTTTTTTTTTTCAGAATTTCCAAGAAATATCTATTTTTTATTTTATCTCAACTATTAGATTTATTTTTCAACGAAATGAATAATAAGGAAAAAAGTTTTACGTCACATATTTATATAAATTTTAATTGTGGACACTTCTATATATTTAGATCATATTATTAAAAACTAATCCCACAATTAATAATAAAAAATTAGAGGAATAAAATGTGCTGTAATTTTATTCTGTCTATGAAAAAAACAACTCGCATTATCACTCTTTATCTTGAATTCTTTTTTCCTTTTTCTTTTTTCTTTTTGCCTTTTTTTTTTTTTTTTGGTTTCAGAAATTTCCAAGAAATATCTATTTTTTATTCTATCAGTAAGAATTATTATTTAAACTATTAGATTTATTTCAACGAAATAAATTATAAGGGAAAAAGTTTTACGTCACATATTTCTACATATTTATATAAATTTTAATTGTGGACACTTCTATATATTTAGATCATATTATTACAAATTAATCCCACAATTAATAAAAAAAAATAAGACAATTACTATCATATGGATAATTTCTTCTTTATTTGCTAAACACAACTATTCCCAAAAAAAAAAAAAAAAAAAAAAAAAAAAAAAAATTTTGTTCAACACATTTTAATTGTTCAAAAAAGAAAAAAAAGAAAAAAAAAGAAAAAGACTCCCATGTAATTAAGGTGCTTGAATATCAATATAGCTTTGCTCTAGTGAGATTATAAGACTCAAATCATCGCTTTTTGAATTGTCAAAATATAAATATAAAAACAAACATAAAAGTGATAAACAGTTTATTATAATATTCCGATGAAAATAGAGAATTAATTTGCAGAAGTATTATCTGAGATCACTTACCTTCACAGATTCTGGACAATATATCTTGTGTTGAAGAAGGAGAACAATATTTGATCAAGAAACGTCTGTGGTCGCTGATATTTGATGATGAAAAGTGCTTGAAGCTTAGTATATAGGAGATGAACAAGTATGACAATATGAAGAAAGAAAGGCAGAGAAGGGTATTATAAATTAAAAGTACATTTTTGAAGCAATTTAATTTGGCCGTTGGATAAGAAATGATCCAACGTTTAGCCAACTCCATGTCCCGAAGAGTGGGTACAAAGAGACACGATCCATTAATTGAGACTTTAAAAAAAAAAAAAAAAAAAAACAAATACTATAATTACGGAACTAAAATAAGTATTCAATATAATTACGAAATTGTTGGAGTAAATAACATATTTACGAGTAATTTATATGTAGTAAAAAAACTTACTTGTAAATATAACTTTTTTAATAAATTTGTAAATATGTTATTTATTTCCTCTGGGGTTTGTAAATATGCTATTTACCACTTTAATTTCTTCCTTTTTTTAATCTATAATTAGGATCCTAAGTATTTTATCAATGGGTATTACCGTACTTTAGAGATTACATAGTTTGGATTCTTGATTTTCTTTTGTGTCACCGAGTTAAATTTTAATAGTATATCGATAATTATAATAATTATTAAAGCGACAGTAACATTAGAAAAATCAAAATTAATCCGATTTATAGTTTAAAAAAAATTAAGCCACCTCATCCCTTACAAACCCACTTTAAACACCGACCCCGACAACGTGACTTGTACGTCTTTTATTTTTGTGACATATCAAGGTTGCATGGAGTTTCATTTTGCGATATGTGTATGTGATAAAGTTCCAAACTACACTTTAGACTTAATACCTTCCTTAAACCTTGTCCTTTGCTTGAAAATTACCTATAAATAAACTGGTGTTGAACAATATGGTTTTAGCACAAAACATATCTATAGCTCTTACAATTTTTTACTTTTTTATTTTTTTATAAATTTTTTGCTGAATAATACAGCTCTTACTTTTATTAACTTATCTCTTATGAATCAAGCCATTCATTCATCTCATTCCATAATCTTCACACAATAACTCTCATTGCCAGAGATATTTTTTGGTGTCCAAAATTTTACTATGTTTAGGCTCAACCCAGATCATGCAATATGGTTCAATAAAGGAAGGCATTTTTACTGTAAATAATCGAAATAAATAGTAGGTTTTAAAAATATTTGAAGTAAATAGTAAATAAATTATGTACTTATCAAACTTAATACTTATTGCTAAAATTTTTAAATCATGCTATTTATTTTTAATTAAAAAAATGTTATTTACTACGGTTTTTGTTTAATAATAAATAAATAAAATTACCTAAGTAGTCACATTTTTTCATCAATTGATCAACATGATATAAATTCCCTATTGTTAATCAACATGACACATATTTTAGTTTTATTTTGTGTTATATTGATTTAATGTCAAATTTTTATATCATATTGATGCAATGATTTTTAAATTTATGTCGTCATTAAAATGCTTTCTTTTAACAAATAACACAGGAACCCAAGCCACATCTTCAAATAACTTTAGTTGTAGTTTAGTAGGCCAAAAGGCACAAACAAGTCCATTTTGTTCGGTCCCAATAGACTCTATAAAGAATCGAGCAAATTAGGTATCATGTCATTATTTTTATGCCTTTAAACTATATTAGAATTTATTTATGATTCAATTTCTGTTATATTGATCAAATTTATCTGCGAGACTCAAATCTAAAGTTGTAAAATCTGTTATAGAAATATGAAGGTGAAGCTTTTGTGGCAATTCTTGAATATTTTTCAAAGGAATTAGGGCAAGATATGTGAGTAAAAGAGGACCTTAGCCCAACTCTTTTTCTTTGAAGCCCAAAATACTTAGTCGGGCCTAGTAACTTATGGATGTTCTTCATGTCCAAAAGTGGTAACCGTGGTCATTTTTCACAATTTATGATGCACATATCCACAATATTTCATTTATTGTATCATGAACACCATTTTTTTAAGGGTTTTTTTTTTAAAAAAATTTATTTTTAATTTCATGTTCTCAGTTTTTCATGTAGTAACATCGTCATTATGATAAAAATGCCATCTTTACCATAAAGATGAACCAATCCAAAAATTTTATGTATGAAAAATGTAAAATATTCTTCATTCACTTCTTTATCAATATTATCCTTTTTTTCTTTTGTTGCCTTGTGTAATCGTTTTTTTTTTTTTTTTTGAGTTAAATATTTCACGTTTACCTTTATAAAAAAAAATAAAAATCTTTAACACAATTACAGAATTGTTCTAATAATAATTCCGTTTGGTATAATCAGATTTTTTGAACGTGATACCGTTCAAAATATATCTCCCAAAATTTCCCTCTCCTTCATAAACGGTCAATAATTATGGGCTTTCGGAAATACAATTCATTTTCACTCCATCAGTACAGTAAGCAACAAAAAGTGAATATAGCTAGAGGAAAATGATAATACTTTTACACTTTTCTACTCAAAATGTAAAAAGCGTGTCTATTACGCTGTTGTTGTTGTTGTTGTTGTTGTTTTTCTCTCTCTCTCTCTCTCTCTTTATATTTCTTCCGAGGACAAAATGAAAGATACATTCAACATGGATAGATTATTATAATATTCATAAAGACGTGTATGCAATGATTAGATTTCAAAATTCCACACTTTAAACTATGCCCTAGGAAGTTGCTACCATGATATCAATAAGTGAAAAAGATAAAAGCTAATTATTAGTTAAACTACTTTTTTAGTGAGTGACAAACATTTGAAGGGAACCCAGAAGAAGAAAAATTAGGAAGAAGTTTAATATCATATTATTATTAATACAGCAAACCCCCAAAGGATGAACATAATGATTGGGATCATTAACTAAGGGAGATCAACATGCATGCTTTGTAGCCAATTAGTACTAATTGGAAAATTTGGATACTGTCCCTATCATTTACTCATTTCAAGAGAGGGAGGGGCAGATAAAGATAAAAAAAAAAGGTTTTTTAAAATTGATTGGGTTCTTAATGATAATATATAATAATATGAGTACTAATTAATTAATCCCGGCAAAAAGGAGAAACAATATCATGTCGACCACATCAGATGCTTGTCTGCCTCTGGTTAAGAATTAATTATATTTAAATTAGGATTAAGATTATTAATTAAGATATATTTTATCTTTAACAATATTTGATTTTGTATATAGATTTATATTTATCTTTTAAAACTATCTAGAATATATTTAGATCAATTTATATTAAGTAGATCTTTTTGTTAGGTTTATTAAGAGAGTTGATGAAATTATGACATATATATATATATATATATATATATATGTTTTGCTTACAACTTGTAATAATATGAACTCTAGCCTCCTTTTCTCTTGTCTCTATTTTACATTTCTCATACCTCTTACATACGTGTTTTTAAGCACTACCACAAATTGAAGAATAGTGCACAAATTCAATATAATTTAATTAATGATTAAACTATTCTTCTTTTTGTCTCTAAAGGCAAAGGTTTTCTATTTTTGCTGGTTCTTCTGTCCATACTCTTTTCGGCATATAATTATTAAGTTCTCTATTAATTAAACTTTAATTAATGTTTAACGATGTTTTTATCATTCTTATTTCATGCATGCAAAACCATGTAAAAAGAAGAATATAAATATATATATATAGATACATCGTTATATATGTTAACAATTTATAGTTTTCCAATTCCAAAAATAAAGAACAACATCAATGATTTGGACATTCTTCAATATTGGGTTTTAGTCGGTTAGCTACATGTTAAATACCATAATCTTTTAGTTGCTTTCATTCTGGATTTTCCAAGGCGCTGAAAACTAGTTGCCATTCCATGGAACGTCAGCTTCATAGACTAACAATAAATATACATGATTGTAATTCATGGTTTATATAGTACATATA
This sequence comes from Ficus carica, assembly GCA_009761775.1. Taxonomy (NCBI): domain Eukaryota; kingdom Viridiplantae; phylum Streptophyta; class Magnoliopsida; order Rosales; family Moraceae; genus Ficus; species Ficus carica. The sequence goes on from CM019750.1 coordinate 2,164,121, forward strand.
TATATATATATACAGGCACATGCATGATATCAAACCTAGTTTTTTTAGAGAGAGAGAAAGAGAGAGAGAGAGAGAGAGAGAGAGAGAGAGAGAGAGAGAGGAGAGAGTGCCAGTGACACATGACCAAACGGTGAACGAAAGTCATGAGGATAGAGGCATAGAAGGGGAAGGAAAAGAGTAGGAAAGGATGTCGGCCATACATGTCTCTCATAGTCAAAACGTCCCCTTTTTTTTTTCCTCATTCAAAGTTAAAGGATTTCGGCTACATAAATATATAATTACATATATTTACATATATATATATATAGATATAGCTGTCTTTTTGGCAAATATCGATCAACAAAGAAAAATCCACCACACAGACAAACTTTTCTTTTGTTGATTTTATGAATATACGAAAAGGTACAAACAATATGACTTACAACACCTTTTACACATTTTTGAAACTTTGAAGGTCCCCCCACCTCTCTCTCTCTCTCTCTATTCTTTCAGTTTCAATACCATGGCCGACTTTCAACCACGCTTTTTCTTTTTGCTTTTTTCCTAGCTAGCTGATCTCTTTTAATAATATTTGCAGAGAAAGCTTCTAATTTCATGCATGGCCCACCGAGCCGGCCTCTCGGAATCTTGGAATAAATGGCTTTAAAAACTGAAAAGGAAAGAAAAGGAATAAGAGAGACATAATATGAGTAGTTGCTGATCAGATAGAGCTAGCTTTGATGGACTATTTGAACAATAATTGATATGAATAAATATTGTGGTCTTTATCTATATATAGATAGAAGTATTCATTTTATTTTTGAATAGTAGTGTTTATATAAGTGGCTAGCTTGTTAGTAACATGACAACCTAATATCTTGCTGTTGTACGTTGTACTTATTTTGTTTGGTTGCTTATGTAGGTGGACACGAGATCGATCTACGACCACAAGTTATTTATATATAATTAGGTTTATATATAAGTTTTCAGTTATAGATATACGCATACATATCCTTTTGTCGAGGCAGATTGAGCATTTCTAATGCGGTACATTCTTAGCCATTATTTTTGGTATGGTTCGGAGGAGACGAAAGAAGTTGGAAGATGGATTTAAGAGAAGATCAATATAGGACGTCCAATCATTTTTTGATCATTCAATTTTAAAATAGAAGTAGGAAAAATTTGATAAAAAAAAAAATAGCACGTAAAATCACTAGATTAGATATTTTTTTTTTCCTCTCCTTTAATCTTCTTCCGAACAACATGAAAGAAAATATTCTCATTTCTTCTTATTTTCTATCTCACCGAACATAGAATTTTGAAAAAAAAAAAATTTAACACAGTATTAAAAACTTAATGATTTCTTTTCATAATATTTAATATATCTGAGTTAAAGCATCCTATATCCCTATTATGTAACTTTTTTTTTGTTATTTGGGTAGCAAAGAAAAAAAGTGTATTATTTTTTTATTTTTTTTTCTCTTTTTCTTTTTTTAATTGAGAGCTCATTAAATTTACTCTGTAGCTAGTAGTACTTAATTTGTATTTTCTAAACTAGCATTTCACTAAAGTAATATTTTATGTAGAGAACTTGTAGGAAACACTGACAAATAATGCATGATTTTGAATATCTCGTTGTTTTAATAACATATCATAATAAGAAAAAAAAATATTAGTAAATCTAAATAGATCTGATTGGAACATATTATATAGGTTTAAAAAAAATATGTAATATCCTTAGTTAATACCCTACCACACAATTCATTCCATTTATTATACAAATAACAACCAGTTTTGACAAAAAAACTATTATATGTATTGAAAAAGATTTAAAAAGAAAAACAACAAAAGAATGTGGTCATTCCAATCTTTTTGTTTCCTGATAGGGGCCTATCTACCTCCTCGTCTTCTTCATTTTTTTTCGTTATAGAGGAGATAGGGGCCAGATTGAGTTTGCTCAAACGACCAACATCTGCTTTATCCAAAATTTTTTTTAAAAAAAAATTAAAAATTAAAAATAAAGAAAAATAAAAGACCAACATCTTGTAGTAGTCCTACCAAAAAGTACTGAACGATTCCTGGTGTCTCATTGTCCTCTGACTTAGTTGGATTATCATCAGATAATATATATATATATATATATATGTGGAATAATGTGCCAGAAGGGGCTTTTTACGTGTACACTGATTTTGACCATTTCTCTACTAGTCAAATCTTCATCTCTCAAAATTTATTTGCTTCAAAATTGTCCTAAAGTGTTGTTTGGACATAATTGATCTTGGGGTTGGGCTTCAAAAAATTTTTTTTTTTTTTTTCTTTAGAATTTAGTTGTAAAGGTTGTTGTAATAAAAAGGCTAAAATTCTGGTCGTGGACAGTAATTACTAATGCAAAAGTTAAAATTCCCGAGAAAGATAAATCTCTTGTTTGCAAATTGACCAACTATAATATTAATTTATTATCTAAAGTAGTACTAGACAAATATTGGTTAGAAAAATTAATATAGTATGATCATGACAAATTGACCTTAGAATAATCATGTATATATACGTAGTTTACATTTATAGAGGGAATATTGGAATAGTAAGATTCTAGCTATAGTAGGCTATATATAGGCATGAAATAAAGAAGTGTCAAGAGGATCATATATAATAACCAATCTCGTTTTCTGTTATATATAAACAACTGTTTCGCTTAACAAGATAATATAAAATAATTTTTTTATATATTATCTATAGTACTATAACTAGTAAAAAAGTTCTTTGACAATAGATAAAAGATGATGAAGAAAGAGACCTGTTTATAGTCTCATTATGATTACAACTCGACAGTTGAACAGTGCAACAGTGCAAGAGTTCAGTCAAAGGGACTTTCTTTCTTTCTTTCTTTGATTATTATAATTTTATTTACTCGTTAATCAAAACCAAATTCTTGATCACGACCATATATCAAACTGATCATCAAATCGATATTGACACTTTTCTTTGCACTAGTTGAAACACGTACTCTGCGTATTTGAGTTTTATTGGTAAGTTTTGATACATTATTTCAAATAAAAAAATTATTTAATATTAAATCCAAAATTTGAAATCTATATTACACTTATTTTCTTCCTTCCAAACACTAGTTTTAATTTAAATTATTATTTCAAATTGAATTTTTTTTGTTTGAAGATAGCATTTCAAACGACCACTCAATTTAAGATAAAATATGTATATATATTTTAAAATGTATTGATCTAGATATACAAGAAATTCGTTTCAATAGATTAGTAAAAAATTCTTTTAGTAAATATAAAAAAAATTTATGAATGTCGTATTTGATAAAAAGAGATAATAGAAGAGAAACTAAAATTTTAGGAGGATATTCGAGAAAGAAAGAGAAAATATGAGCATTAAAGTTTGTTTTAAATTATCAAAGAAATGTACTATAATGATTTCAACCTATATGAATCAAACTAATAGTGTGTTTGTCAGACCATTTTAAATTCAAAATATTTATCTTATTTAAAATCCAAATCCACTTTTTCAAAATTCGCATTATATTCATTTTTCTCTCTCCCAAACATCTCTTCAGTAAGTGAAAAAATAGGAAGTAAAATATAAATTACTTTGAAACAAATACATATAGAAAGTATAGTAAAATTGAAAAAAAAAAATTGAAGGCAAAAATTTATCTTAAATATATAGAATATTTTTTATTTATCAAATAGTATGTTTTAGGAAATAAGAAAAGAACAACATATTAAAAATAATACCAATGATGTGATTAAGAAAAAGAAAAGAAAAGAAAAGAAAGAACTAATGTAACAATTAGAAAGAAAAGGGGGAAAAATTGAAAAAGGGCTTAAAAGAACCAAGTGTTAACAAGTATAAGAAGAAGGAAATAGCAATATTGGCTCTTTTATATATATTAGGAGTTAGGATTATTATATTTCTAGCAGGATCCACAGCTCTAATATTAGCTTTGACTCATAATATAAAGCCAAAGTACTCCTCATGAACATCAAGCAATCTTGAGATTCATTGCCTCGTGAAGGATTATCATTGCACTTAAAGAAACATGCTTTTTTTTGTTTTCCTAGTTGATTATACTTGCCATTATATATATGTAAAAAGCTTTAGAAACTGCGAAGAAAATAGGCTCGTTTGAATTTGAGCATATGTGTGAAAATGAATTCTCTCTCTCTCCCCACACACACACACACACACACACAAATATATTTATATATATATATATATTGCTCAAAATCCACGTACACATATTTGAGTTGCATAAATAAAGCATATATGTACACAAAAAGCTAGTTTCTACTATAGCAATTGTCAGAGGGAGGAAAATTGGAGACAGAACACAAGCATAAACTTTTAGAACGATATTATGCTTTTTTATATTAAAAAAAAAAAACTTTTAGAACAATATTAAGAAAACGATTTTACATTTTCTAATTTATAAGAGGAATAATTAAACAAGAAGGTCCTTAAAAGGAGATTATTAAAAGGAGAGAAAAATAGTTATATGTATCCATCTATATTAATTCTTTATTTTTATCTGACTATACCATAAAATAAATAAATAATTCAAATCTCTCCACTCGCAAGTTTAAAAGAAAAACAAACAAACAAACAAAAAAAGCCAAGAAAAGACGCTTCAAAGAGCACGAGCAGAGTGTGCAAGCACGTCTCCAAAAGTTCTTATTAAAAAAAAAAAAGGTACGTCTCCAAAAGAGCGAAAGGCAAAAACAAAAAAACCCACCTTACCACCCAGCGGCCTCTGCTCAAAAATCCCTATATTTTTACGACTAAATAAGCAAAGCTACTAGCTTCCTTTCTTACTCTCCAATATATAAACTCTAACGTACAAATTTGACCTTATGAATATTCATATTATATATCTGTATACATATATACTGTATAGAAAATGCGTCATGGTGTTGTCATGCTTTCTCACCCCTCCTTCCAAATCCCATTTTTATTTCATCAAATCTACTTTGAATCTTTTATAGATTACATGGTCTCCAAATGGTACGCCAGGCATTTCATGCTCTCATTGTCCTCCTTCAATTTCTCTTCTCTTTCACATATATATATAAATTTAAATATATATATTTTTTGTTGAACAAATTTTAGAAGGAGCTAGCTATATATGTATGACATTATCAAAAATAACCCCACAAGCTATCTCCTCCGTCCGAACTCCCCGGCGAGTAGTACTCATCGGACAGCGGTGGCGATTCCATCATCCTCGGCGGAGTCAGCAGCATTCCCTCCGCCATTTCCGCCAGCAGATTCGGCATTCCGAACAGCGCCTCCTCGTCCACGTACTCTTCTCCGTAAGACGTCGTCAAACCTGCAGTACTACTACTATCTTCACCAAACGACGTCGTCGCCATCGCACCCTCCTTCTTCCCCTCCAACTCCGCCCTCTTTAATGCAGCAGCCGTGGTGGCGGCGCTGCGAATGTCCGCGGGGAGGTGGAGGCCGGGACCGGGTAGTGTCCGACGGAATTAGGGTAGTTGAGAACAGCATCGCCGCCTTTTAGGGCCAGCGCCGCCACGTCATAGGCGGCCGCCGCCATCTCCGGGGTCGGGAACGTCCCGAGCCATATCCGGGTCGTCTTTCGCGGCTCTCGGATCTCCGTCACCCATTTGCCGCTCCGACACCGAATCCCCCTAAACCTAGGTTTAGTATTATTCCCGGTGGAAGTTGAGGCCATGATATTCAATGTGGAGCTAATTGGCCGTGTTGAAGTAGTACTATGTCTAGTACTACTACTCTCGCACGTGTGAACAGAAGAATGTTGTTGTAATGTTTGAAGTAATGGAAGAGAAATAGAAGAAGATGAAGAAGAAGAAGAAGATATTGAATTAGGAGGATAGTCAAGGGTTGGTGATTGGTCTAATGGGCGCAAGTCATTCGTGGGATTATTTTGGTCAGCCATATACAATTCATAACTAGATAGGTGATTCTAAAAATGAATTATATAGAGAGAGACAAAGAGAGAGTTGTAGAGAGAGAAAGAGGGCTATATGATAAAGTATACTATAGGATTGAGATTTTCATGAGGACCCATTTAGTGAGATTATATATCAACATATATATACACACACACACACACACACACATATATTGGGTTTTGAATGGAAAAGGTGATGATACTAAATGCGTGGGGATTTCGTGGGAGATACCCCATGAGAAAGTATTTGGTGTGTGTGCGTGTAAATTGTAATAGTAATCATACTCGCTTGCCCATTGGGCATGGACTGGCTATCTATGGAAGCTTTGGACTCTATTAAGGTAGAGACTTGAGAGAGTGGAAAATGATATTTCAGAAAAGTAGAACAATTGTTAGGTTGTACATCGGGTCACGTGATTGAGTTTTATCCAAAAAATAAAAAATAAAAAATAATTGAGAGAGATCATGTGAGAGAATGAGAAAGACAGACACACACACACACACGCATTGGGCAATAAATCTCAGCACACAAAAGAGAGCTCTCAAATTGCTAGCTGTTATCTAAAGAGACCCGGCCCATTTAAGGCAATATTCATCTCCCCCACTAGTAGTTCAACTTTATTGAGTTTTTCACTTACAACTTGTGTCTTGTTTAAAGCGTGGCTCAATTCGTTTTTATTTCCGGTTTGGAATTATGTATTATTATTTTGTTTTATTGACAAGCTTGTGAAAACATCCTATTTGGTACTAGGTATAATTAGTAACTTGTACAGATTAATCGTAGTCTCAAATGACCTATAACGAATGAATGCATGGTTTTAAACTAGTCAAACTTGTTTTATTAACTTCTCTCTCTCTCTCTGTTTTTTTTTTTTTTTTTTTTTGGCCAGCATAAATTTTTTACTCGGAAATTTTGACCTTTGGAGTCAAATACATATACGTGAGGGAACATTTATACTTTGCTTTCTTGTCATTCCATGTACCTTACTACCGTCATTTTGTCGATATTTCATATGTGGTGCAGGAGGCACGGAAAATAGAAAAAGGAGATGTTAAATATCAACTTGAGAAAGATCATATGTAGAAAGTAGTAAGGGGATTTCCTTTCCTCTCTCTCTTTTTTTTTTTTTTTTTGATAGATTAAAAAAGAAAAGAATAGAAAACACATAATTAATCAAGTGTATTTTATAACTATATATACTCTTTTATAGATAAGAAGATGAGAAGTTACGTTAGCTATATGGTATGTTTATACTTGTAGATTGGAATGTAGAAAATTTTTTAAGAGTATTTTAAGAATAGCATATATTACGTAATAATTGTACTTCGATTTTCAAGATTTATGTTACATAATTGCATAAGGTAATTATTGTAATAATTTTTTTTTTTTGTTATTTATAATATTTTTAAGTTATTCTTTTCTATTCTACCCATTGGATTATCTTATATATCTAAAGAATCCTAACAAAATTAGGAGTGAGGAAGGTCAGAATAGTCATAGAAATATATCTTTCTGTCAAATTTTTCTCTCTTTATTCTTTCTAAAAGCCTATTTGAATAAAGAGTTTGAATCGCAATTCTTTCCAGATTGGCGTTTGAAAAAGAAAAAAGGATTAACTACATAATTATACCTCCTAGTTTTATTAATTTCTTAATTATCTTTCTATTTTTAGAAATTATAAAAATATCTATTAAATTTAAAAACATCTTTCAATTTCACATACTGCACCCTTTATCGATTAAAAAAAAAAAAAAAGCCACAAGGGGTAAAGACTTATTTTTGAGAAATAATATTTTCTTTAGATAAATTCTACTAAAATATTTTAAAGATATATGTAATATAATTCAATATCTTCTTTCGAAATTTTACGTTTTGTTTAAGATTGTTTCATGTTTTCAAATATATATACAATACATTTTTCTGAGCAATATATATATCTATATATATAAACATAAAATATATCTTAAACTATGCAGGGGTATTTATGTCGTTTTCCTATTATTTCCTTTCACAAAGGACAGGGGGAATGATATTAAAATAAGTTTTTTTTTAATTTTTATTCTTATTTTTTTCAAATTCAAAGGATATATTTGTAGGACTAAGAGTATACAAATGTACTTAACCCAATTAAAAAAATATTGTTTGGATTTCAAAAGAAAAATTACGATTTAGATTAGATTTCTAACGGAAACTAAAATAAGTAAATAGCATATTTACTAAATCGTTGAAGTAAATGTAGCATAATTACTTGTAAATAAATTATTTACTTTAATTGTTTCGTGAATATATATGCTATTTACCTCTTTAATTTCTTTTCAAACTAGATAAGATTGGTCTAAATCCATTTATCAAACGGACCTTAAAGTTGGAAGGATAACAAAATAATAGACCTTTATGAATTTATAATGTCTCTTATAAATTTTCTCTCTACCAAGCAATTCAAGATATTGCATTTTCTTCTTTAAAATCTCTCTTTCAATTTCCTTCGTCTTCTTTTTCCACTCAACCAAACAGAGGCAGGAGTTACAGCTGACTTTTTCTTTTTTTGATTGCCGACTGTATCATATATAACTAACTATTAATTAATAAACAAAGTTATTATTTATCCAATTAAGTCAACAAAATTAATTATACATAAAAACACGTACTATACGTATATTACAATAGATATATAGGTGTGCTTTCTTTAATATGCTGCTTTGTGCTTCCTTAATTTTTATGTCTGGAATTTCCTTGACGTCCCATTAATTAATGCCACGTGTTCTTCCAAAATATTAGAGAGGACATTAATTAGGAACTCCAAGCAAAACTAACTGAAAGATATTTATGTGTGTTTCTTGAGTCACTTGTATATGTTCTCTTTTTGTCAAGATAGTCAAAGAGCTATATATTAGCTATATATATATATATATCTATATATGTATAGATATTACATATATTGGCGATATATGGCATGCATATATGGCTGAAAATAACAGTTTGGACCATCTATAATTAAATTGGCCAGCGAGGAGTACTGTCTGCATGGCTCAAAAGTCCACTGCCCAGACTTTTGCCTGCCTCTCCGACATGGTTTTTGATGAATCAGAGAGAGTCACTTTCCCTTCATGTTTGTTTGAATATTCTGGTATACAAGCTTTTGTTGCCTTTGTGGGGATATAACTTTGTTATATATATATATGTGTGTGTGTGTGTGTGTGTTTGATATTGTTATTACTAGGTTTTTCCGGGGTCTTAATCAATATTTCATTGCCCAAATCTCTTTTCTTATTGAGGAACCAATGGTCAGAGGTAAAGGGGCAATATTGTAAGGCCATATATATATATACATACATGCATACATATATATATATATATATATTAATGAACAAAAGAGTTTAGAAATGTTACTGTTACAAGTTGAGATACAGTAAGGAATTTGGATCAATGAGGGTGTGGATATTTCATCAACTTGGGGAGAAAATAGAAGATAATTTTTTTTTCAAAAATGTGCTTTAATACTCAATGCATCGACGAGCAATGTCCAAATTAATGTGCCAATACTAAAGTACAAAAATTAATATTCTTCTCCAATACAGTGTTACGTTGATTCAAAATGTAGTATATATATGTTTATAAATTTTGTCATTTGAGATTGATTGTTGAATTTTAAATTCTATTGATAACAAATTTATTATTTTTTACCCTAACAAATTACTAATTTTACATTTTCACTTTTCAAGATTTAGTATTGTTTTTATTTTTTAAATGAAAATCAATATGGGTTATATGCAAGAATGCCATAAATTTGACACCTTCTTATATTTATGCATATCATAATATTAAAATTGATAAATTTTAACATTTCATAACATTAAAATTATCAACTTAAATGTTAGAGTGGGCAAAATCATAAGGAGGTAACAAAAATTTGACTCTCCATCTAATTTTCTCTTTGTGTATTTGTTATGCCCAATTTATAGTTTTGCCATTTTTTTTTTTGGCTAAATTTAACATTAGCGTTTACATTGAAAATGGTCAAATAAGTGGATTTAAAAACCCTCTCATAGTGCTATACTCTTCTTCAATGCAATGCTAGTCTTTGTGCTAGATGGAATTTCACAATTTGTCAATTTTCGACATTTGGGATTGACTCGTTGACTTTTCCATTGTTCATTTCAGAAATACAATTTAATTTTTTTTATATGTTAAACTTTTTAGAAAAAAAATCAATGCCAGAGATGTCAAAATGGGCTAGGTTTAGTGAGCCGACACGAATACGGCACGCTAAAAAGTGGGCACAGTATGGCATGACACGTCATGATTATTACATGGGTTCAGCTTTACCTAAATGGGCCGTGCTTGACGCGAGTTTTAGGTACGAAGCATGCTAAAGGCACAAGCACATTAAAGGCATGGCATGAGCATGATAAGGGGCACGACAATATTACTCTTTTTTTTTATTATATGGTTAATAATTTTCATATAAGACTTATGGTATTTTTTATTTTATTAGGAATATTTCATCTATTTTGAGTTTATATTTGATAAGGATTTTAATATCGTAGTTTCTTTTTAATAATATGCTTTGTTTTGTTAGAAATCAATTTTATCTATGATATTCACAACTTACTTCTCTTATTTATCTAAAATATTTTTTGTTGGACATGATTAAGGCACGAGACATGTTAAGAGTACGACATGTATATTAAACGGGCATGGCCGGGCTTAACGCTATAAATTTTTTATGAGCACGACACGGTATGACACGTTTATCAAGTGGGCTGGTATAAAGCACTAATAGGTTCAAAATAAATGGGCCAGGCCGGGCTGAGCTGGCCTGTTTTATATCTCTAATTCAATGCTAACAAAATGTCGTTAATATCTTTTTTCCTACACTAAAAAGATATAGAGTTCGAATCAACACCCCGAAATTAACAAAAAAAAAAAAAAAAAAGAGAGTGACAGAAAGAAAGAGAGAGAAGGGTCCCTTTTTGAAAGTTAAAAATTACTTATAGCATTTTTTTTAATTTTTGAAATTGGAGATGCAAGATTCAAACTCTACATCTTTGGATGCAATCAGATGTGAAATTATGTTATGCTATAGTTGCAATCATATCTTTTTGGATAAATGATTGAAATAGGAATCAATAGTTACACCAAGACATGCCAACCATAGGTCGGCACTCCTATAGCATCTTTATCATCTACACATCCCACATGAAATTATAAAAAAATAAACATAGATATAAAGAAGTTTGATTACTGTGATTGCAGGTATAGCATAACGGTAATATCATACCTGACTCCATCTTAAGATACAAAGTTTGAATTCCCCCACCCCAAATTTATGAAAAAAAAAAAAAAAAAGGTTCAATTACAAAAACCAGTCACTCAAGAAAGGAGAGAGAAAATAAAAAAATTATGATTACACTATTGTCTTTGTAGGATCTACCCAAACAAGCTTGATGTCTTATTAAACTCCTTTGTAAAATTAAAAAAAAAAAAAAAAAAAAAAACACCTTTATGCTTAATCAAGGACAAATAAAGCACATAAAAAAACGTGGAGAAAATTAGTGACACTGAAGTTGTTGAGAGTTTCTGAAATAGAAGATAAAAGTAGTTTTGACTTTTGGTTAAAAAAAAAAAAAAAAAAGTAAAAGTAAAAGTAATTTCTGCGTTGGATTCTAACTAATGCCTTTCAGTGTGTGTATATAAATATACACACTAATTTCCCTTGTTTAAAATAGTTACAATAGGATGATAAAACCATATATCTAGGCGGTCTCTAAAAAAAAACCGTAAATTTTAACGCCGTTCATAGTTTATTATTATCTTTTAATTTTTTTTTTTACCAAAATTGTCCCTAAAAAAATGTTTGGATAATTGTACTTTGTGTAGGTTAAAGTTAACTACTTGTAATAATATTTGATTTTCGAAATTCATGTAATACCTTGTTTCCTTTTTTTGTTTTTATTCGAAAACAGTTAGATAATATATAGATATCGTACGAGTAAAAAATATATATATCGATATCCATATAAAAAAAAAAATCTGTTGAAGAACAACTTTTCCCAAAAAAAAAAAAAAAAAAAAAAAAAAAAAAAGGAAAAGTAAGAAGGCCGAATCCCATGGACAAGAACGAACCCACCAGCCTCTCTCAAGGCGTTTGAATTATTATTTCCTTTATCATGGCGAGATACAACTAACAGTCATGGATTTAATTTTAATTTTTATTTTTAATTGAAAAGGATTTGATTCTTTCTTCTAATCTATTAAGGAATTTAATTAGTTTGGATAATTCTTACACTGATTTGGATTACATACAAATTAAAAATTTACTGTTGAAAAAAAAAAAAAACCCCCCCCAACCCAGTCCATTCCTATATCTACCCTATAAATACATCTTTGTGTTAATTGAATATAGATTATCTTGTTAACCTTTCCATTCAATAACTCCTTCTTAATCTTTTATATATATATATATATATATATATATATATAACATACACATATATGTTCTCTACAATATTTTAGTAGTTTTTTTTTAAATTTTTTTTAAATTTTTGTTTTTGGCAAAGTACATTATGGCAGGGGCTGTTATTGATTCTGGAAGGGGTAAAGGAAAGAAATACCCCGGAAAGCTCACTGCTAGGGTTTTATGGACATGTCTCGTCGCTGCTTGTGGCGGTCTAATTTTCGGTTATGATCTTGGTATTTCAGGTAATTACAACAACAGTTAGGTTCAATTTTGTACTCGAACAATATTTCATCAACTGGTTTTAGTTAATATATATAAATAAAAAAATATATATATATATTATCCGAATATGTGAATCCGTCAAATACATTAATAACATATGACTTTATGCTTTGGATCGTAAATTGAGGATTTCTCGAATTCATGTATACATGTAGGTGTATATATATTGGCTTTTGAAAAATAAAATTAATGAGTCATGATTGAGAGAGAACTCTTCGTGCTTTCGAGTTTTATTAGCATCGTTTTCTTTGTAGTTGAAACAAAGTGACTTAAATGTCAACTCTAATGTGAGGATCATCAAGCAGTTCATCTTAATTGGAATTTTTATGTCTACCATATAAGTGAAGGAATTCGTAGTTTCTGAAATAAAATAAAAAATATGTTAATGAATGATGAACACTTTATTTTGAGTTTATATGTGTTGATGTTTGTCTATTGTAAGGGATAATAATGCTACAAATTACTTTATTATGAAGACTTTTTGGATGTGATTGTTGATTGTGTTGTACAAATAGTATTTCACTATACTATTTTATGCTTTAACTAGTATGTTTATTTTAATTTCGAGAGGCGATTATAAATTGAATTTGTGGATCTGATATTTATAAAATAGAGGGTTTAACTGATTAGTGAAAGCTATAGATTGGATTGCGGATTAAGACCTAATTCGTTATCTAATTTATGAATATCCATAACTTGAGTAATATGTTTTGACAATATAATCAGGTGGAGTGACGTCCATGGATTCATTTTTGAAGCAATTCTTCCCTGCTGTTTATGCCAAGGAATCCTCATTGACTCCATCAGACAGCCAGTACTGCAAATACGACAGTCAGACACAAACACTCTTTACTTCGTCGCTGTACTTGGCAGCTCTGATATCGTCCGTGGAAGCTTCGACGATAACACGAGCGTTCGGCAGGAGAATAACCATGCTGTGGGGACGAATTCTCTTCCTTTGCGGTGCACTTGTCAACGCATTCGCTCAAAATCTATGGATGCTCAACGTTGGTCGCATTCTACTTGGTTTTGGTGTTGGATGTGCCAATCAGGTACGTAAATCTAATTTCCATAATTATAACCCTATCTTTAAATTCGCTTAAGACGTGACCAATTCATTTAACTAATCCTTCAAGTCCTTTTTCTTTGGGATATATAGGCAAATAGCCTTTTTTAAAGAAGTTTTTTTAACAAATAGCCCAAGTTTTTTAAAATTAGTTAAAAGTCCATTTTCTCTTATAATGGTTAATCAATTTTATAAATATTCAATCACTGATTGATCATATTTGGTCAATTACTGATTAACTCAGGATAAATCATTGATTGACATCAGTAAATCATTGATTGATCATAATATATCATTAATTTTGAAGTCAATCACTGATCATATGTAAATCAGTGATTGACGAACATAAATCATCAATTTTCTTAGTCAATCATTGATTGACCATAAGTAAATCAGTAATTTACCATCAAGAAAATTAAAAAAAAAAAAACAAAAAATACACCTCCCCCCCCCCCCCCCCCCCCCCCCCCCCCGATATTAATAGCCCATCTCAAGTTTTCCTACGAGGTAACACTAAAAGAATCTATTGCACTGTATAACTTATTTTTCTTCATCAACTTGATACAATTCGCAGTGCAAACAATTGTTTTCAGTCGCCCAGAGTTCAATAACTGCCTATATTTTGGCTGCGGCTTTTCTTCGGACATCTAAAGTACAAAATTGAATGGAAGGAGGAGCCAAAAATATACATACACACACACATATATGGAAAATAGTAACACCATGAACACGACACCTGCAAATGCGAACGACCAACCACTACCAGATTTCACAGCTAGTCGTGATTTGCAGCCATCCCACCGGCGTCGGATTTCACAGATCAAGGCAGATTAACGGCGGGGAAGTGAAACGGGCAGAGGGAGGAGAGAGAATGAGGGTGTTTGGACAAAATTAAAATTGATTGATCAAAATATACACATTAGGCCATTTAATTAAACAAATGAAAGTTAGGCTTTCTATTAGACCAGGTAATTTAAATGGGTCATCCAGCCTAATTTCCCTTTTTCTTTTTCAAGCGTAGTAGGTCATGTATGATGGAACGAGGGTGTGTTTGATGCACCGCTTAAGAATGAAATTTTTATGTTAGAGTTGGTTGACTTTTCAAAAATTAGTTAAAATTTTTATTATACTTTTAAGAAAAATACAAAAACCAAGATGAAATTTTTGCGTCCGGAATGTAGAGCCAAACAAAAGCTCGTAATTTTGATGATAAACTGAGAAACTAATTATACTAATGGGTTGTTTGGCTCTTCCGGACCTAAAACTTTCATTTCAGTTTTTATCTTTTTATAAAAAAAGTGAACAAAAATTATAACTAATTTTTGAAAAGTCAAACAACTTTAACCTAAAAATTACATTCCTAATTGGTACAACAAACACAAGCTAAGCATGCGTTTAGTAGGTAGATTTGAGTTGAAAAATTGAGTTGAAGTTGTTTAACTTTTTAAAAACTAGTAAAAAAACTAATTGACTTTTCAGGAAAAAAAGAAAGACAAAATGAGTTGAGTTTTTTTTTTTTTTTTTTTTTTTTTTTTTTTTTTTTCGGTTTAAAACAGTGAACGAAACATGGGCTAAGATTATGTTTGGTGCAACAACTTCAAATAAAAAACTCAACTCATTTTATCTTTTTGTATAAAGTCAATTAAAATTTTAAGTATAAAGTCAATTAAAATTTTAATTAGTTTCCAAAAAGTTAAACATCGAACTCAAATTTCTTAATCTAAACTTGCCAACAAAAAATGCATGTTAAATAGCACTGGGTATATCTTAAATTCCAACTTTGGAAGTACTTGGTGTCAAAAGGATAATGATACAAATATACAACGAAACTGTTTAGGAAAAATTTTGGAAACTTTTTGAAATATTTACATTTGGAGCATTTAGGTAATTTCTTATTAGAGAGGGCTTATATTTTGAGTCTTTGACCAGATAATTTTGATGTTTTTTTTTTTTTTTTTATCGTGTTAAATAATTTCACCAAAAAATTTTTGTTCAAATATTTCTATAGTTTTTCCTAAACAGACCCTCAATGCCTTGGTTTTTTTTTTTTTTTTTAATCTCAAATTTCTTTGGCAAGCTTTCGTGTCTCACATATGTTGTATCAAAATATATATATACATATACATATACATGGTATTTAGCATTGATGCGCCCTAAACTTATTACTCTTTGGTAACTTACTCCCAAACTTTTAATTTTAACAATTTACCCCCTGAACTTGCTAAATTGTTGCAATGTACCTATTTTAGTTAATTTTATACTAAATTAAATATTTAAAATTAGAAGATTTGTATTAGGATTTGTATTATATTTGGAAATTTTAGTTAAAAATGGGTTTTTCTAGTCTTCACATGAGGCGTACATGGGTTTTTCATAATCAATTTAAGAGAAAATTAATTGATAGGGGGCACAATGCAACAATTTAACAAGTTCAGTATGTAAATTGTCAAAATTAAAAATTTAGAGAGTAAGCTGTCAAAAAGTGATAAATTTAGGGGCAGCAGTACTAAATACCTACATATGTATACATATATTCTGAATCTTAATTTTTGTCTTCTGTATTTTTTAAGATGCTGATGCAACGTGAACAAATTCGCCTTAACATCTATTGTTTCTTTCTCTTAGAAGAATAGAAAAAATTTTCCTGGAAAATTTTTATCATAACAAATTTTTTCCCCTCGTCTTATGATGATCATGTATACAGTCTGTGCCAATCTACGTCTCAGAAATGGCTCTCTACAAGTACAGGGGAGCGCTCAACATGCTTTTCCAACTCACAATCACCATCAGGATCGTCGTCGCCAATATCCTTAACTACTTCTTCGCCAAGATCGAAGGTGGCTGGGGTTGGCGGCTGAGCCTCGGTGGCGCCGCCGCCCTGCTCTTCTCATAATTGCAGGCTCTCTGACACTCCCTGAGACTCCGAACTCTCTGATAGAGCAAGGCAAGCACGATGAGGCCAAGGAGCAGCTCCTCAGAATCCGAGGAGTCTCCGACGTCGATGAGGAGTTCAACGACCTTATCGCCGCCAGCGAGGCCTCCAAGCTGGTGAAGCACCAGTGGAGGGCTCTGCTGGCGAGGAAGAATAGGCCGCAGCTCTTCTTCGCTGTGGGAATTCCCGCATTTCAGCAGCTCACCGGCATGAACGTCATCACATTCTACGCTCCTGTGCTGTTCAGGACCATCGGCTTCAGAAGCAACGCCTCGCTCATGTCGTCGATGATCACCGGCGCCGTCAATTCTCTGGCGATTTCCGTCTCCATTTTCACAGTTGATAAGGTTGGAAGGAGGAAACTTTTCCTTGAGGGCGGCATCCAGATGTTCATTTGCCAGGTATAAATAGTTCAGTAGTTTTTTTTTTTTTTTTTGGTTTTCCCTTACAAATTAATAACTTTCATACGACACCTCATTTTAGAGGATGTTTGGTGATCTAAAGAAAAAAAAAAACTCATCTCAATTTTTGTCATTTTTTAAAAAATCAACTAGTTTCACTTTTCATCAGTTCTAATTATAATTTAAAAACTTAAATGTGAAAAGTCTATACATTTTTATATAGCCTACATTTGGTACTTTACGGCTGGTTTTTTATTTTTTTCCTGAAAAAGTCAATAAAAATTATAACTAATTTTGAAAATTTAATCAACTTTAACGTAAAAATTTCATTCCATTTCAACCTCAACCCGACTACCAAACGCTCCCATAGAAGTCCAATTAATATGATTTTTTTTCCTAATATTACATAAAATTTAGATACGAATGAAACAAGAGTCACATTGAGATATATATATATATATATATATTTAGAAACACATTTCAAGTTTTTACATTTTTAACTCACATTAGCCAATTATTACCCAAACACATGCTTAAAGTTATTTTATTTTATTTTATTATTTTTTAAAAAAATTATTATTTGAATTATGCATTTGTATTTATGAATAAAGTTTAAACATAATATATAAATTATATAGACTGGTATACCTTGATTGTATATGTCACAAGTATAGAACCTAATGTTTCTCTATCTTTACATCATGTAATTTATGTCCATATTCTTTTGTACAAAATTTCATGTTCACACGATGCTCAACTTGTTGCAAAACTTTTCCCACACAGGTTGTCATCACCATCGCCATCGCCGCCAAATTCGGGGTGAGTGGAAACCCCGGGGTCCTCCCCAAGTGGTACGCCTACGGCTTAGTCTTCTTCATCCGCGTCTACGTCGCCGGCTTCGCGTGGTCTTGGGGCCCGCTAGGGTGGCTAGTGCCGAGCGAGATCTTCCCTCTAGAAGTCAGCTCGGCAGCGCAGAGTGTCAACGTCTCCGTGAACATGATCTTCACGTTCGCCATCGCGCAAGTCTTCACCACCATGCTCTGCCACATGAAGTTCGAGCTCTTCATCTTCTTTGCCATCTTTGTTGTCATAATGAGCGTCTTCATCTACGCGCTCTTGCAGGAGACCAAAGGCGTTCCCATTGAGGAAATGGGCGTCGTGTGGCGTAACCACCCTTATTGGCGCAACTACGTCGATGCTCAAGATCAAGATCAAGAGTTACAAAAGGTCTAGATTTTAGAATTTTTTTTTTAATAATATGTCTTAGGAGAAGAGAATCATTAGGCGTTTTTTGTTTTTGTTTTTAACTTGAGATTAAACCCTTCTTTTTTCTTTGAGAATCAAACTTTTGTTGTTTTGGTGCCTACTCCTATTATTGTTTATTATATGAGTAATTGATCTAAATAGTCCCTGAACTTTTCAAAGGTAATGGTTTGGTCCCTGTTTTTTTTTTATTTAATTTTTTTATTAATTTATGTCGAGAAGATCTTAAACTCTTTAAATGTTGGCAATCTTAGTCTTTTTTGTCTAATTCTGTTAAGTTTCTAACGGAAGAGGTCATGTGATGTGCATGTGATCCAATTTAAAATGCTGTTTTAGTATTATAACAATAATGAATTTAATAAAAATAAAAAATCATAAAAAAGAAATTAAAATTCCTCTTTTTCTCTCTCTCTCCGATCAACAAACCTAGATTGGGGGTGGTACTAAGGTTTTGGCAACAGAAAGGCGGCCGGCGCTTTCTCTTTCTCAGATCGGGGGTGATACCAAGGTTTCGGCGATGGAAAGGCAGCCGGGGAGGGGGGGTGAACCCAGATCGGGGGCGAGGCGGGGCATGGGGGGCTCTTTCTCTAGTCAACAAACCCAGATCGGGGGTGGTACTAAGGTTTCGACGACAAAAAGGCGGTCCGAGAGGGGGGGGTGGCGAACCCAGATCGGGGGCAGGGGGGGTTGAGTTCGTCGCGGGGGAGGGGAGCGAACTCAGATCGAGGTAGGGGGGAAGACCTAAGTTCATCGCGGAGTGGGAGTGCAAACCCAGATTGGGTTGGTGGGGGACCTGAGTTCGTCGCAACTTGGGTTTCGGCGGTGGGGGCGGGGGACCTAAGTTTTGGCTTCAGAGATGCGGAAGCTATGTTCATCGACGGGGGTGGGGGGGTTTGGGTTCAGCGATCCGGAGGGGGGATCTAGCTTGCTCTGACCTACTTTATTCAATAAAAAAAAATAAAAAAACTGATTAAGGGTTAGGGGGGCTGAGTTCGGCGACGGAGGAGAAGGAGGGGACCCTGGCGTCACCAGAGATAGAAGCCGTCACCAGAGATGGAGGCTGTCATTGGATCTGAAAGGTAGAGAGACAGCGCGGGGGGGACATGGATTTTGGGAGAGTTTAGGGGAAAGACAAAATTGAAGGGTATTTTGGTCTTTTTTTTATTACAAAAATGATTACTTGAGCAAGATTCCATTAGAAACTTAACGGAATTGGACGGAAAGGATTAAGATCGTCAACATTTAGAGAGTTTAAGGTCTTTTCGACCAAAATTAAAAAAATAGGGATCAAAGAATTTATAGACTATTTAGGTAAATTCTTATTAGATTTTGCTATTATTGGTAGTCAGTAGTAGTATAGTAAATGTGGAATTATTTTCGTTACTACTTCGAAATATCTCTTTCGTGGGATATGAGTGCTATTCCATTCCTCAAGTATAGAATTCAAAGATGATTTGGTAACCTCATAAAGGTGTTTTAGGGAACCACGCAATAGTTGTCCAAATGTGATTCGTTTTTATTTTTTATTTTTTTTATTTTATATATATATATATATATATATTTTAGGCAGGGTTTTACCTTTTACGCATAATTTTTTTTTATATAAATAATTGGGTTCTTTAGTAAAATTAAAGCAGAACGGAGAGTTCGAACAATTTACAAGATAGCAAAATATCACATAATTAAAGTTATTGTCATATATTATTTGTATAAATAAACCATTGGAACAAATTACAAACTATTTGATGAATGGATTTCAACTTACAATTCAACCTTTTTATACTGTGTTTTCTTTAAAAAATTTCTTAAATTTATGCTCAAATTTCTAAACCAAAGCTCGCTTAAAAATTATACTTATTAACCGCATAAACTTAATGAAAATGATTCATTTCATTATAGAACTTTCATGATGTATCATGAAACTAAAAAGTAATTTTTTAGGGTTAAAAATTAAGAAAAAGTAGTCATTTTAATTTTATAGAATTTAAACTTGATAATTCATAATATTTCATAATAAAAAATTTGATGATGTGTATCATTGCTCTAAAAATAAAAAGTCCACTTCTTGCACAAGAAAAAAAAAATAATTAAAAAAAAAATTGGGACAACAAAAGAAGCTTAAGCAGAAGAATGGGCCTAAAGAATAGAAACTAGTTTAGCCCCAAGCGTTCGTCGGATGTTGGGGATCACCCATTGGGCCCCAAGTATGCTAAGACGAGACAGACCCAAAGGTTCGTACAATGAGTCCAATTAGTAGTAGGAAAGTATAATGCCACTTGAGTAAACGAACAATAAAATCCACTTCTAGAAAGTTGAAGCATATTAGAAAAAAATATAAGAGAAAATTATCTAAATGATCGCTTTTTAATTTATTTTTATTATATTAATCAATATGACATAAATTTCTCACTCTTGATTAACATGACATAAATTTTACTTCTTTAGTTTAATTTTGTATCATATTAGTTTAGTGTTAATTTTTTGTGTCTATAATGGTCTCTAAATTTGTGTCATTCAGATGCTTTTCCCTAAAAACTATCTAATTTTGATGAGTTTATTTGTCATCTTGCCTAGCTCCTTATACATATAATATACTCAATTTCAAGTCCTTTTTTTCCTCATCCATAGAAAATGATATCTATGTTAAGAATTAATCGCCCTAATTCAATACTATCAAGAGTCATTAAATTCGTAAAAGAAAATAAATAATCATGAACACGTAAAAGTTATACAAGTTCATATTATCAATGTGAGATTACATTCTTTTTTAATTGATAGAGTAATTCATTATAATGATCAAGAAATTTATAAGAAAATTTCGAGTCAAAAAATAAAAAATAAAAAGAAGTTTACAAAAAAAATAAAAAACTTGTGCATTCTTAAACTCGTAGTATTTCTTTCTCCAAAATCGAACAACATAATATTTTTGTGTAAAACATTAATCAAACTCTAGAAATTAACAACAATCAGGGTGAGATAAAATATTTGTTTCCAAAAGCGATGGCTTTAGATCTTGGAAGTAGAGTAAGGATTACGGATTCTAGAAGACTCAGAAACATTCATTCCAAATCAAATTCCAATCATGTGCTTTAGAAAAAAATAGTATCTTTGAATAACCCAATAAGGCTCTCCATCAATCTTTACTAAAATTGAAATGCATTTTCGGATCCTTTTCAACAAGAGCACGGTTTTGGAAACACTTGTTCTTGATCATGTCAACCTAATTGACTCGAGTCTACATATAACGACAATTTTGTTCTATATACACTTTTTCATTATCAAGTACTAGTGCCTTTGTTCCTTCCCTTTTGGTGGGTTAGGAAAACCCACAAAGATTCTACTTTCTCTAAAGCATGGTATTTGCAATTAGAATGTTCTTCATGTTTCTAGAGCCTTTTGGAATTGGTCAGTTAAAAAAAAAAAAGAAAGAAAAAAACTTTTGTTTGTGTGTGTCACTGTGACTTAAGTGCCCTTTGACCAGAGAATAAAATCGACCGCTAAATATCATTCCCTCACCTCCTTCCAAGCATTAATAAGACAAACGTTTAGAGGATTACAGTTCTAGTGCATGCTATAAATCTTTGCATTCCCACTCTCTAACTTCTGATTAAAGTTGAAAATTACTTGATGTTTACAGTTCACATATAAGAAAAATTTTGCTGGACGTGTCCTATGGGTCGTTGAAATTGTCCAAATAGATTTTCTTCGAAAAAATGCTTAGAGACATCACTGGTGCTCACCAACCCATAAATTAAAGAATGTTACAACTTCTTCAACGTAGAAAAAATTATATTTTACACTGTTGGACCATGAACTTATCGACCATTTAAAATTTGCACCCTGAATTTTAATTTTGATAACTTGCACCCTAAACATACAAATCAGTAATAATTTACCCCCATTCATAATAATGTGAATCTTTTGAAGTAAATTAAGATGTGATTCATGCATGAGTCACTAATTAATGGTAGAAATTGTCGTTTTTATTTATTTCAACCCAAATTTATTAAGGTTAAGATTTTCAATTAAGTTTTATCAAAATAAAAAAAATTTCAAATTAGCTTTTTGTTCTTAAATATAAATTTGGGTCACATTGATTAAAAAAAAAGATCTTTTATGTTCTTAATTAAAGACCTGTGTACAAATCAAATAAATTTGGGTCACATTGTTAAAAAAAAAAAAAAAGATCTTTTATGTTCTTAATTAAAGACACAGGTACAAATTAAATGTCAATTTCCATTAAAAAAAAAAATCAGCATTGGTATCAATAAAAGAGTAAATTGTTATAAATTTGAAAGTTCACGATACAAATTGTCAAAATTAAAAGTATATTATGTAAATTGTACTAAACTTAGGGTGCATCAATGTTAAAAAGTCAAAAAAAAAAAAAAAAAAAATGGAACCTTGGTCCAACGCTCTCGTTCTTGTATGAAGAAATGTCTGCATGTCGGCCATGTATTAAGTGCTCTAAATTATTTTCATTTATGGACATGATTGGTAATTTACCCAATTGGGTTTGTTTACTAATTTTCCATATATATGTGAACGATCCTTAATTTGCCATTTTATCCTCGATAATCATTCTGGGTCAAAAATTAAGTGCTTGTCTAATAAGGAAATTAAACCAATATATTTGATTATTTCAATCTTTGTGGCTAATGAGATTATTGTAATTGGACACAAAAATTGCATATGTAAATTCAAACATGATCTTGTTTCAAGCCATGATAGTCGTTGGCTGAATTATCAAGAACCGAAAATTTGGAAACTACAACTGGTGTTAAAATTAAATATATCAATACTTGCTATTAAGTCTATATATAACTGTGTAGGAAGAGAAATTGTAACAACGACACAAGTTTTTAGTCAAATTACGCACTATCATATGGTACCATACAAAAAGCTTGCCAACTCAAATACTTTTTTTATACGTTATTCGTGTTGAATCTTGTAATTTTGTTCCCTAGGTTTTGATTAGCCTAGAAAGTAGGAACATCCGTGAAGAGTTATATATACGTCTCTTCATGAAGAACAAGACCGAGGGCTAATTAAAACGAATAGAATATAAGCAGCAAAAATTGAAAAAAAAAAAAAACTTTAATTTGTTCTACTTAAAAGAGAATTTAATATCAATAATGATGGTAATAATAATAATGGCAATATACTATTGACGAAGTCCACATGCAAAATGGACTATATCTATATGAGTTCCCTCTTGCGCAAACAAACAATAAGTATGGTTGCAAAGTCTCTTATGTACTTGCTTCTGCCCCAGGTTTCTCCCCAACCATATGTGCAAAAAGCACTTCTTTAGAGCTAGTGTGTGTGTATATATATATATATATAAGAATAGTCTCCTATACGATACACATATCATGCAATATTTGTAACTTATTATGTAAAAATTTGTAATTATAATTAGTTGATTTTCATGTAATTTTTTATATATAATTTTATCATATCATACAATTCAGATATTACTGTAAAAACAAGTATTATTAAAAAAAAAAAAACATAATATCGAATCATCCGATTGATATATATAACATACATAACATAAATTACATTACAAGTGACATTTGAGAGGGTTGACGTGTGTGTATATAATTTTTGTCATGTGGAATCTTTTGTATTAGCGTGCGAAGGGGGTTGAACTTGGTTAAGGCTTAAAAACCAATGGTGTTTTATAGAGATGAAGACAAAGAAGAGTCGTATACGAAGTCTTTATATTATGTGTGACATGCATTTTCCCACCGTCCAAAGCCAACACTTATTAATGGGACCATACATATAAATGCCGCTCCTCTGTATGCTCTATGAACTATAGCCCAATTACTGCCCTAAATGTACAAAAAACTAATATTTCATCAACCCTAGCCTTGTTTGTACTACTTCTCATATTTTAATGTATTTTATTTTACTGTTTCATAGGAAAATTTTGCAATAGGGTTATAAGAAACATCTTAGAAAAATGTGGTTCAGTAATCACAGTTTAAGAGTAATTTCACATTGAGTTTTCGATTACATATTGTAGAGTTTAAATCCCAAAGTACTCCAAGTAAAAATTAAATAAATAAAAAAAAACTTACGAGAATGAGTGTTTTCAATTAACTGTTTTGTATTATGTAATGATTTAAAGGAGTTAGAAAATAAAAAACTTGCACTACAGTAGACAATTCATATCACAGAATAGTGTTGTGCATTTCATTTTATGACGTCCTCATATTAGAGGATTAAAAAACTTTACCAACTTAACTAGATGGCTTTTTTAAACAGTTTTAATAGTTTTTAAATTAGCTTGGACATCAAATTCTAGAACCATATCTCAAATGGGAACTCTATATATATATATATTTTTTTTTTTTTTTGGAAAGGCAAATAGGAACTAGATTAGTTTAGCCTTCTTTTCCAAGACGGTCCGTTTAGTTTGATATGTTTTTTTCTTTAAAATTTTAACTAAGCAAAAAACTAAGAGATGATTTCAAGGAAACAAGAGAAGAAATGATCAATTTGATAAAGTTTTCTATCTTTATGTATGGTGTAAACTTTAATGGTATCAAAAGATAGTTATTTTATCATTTCAAAATCTCTCTCTCTAGTACTTTCTTTTAATTTTTTTTTAATTTTTTGTTTTTTAATTACCACTAGAAGTTAGGATGGCGGTGGAATTTAGTGTTTGTTCATTGTGAAGTCGATAAGGCTGTAATGTGTTAGCAAATCCAGCACAATGTCTTTGTCGATGAAAATTATACCATATCTCTGCCGACTAAATTTAATATGATATCTCTGTTCATTTATCGATCACATTAACTTTATATATATATATATATATATATATATATATATAAGAGTTGTCTCCTATTCAAAAAGACATATCCGTAATTATATGTTTTTAATAGAATATTTATAATAATGAGTTATTTATTTGTTATTTCAGGTAAAATTATGTGTAATAAGAGAGTATGCATTTATATATATATATATATATATATATTAGAGTTGATTTGTATCGATCAATCACTGGACGATGGTATAATTCAGTTCATTATTTTCTAGTACAGCTCAATTGTGCAAAGTTTCTCTCTTTTTCCTAAAATCATGGCAAGAAAAAAATGAAAAAGCCTTCGAGAAACAAAATAAGCGTTTCCAAAAGCAGGTTTTATTTTTAAATTTTTTTTTTTTCAGAATCTTTCTAGAAACAGTTATATGTAGTTGAGTTTGATATGATATTTAATGCTGAGGTCCCGGTTCCAATCTCGCCCCTCCTCTCTCTCTCTATGAGAGGAAATATATAGTACATGACCTTTTATTTATTAATTTATATTTTCTTGCAAATAATACCTCAACGTTATATCAGAGATGAGTGATGATATTGTTTTCTACAAGGGGGGTTTTATCACTTTCAATTAGATTTATATTCTCTGTGAAAGTTTGACCAAAAAAAAAAAAAGTTCAAGGCTTCAAGCCTCTCTATAGAAGAATTATCAACCTTAATTCAAGTTCATTTTACATTTTTGAGAAAAGAATTATATTGACCATGCAAAATATGCTATCGTTATTTATTTATAGAAAAAAGCTATGCTATCGTTTTGTATCGAACATCCAATCTCTCCTCAAAACCTTGTACCATCATAATCCTTCGGTGTTACCAGACCAGACAATCAATTATTATTATTATTATTATTATTTGGATATAGAGTATATTATCTTGCTAAAAAAAATATTCTATATATTTTTTAAACATTTGGGGACTTAAAAAAAAGGTTCAAAATGCAATAATATAATATGGAAATTAAGAAACGCCTCATAGTCATTGACCTTAATTAAATGAGGGAGGTTTCCTAAGTCAAGCACTGATTTTTAATATTAGTGGGAACCAGTCAGCTTAAAAACGGTCCAATCCCTCGACAAAATGACACCAATCCCAGCAAGTAAACGTTCTTCGTATGCCTCAAACAGCACCATTATTTCAAGTAAGACCATTTCCAACACCTCTTTAAGGACAAATATAAGCTTTTAATTATTTTTGGAAAAACTTAAATGCACTTTTACACCACCGATAAAAATTGGTTTTTTAATTATTAGATTAACTTTTTAACAATATTAATCTAACAATTAAAACTACAATAAGTTTTATCATTTTGCCTCTCTTTTTCCTTTTCTTTTTAATTTTCCGTATATATGTAGTTATAAAAAGGACAAAACATCTGCATAATACAAATTTAGAGACCGTTACACCAATATGACACAAAAAATTAATATTAGATTCATACGACACAAAATTAAACTAAAGTTAACTTAAAATTTGTGTCATGTTGGTCAAGATTAGAGAATTCATGTCATGTTGATCAATAGATGGAAAAAAAATATATGATTATTCAGATAATTTTCTTTTATAAAAATCGTCAAATTCTTATTAGATTGTTTAAGACTTTTAGTACATACCTATGCAGATTTTCTACCAAAAAAAGTGTTTGATGCAAATTCACTGCCAAAAATAAGTTTTTTTTTTTTTAGGAAAAAAATAAGTATTGATTCTAAACGTTAAATCATATCAAATTAAAAAAATATATAATTTAAACTTACTTATAATATATATATATTTTATTTTCTCTTACTATAAAGAAATTAACACCATTCATGAAAATATTTTTTTTTTTGAGTAAATTCATGAAAATATTTTTGAATGGTCATTCACATCTCCATCACCTTCTAAAAATAAGCATGTATTTTCCTTAATTACAACGTTACCTAAAACCTGCCTTAAACTCATTTCCACACCAAAAAAAAATAATAAAAAATAATAATAATAATAATAATTAGGCTGCCTTAAAAGTTTGTCGCGAAATTTCACAATTATGTCATCCATCATCTCTTCCGAGGAAACTACCATGATCACCGCAACTCATAAAGAGGATTTATAGATTACACTTTCCCGTTTACTAGCAATCCTCTAAATAGTAATAATTCATTGACAGTTATAAATAGTAATGCTTTAAAGACTATTTCTACATGCCACCGAGATCTTGACTGGATGATAAATTCACTCGTCTTCTAAACTTAAAAAAAAAAATCATGAAAATCGAGTTGGGATCGAGCAATTACCATCGTGACCAGAAATATGGACAATTAACTTTTAAGAGCTATTTATATATAGCACGCGGAAATACCTTACATCTTGAATTTTATTTGTTTGAAAAGAAAAGGAGAGAATTCTACGTGTCTGCCTGAGTGAGGGTGTGGCGTGGGACCTCTAAATTCTCAATATCCCTCCTCCTCCATTTGCAGGCCAAAAAACTTTGACAGAAGGTCGGTCAGAAAAGGACGCTTATGCACTTCCAAAAAGTATATCAGTTGGAATTTGTACTCCGGTCGTCAAAGTCCCATATTTTTTTTTTTTGTTCTCTCTCTCTCTCTCTTCCCTTCCGCCCTTTTTTTTTTTTGTCTCTCTCTCTCTCTCCACTTCCTCCCAACCCAAGGCCGTCCAAAACCCAAAGCCTCCAAAAAATTTCCATAAACTCTGCCTTTAAATTCCCCTCCCTTCTTCTCAATTCCAAACCTCTCCCTCCCCCCTAATTTTCTCTCTCTAACAAATCAAAATTCCAAAAATATGTGCCACTCCTCATCTTCCCCGTCCTCTCTCCTGCAAGAATCCCACACCAAAACCAACCACCACAACCCCACCAACAAAATACTCACCGCCCCTTTGATCCCCAAATCCCCAACACCACCACTTGATGAACAACATGACCAAAACCAAGACAAAACCAAAATCACCCCCACAAACAACAATGTCTCCCTTGTCCTAGAAGAGGCCAAGAGCATAGCCAACGTGGCCTTCCCCATGATCCTAACCGGCCTCTTGCTCTACTCCCGCTCCCTCATCTCCAT
Organism: Ficus carica; assembly: GCA_009761775.1. Classification (NCBI taxonomy): domain Eukaryota; kingdom Viridiplantae; phylum Streptophyta; class Magnoliopsida; order Rosales; family Moraceae; genus Ficus; species Ficus carica. The sequence continues at coordinate 2,192,349 of CM019750.1, forward strand.
GCTCTTCCTCGGCCGCCTCGGTGAGCTCTCCCTCGCCGGCGGCTCCCTCGCCATCGGCTTCGCCAACATCACCGCCTACTCCCTCCTCTCCGGCCTCGCCATCGGCATGGAGCCCATCTGCGGCCAAGCCTTTGGCGCCAAAAAATTCAAACTCCTCGGCCTCTCCATGCAGAGGACCACCCTCCTCCTCCTCCTCACCTCCCTTCCCATCTCAATTCTCTGGCTTAACATGAACAAAATCCTCCTCCTTTGCGGCCAACAACCCGATATCGCCGCTGTGGCTCAGTCCTTTATCCTTTTCTCCCTCCCTGACCTCATTGCCCAGTCTCTTCTCCACCCTCTCAGAATCTATCTCAGAACTCAGTCCATAACTCTGCCTCTCACTTTCTGCGCCGCTCTCGCCATTCTTCTCCACATTCCCATCAACTATTTCCTCGTTTGTGTTCTCAATCTCGGGATTAAAGGCGTTGCTCTAAGTGGGGTCTGGACTAATTTCAACCTCGTCGGGTCCTTGATCGTCTACGTCGCCTTCTCCGGCGTGTACCGCAAAACCTGGCCTGGGATTTCTTCAGAATGTCTCAAGGAATGGAAATCTCTGCTGAATTTGGCTATACCGAGTTGCGTCTCGGTTTGTCTCGAGTGGTGGTGGTACGAGATCATGATTTTGCTTTGTGGCCTGTTGCTTAACCCGCAAGCAACGGTCGCTTCCATGGGGATTCTGATCCAGACCACGGCTCTGATGTACATTTTCCCTTCCTCACTGAGTTTTGGCGTGTCGACTAGAGTTGGTAACGAACTCGGCGCCAACAACCCGCAAGGAGCGAAACTCGCCGCCAAAGTAGGCCTATTGTACAGCTTTGTGTTGGGGTTCTCTGCTTTGCTTTTCGCATTCACGGTGAGGAACATTTGGGCTAGTATGTTCACCAAAGATGTTGAGATCATCGCGTTGACGTCGATGGTGCTGCCGATAATCGGGCTTTGCGAGCTCGGGAACTGCCCGCAGACGACGGGTTGCGGGGTGTTACGAGGCACGGCGAGGCCGTGCCTTGGGGCGAACATAAACTTGGTATGCTTCTACCTTGTGGGAATGCCTGTGGCTGTCTGGTTGAGCTTCTATGCGGGGTATGACTTCAAGGGACTCTGGCTCGGTCTCTTGGCGGCTCAAAGCTCGTGTGTTGTGACCATGTTGTGGTGTTTGGGTCGGACCAATTGGGAAGTTCAGGCACAGAGAGCCAAGGAATTAACGGGAAGTAATAATGTCATTACTGAAGAAGAAGAAGAAGAAGATGATGATGATGAAGAAAACCAAGAAAAAGACTCTTTGATACAACAACATTGTTCAAGAACAGAGTACTCTGATTATGGTAACTTATTGGTGTGACTTCATTTGACCAAATGGTGAAAATGATGGTCTTAGCCTTCTTTAGTTTATTCTTGATTCTTGGTAATTCCTAGTTTTTACTTTAATTTTTTTAGAAGTCAGAATTTTTATGTAAAGTTAGGGGACAAAATATGCTTATAGTGAGAGAGAAAGATACCATTTTGTTTCATTCATTGTTTTAGGTCATGGAATATATTAGTTCTACCAACACTTTATTTTCGTTGCTTATTGTAACAAACTTCAATGAAACCACTTGCTTTCACTAATTATTTTTTTCTGTTGTTTCATGGAAAATGTGTTTTATATGTTGCAAATATAGAAAATTAATTAAGAAAATAATACTAGTGATAAGAGAAGAAGAAAAGAACACAAGAATATTTAAAGTAAATGTGCTTATGTCCACGGATTAAGAACAAATAATTCATTAGTAAAGAGGACAATAGATATGCTCTTATATAAATACAAGTTATAATGTATACAATCGGAGAAGTTTATAATACTTACAAACTAAGATCAAGACTTATTCTAAATTATAATAAATACAAATAAATCTAAAGTTCCTATTAAAGATAATTACATATAAAACTTTAACTTTCCTTAATGTTAATACTAACTTTCCTAATATGCCCCGCAAGATGGAGCTCTGATAGGAGATCCAATCTTGAACAATAATAAAAGCAACTTGAATAAATATATTTTTTCCTTCCTTTTTTTTTTTTTTTTTTTTAACTTTGAAAAAAAATACAAATAAAAAATGTCGGGGTGTAAGAGCGCAGAGAAGGGAAGACAAGCATCGAGAGAGGGAGCTTGGGCGCAAGAGGACGTCAACCATCAGAAAAGGATGGAGGAGATAACAGGCACTTGGGTGCAGGGACGGCAATTATCAGAAAATGAGAGAGAAGACAACGAGTATTTAGGTGCATAGAGAAATGGTGCATGGACGCTGGGACATCATCGTCAAGAGAGAAAAGGCGCATGTGCGTTGGGACGGTAATCGTCAAGAGCAGGATGCAATAGCATTGGGATCAAAGGATCCGTGATTCGTTTGAGTATAATCGCAATGATAGAATTTTAAATTAAATATTGAGATAATTAAAGGTTTCTTTTTTTCTTTTTTTTTTCTTTTTTTTTTGGAATGTAAATGGAGAGTGTGGAGTGTTACGTGAGGTGGGTATTGTGTTTGGGAGGGAATTACGTGATGAAGGTGGGATCTAGAACCGTAAGAGGAGAAGAAGGAGGGGAGTGTTTGAGATATTGAGTAGTTTATTATTTATACATCACCATTGTGTGGGATTAAGTAGTTTTTTATTATTATTTTTTTTCTAAACCTATTGGCAAGGAAAATTTCTCTCTCTATAAAATGTATATATACATACATATATATACGTTTCTCGCTCTATAGAAAATATCTACAGTGACTAACGTATGGGAAACAAAACAATGAATACCTGAATTTGGCATTATACGTAGGGTAAGATCATGATCAACAAACTAACTTACAGCAAAACACGTAAGATATTATGGGCTTTGCTCATCCCAATCCATGACTTGTACCTCAACTTGCAAATATTTTCATTTTTTCAATCACCTCCCTATCTTATATCTATCCCATTTTTTTTTCTTGCTTTTTTTATTCAATTTTTAATTTTTAATATTCCGTCTTCCATTTGTTTATGAGAAATTCACAAAGTGATCCACGTGGCAGTTGCTAGAAACACTCTACTTAACCAAAGATAAAGCAATATTATGACCTTGTTTATATAATTCATAAATAAATAAAAAGGTGGAGAACTTGTGCTGATCTACATAACAAAATGAAAAGGGTGAATCGAATAAATATTATAATATAACGTTGACTAATTAACTAGTTTATATGAATATTGAAACTGCCACTTAGTTATAATAGGACACGTATAGTCAAATGTACGTTACAAATTAATTTAGTTAACAAATTAGAAATGGTTACAAAGAAGAAAAAAAAACTTGTTGTGGAGGCTCCTAATTACGCCGCCAAGGAAATAATTTAAAGCTTAAACGTTATCTGATATTCACAAAAAAAAATTTATGTATAATAGTGGTTAGTGCCGGCTAAACCTACATCCCACTTTTTTCTTGTTTTGCAGTCCACTATTAGTTTAAGTTAATCATATTATTATAATGACTTATTTGCATGAATGCCCCCTGAACTTTTCAGATTTGACAATTTAATCCATAAACTTTTTTTCCTGACAATTAACCCCTTGTATTTCTAATTTTTGGTCATTTAGCCATATTTACTTAAATTCATTAAAATTACGACAATTTTTTGCACAATACTTACACATTATAGCTCAAAGGGACAATATTGATCATTTTTGATTGATTTCAATACAAATTTCTTTTAAAGTTTAGGTTTAAGTTTGAGTATAATTGAATTAAAGTTAAAATTTTTAAGGAAATTGTATTGAAGTTAAGCAAAAATGATCAACAACGCTCTTCTTAAACTATAATGTGCAAGCTATGGGTAAAAAAACCATTTAAATTTTTATGAATTTGAGCAAAAATGACTGAATTGCTAAAAATTATAAATTCAGGGGACTGATTGTCAAGAAAAAATATTTAGAAACTAAATTGCTAAATATGAAAATTTTAGGGGGTATATATACAAATAAGTCTATTATAATTCAACGGGTGGGAGTGGAGGGATTTAAATAGCAGTTTACTGGTTGGAAACGTTAAGAGTGTATTTTATTTCTGTTTTTTCTTGTTTTGCAGTCCAATATTATTTTAAGTTAATCACATTATTATAATGTTTTGCTGAAATAAGTTGACAATGATTATATTCTTAGAACAAAAACCTTGATGTCTAATTTATCTTTATGCCAAGTTTAGTATCAACGTGAATTGTATGGGATGGCCGAAAGCTTAAATAAAATAAGGATTTTGGCCCAATAAATGAGCGTAGTCGGGTAGTGGCATGCATCACTGCTCAAGAGGAGACAGCTGCACTATATATATACATATATATATGTGTATTTATATATATATATATTACATATGTATATATTTATATATATATTATATATGTATATATTTATATAAATATATTATTTATTTGGTAGAGCTTGATTAAGGGATTGGCTAATGTACTAATTAATTAATTAAGTAATGGCCACTTTTCCTTCGAATTATTATTTTGTCTTGTTATAAATAAGAGTATAGCCAACAACAAATAATAATTAGATCTTTTTTGTACCTTGAATTAGTAAAAGATGTTTATTAAACCCTTGTTTCATTAGCTGTCACAAATATGCTATTTTTGTTTGCATTATTTTTCACCCCACTACCTAGAAGTTATCAAAACTTTAAGCTAGAGTAAATAGATTTAATGAGAATGTTATATAATTGTATATATAATCATAGAATAGATGTTTAAAGAACAAATTAGGTTAACTATTTTCCCTTAATCTAATTTGATTGCATTAATATGATGGGGTTGCATATGGTTTTGTACTTTCAGCACCCAGCAAAATTCTCAATATCATTTTAAAGAAAGAGTGAAAAATATATTTTTGGTGTTTATGTAGTATATAAAAACCATTAAAATATATATGTATTAGTGCATAAAAATCAAAACTTATAAACATGCATGGTTTAAGCCTTATATTGTCATTTGTTTTTCATATGTTCTTCAACTGTTCAAAATACTTATCCATGCAGAAGGCACGTGTCAAAACGTGTGCATGGTAGAGCAACTACCTCTTCATATATATTTATGAATATATGCATGGGATATATATTTTTATGTATAAACATATGCATGGGCTCATGCATACATTTTACCAAAATTGATGCTTAGAGGATCACAAATCAATTATTGAGATTCTCAAAGAATAAAAATTTTATAAAGACAAACGTTTCAGTGTGTATTAACCACAATATTGCAATTAAATATACTGCCAAAATGATGATTATATTAATAATAAGAAAGGTCCTGTCGTCAATAAACTCATTTAGCATGCTTTGGTTGTTTGTTTGTCTATTTGCTTTTTCTATCTTTGTATCTTCTTTTTCAACCAAAAAAATAATAATAATAATAACAATAGGGAAAGCTTATTTCATGCTCTTCCAAAACATTTTTGTCACCAATTTGTAATTTTAATTAATATTATATATCTTATCACAACACATGAAAATAATAATTAATTATGATAATATTATTATAGTGTATAATTTTGTAGTTATAGGATGCTCATACTTATCCAGGTGTTGCTGTGAGAAGCAGAGCAGTATGGGCGTTCATGCATGGATGTTGCTCTTTTGAGGTCAGACATGAGGCATGTTTGGCCATCCACACTCTTTATGAATTGAAAATATATAATTATCAGAAGAATTAGAAGGGAAAAAAAAAAAAAGAAATAAAAAAAAACTTCTTAAGAATAAACTAAAATAAAGGGGCTATGTTATTTTATTTCATTTTTTGGCTGCATAGCTGTAGAAATGGACTCAAATATTTGTTAAAGACAAATTATTAATGGGTTTGTCCTTCTTGTAAATAATAATAAGATATATATTTTTCATTGGTATGAATGATATTGTTTTCATGCAACGTCCAAAATTACCCTAAAGTGTATAATAATACAAGATATATGATAGGCTCAACATAGTCGGATACAAATTCTTTTGTTCTCTGAAACATCCAAGTTTTGCTTTTCCCATCATTAACATTAAACGACAATATTATATTGGTCATTGGTCAATTTTTCTTTTAAAGGACAATCAAAGGGGTTTTTTTTTTTTTTTTTTTTTTTCCCTTCCTATCTCGAACATTATTATATTAACATAATAACATTAAAAGAAAATATTGGTGAATTCGTAGCATTTAATATTTGATAAGATATTGATTAATTAGCCGATAAGAACGTGACCTTAGCTGTCGATACGTAAATTATTTGATATACTTTAAATTTGATATCAAAATTTAATATCTACGTGATCTATAGATATCGAATGCATCTTCAGATTGATAAAATAAACAATCCTTATAAGCATATCGCAAAATTTTCTTGATAGGGGGAGGGGAAAAAAATTATGCGTCTCCTAAGAGGAATTTACTAGAATGATAATGTCAGAAAATAAAATTAGCATAATAATTTTTTTGAATTTTATATTGAGCGCCGTACAAGACGCCCAATATAAATTCAAAGTAAGCTGAAATCATTTTGTAAAATAAATTTTTTTAAAAATCATTATGTTAAGGAGATTTCTTATTAGGTCATTTTTACAAATCGTTCGCTTCCTAGCTCATTATATTGATGACAAGAGCAAGTTTGATTTATTAAATTATTTTCCTTGACCAATTTTAAAGGAAAATCACATGGGAGTTTCTTATGAATGCCAGCAAATGACAATTTGTATAGATATATATACACGCAAATTGGAAGTATTATGAATTTATGAAGTGCATGGTTACGTTTCTAGATAAGACTCCTCCTTTCTTCCAAGAGCCAATTATTTTAAAGTTTGAATTGTTAAATTAGACATGCATTATGTATGTGTTGAACATCTTCGACTTCTACTTTTCGTTTGTTTCCTAAAAAGACAACTAATTGATTTGTTGGCTGGTGATTGGTGAGTAAATTATATTACTCGGATATATAATCAACCAAATTGACTAGTACTTAATATCCCAAAAAGGTTCATAAATAATGTAAAAATTTCGCCAACTAAGACAAAATACCAAGAGAATAGTATAAATAGTACAATGAGACTCTTTACCAATGTATCATAAATGTGTACGTGTTAAATTTCTATAAATTATGTGAATTTCAAAACAAAACAAAAATACTAAGGATACTTATATTAATTTTGTGTATTAGTTTTGAGTTTTTATTTGTTATTATAATAATGATTATCATATCAACTAATAACAATACATTGTATTTGCTAATAAAAAAGTTGATACAAAAATTGATATAAATTGATATTTTTAACACTACTCTTAAAATTACCGTTTTGTTTCAGTTTTTTTTTACCATTAATTAGTTATATTTTATGGTATATCATGAAATTGTTTTTTCATGATTTGTTTTGTTTTTTTTTTTTTTCCTTTCTTTTACAAATATCTAAAAAAAATAAATGCTAAGACAATATTTATGGTGCAGTTTATATAACACTTTCACTTGATATTTATTTTAATATAATGGAATATGCATCTAGTTTCTCATATATTGTCTTTCAATACAACTCTAATTGAACAGTTTATCCACTCAAAACACTATTTATTCATTCTTTTTTTTTTTTTTTTTTAAGAAAAGCACCCGAATGACATAAATTTAAAAACCATTACATCAACATGACACAAAAAAGAAATATTAGACCAATGTGATACAAAATTAAGCTAAAGTAACTAAAATTTGTGTCATGTTGATTAAGATAAAGGAGTTTGTATTATGTTGGTTAATGGATGAGAAAAATGTAATTATTTGGGTAGTTTTCTCTCTCTCTCTTTAATATACTTTTATTCATCAGATCTCATACTCTTTCTCTCACCAATACACATCATAATGACAATTCAAATATAAACTATCTAAGCACACATTTTATTTGAATATATTGATTAAAGAAAACATCGAAACGAATATTAAAATACATGAAAACAATATCAAGTAAATATGTGATAGAGAGAGCACGAGAACCTGGGCCAGATGAGCCCAAAATGGGGATGTAAAAGCACATGCAACTGGGCCCCCAACAAATTTGTTTCAGACACAAGGAATGCTCTGGTGACAGCCGAGATTGTAGACAGGAGAACCCCATATGCCTGGACCTTCCAAAAGCATGACAAGGCCCAATCAACGATATATACATATATATATATATATACACACACACACACACACACACACACATATGTGTGCATATATATATATATATATATATAGAGAGAGAGAGAGAGAGAGAGAGTATCTACCATTAAATGAAATCTCAAACTTCCCCCAACTCATATATTGTCTCTTGGCAGAGTACAAGAGATGGTAGGGCTAAAATCCCACCACTTTTGTTTGTTTGTTTGTTTTGCAAAGACTTTCTTGACTGGCCAGGTGTATAACAAATGAAAATGGATTTGTAATGAAACAAGTTCGTGAATATTCAAGTTTAGTTTACCAAGCACTAATAATTTTAAGTAAATTCACCTAATTTCTTTTTAGAAATATCCCTTTCAAGAAAGGTATAAACATTAACATTAACAAACACGTTTGTTAATTTCTCACTAGGCACAAGGGGCAAAAGGTTACACTTTAGGAAATGAACTCTTTTGAAAATAATAATAATAATTATTATTATTATTATGATGGGAATTCTTAAAATGATGGCGTTTTAGAACGTCTTTATTCACCTTAGCCATTGGCCTGTGTCTGCCACTGAAAAAGGTTTTAAAAATGTTCATAACTCACTAGTTATATATGTATATATAGAGATTCATGCATTTTGGTAATGTCTTCACCTTTCATGTGTAGTTGACAATGGTATTTTGTCTTTTCAGCCAAAGGGGCCTAATTGAATGAGCTACGAATTTCATTTAAGCTTCCCTTATATCTTGACACAGAGTTAACAAGTAGATCTACTTTCATAATAACATCATCGTGGGGATTAAAAGGGAGCGGAAGCCCCTTTCCTCGGAATGCGGGATATATTAAGGGGAAAAATTTCACTTTTAGCACCTGTGGGGAAAAGATTATTAAAATCAGCATCACTTTTTCATCCCTTCAGTTCTAGCACCGCCACGTCATCAAAACCCATGATCTGTGGGGCCAAGCCGCAATTAATGTATGTCAAATTACGGATTTGTCCTCGTCTCCCTCGCATGCCCCAGAAAACCAGCAGCTACAGTATTTTAGAGAGAGAAGATTGAAATCTAGAGAGAGAAAATGAAATCTAGATAGAGAATTTGATGCAGTTGCGCGGAACCGCACGGAAACCGTCCGTAACCACCACGAAAGGCCACCAACTTAGGATAGTTTAAAAAACCGGAACCAGAGATCGAGAGAATGAGGGTTGAGGGGAAATCGAAGTTAAGGAATCAAAGATGACGAAAATTAAAAAAAATTGCTTTTTCGTTTCAATGTTTAAAAAATTTTCCTCATTTGAATAGTTATTATTGAACAGTCTCTCTTCTTACGGGTTCAGTCATTTTCATAATGACCGCCTGGTAATTATGAAAATGACCCCTGTAACTGTTATAACTCTCGCATATAATTTTGGTCATAACGGTTATGACCATGTGGTCATTATAAAAATGACCCGTTTTTTGGAACTCAACAATCCTTATACCGGATCGGTCATTTTCATAATGACCCCATGGTCAATATCTTTGTGACCCCTGAAATTGTCAATACGGTGACGTATTGGTCAAAGTGTTAGGCCATCGGTCATAACAGTTATGACCGTCCGGTCATAACAATTATGACCACCGTGTTAAGCCATCGGTCATAACTGTTATGACCAACGTGTTAGGCTATCGGTCATAACTGTTATGACCACACGGTCACAACTGTTATGACCGATAGCCATAAAAAATAAAAAAATTTAAAAAACTCACATTTCTGGCCATTTTACAGCAAATGTCATTTTTAAAATGACCCAACGGTCATAACCTTTGTGACCCCTATAAATTGTCAATACGGTGACGTATTGGTCAACATGTTATGACCATCGGTCATAACAGTTATGACCACACGGTCATTCCTGTTATGACCTTTGTGTTAGATTGTCGGTCATAACTGTTATGACCTTGTGGTCATAACTGTTATGACCTCTGTGTTAAGCCATCGGTCATAACTGTTATGACCGTACGGTCATTATGAAAATGACCGTCCTCTCATATTCATTTCATTTAAAATGACTTCTAGTATTATTACATAACGGTCATTTTCATAATGACCACGTAGTCAATTTCGTTGTGACCGTGTTTGACCAATACTGACCGTAGCACAAAGGTCATAACCGTATATTTACCACCTGGTCATTTTCACAATGACCTTCCTCATGGTAATACCAAGAGTCATTTCAATTTTAAAATAATATTTACCTTCATTTCCCTCCTGTCCAAAAGTCATTCTAGCTCGAATACCCTAACAAAACCCCATACCATCTTCTACAGTGTTTTAGAGAGAGAAACTCCGATTTTAGAGAGAGAAAGCTTTGCAACCGCTCGGAAACCGCTCAGTAACCGTCCTAAACCACCGCGAGCACCCGTTATTTACTGCTTGAACGTCCCTTAACGTCGAACAATCTTTAAAAAAGGAAAAAAATAAGTCATTTCGACGCCAAGGAAAATGTCAGAGAAAAACAGTTCGCCCGAAATTTCGCCGAAGAGAACGCAGGGGGAGATCGAAGTAAGTGATACAAAGAAGTTCATGAGTTCACCAGAAATGAATATAGCCGACCCTGGAATGGTAAAAATATTGATTTTTGTTTTTATGTTGAAAATAAATTTACAGAGGTTGTTATATATAAGTGCCGTAGAAGATAAGCGATGCATGGCTGGATAGGTGAAAAAGTTGTTTTGGTTTTTGTGTTTAAAAAGTTAACACTTTAAATATTTTTCAGTGAGAATATGCAGTTTTTATTGATCATGTAAAAACAAAGTTTCCATTTTTATATGTGTTTTTGATGATATTCCACCTTTCTAATTGGTTTGTTGAAAATTCTTATCATAATGTACAAAAAGTTAGAATTTTTATCTGTTTCTGAACCATAAAGCATCCGTTCGTTAAAGTTAGTGGTTTGGTTTATATAATATATAACAAAAAAAATATATATGTGGGTTTCGTCGATGTTGGTGTCTAAGTGTATATGATATCGGGTCTTTTTTAAAAAAAAAAGTGTAATGGTCATTTTTGTTATGAGTCTCTGGTCATAATAATAATTACTCAGCCTTAAGTTATTTACTGCTGGTCATTATCATTATGACTTGTTGGTCACAATAAATAATAATTCCTCAGTTTTTCTGTTATGTTCGTGTGGTCATTTCAGCCCACGCTTGTTGGTCATACATTAGTTACTATGAGTTTTGACTTATTTTAGGATGGTCATTTCATTATATTATATTATAAGTGTGTGATTATGTCATTTGTTCATAATGATTTGTTGCTCACAATATTTACACAGTTGTCTGTTTGTTCTGGACGGTCATTTTCATGATGACTTTCTCATTTTAGGACCATAAACATCTATTTTTTTGGAATTGATGGTGATCAATTCGTTACCTTTCATATTGCTGTTATTTTGTGCTTGGTAATATGTATGATTACTTCACTGTCATCAGTATACTTATTCTGTTATGTTACCATTAACATGACCGCAGGTTCAATATAATCGACGGGTGCCGGATACGAAAATTACCAGGGCTAAAATAAATACTTTTGTTAACATCAAAGATATTTGTACGAAATTGAACCGGTGGTTGACTCCACAACAGTACGCGGCCGTCGTCGATCAGCGATGCATTAAACAGTTTCTAGGATTAAGTAATCTTGGTTGGGCTGGGCAGCTCTTCCATAACATTGTTATGAGATTGACGGATCACTCATCGATGGGTGATGCTCTTTGGTTTGAGGTGGGTGAAGACCTAGGCAGATTTTCTATCAACGAGTTCTGTCTCATTACCGGCATGAAATGCGTAGGGTCTACCCATCTCCCATTGGTCGAGAACCGATTAATAACAAGATATTTTTCGACGGTTAGAGGTGTGTCGAGAGAACATTTGGAGCTTCATCTGTCCAATGCAGCCAATTTGGACAACGACGACGACGCTGTCAAGCTTAGTCTACTATACTTGACATTCTCCATTCCTTTGTCAAATGCAAACTCGGTTAAGATAGACCCGAAGTTTTTGCCCTTGCCGATAACATTGCTGAGTTCAATGATTTTCCTTGGGGCGTGCTCTTATGGGAGGCAACCCGGACTGTAATCTGCAATTCAGTTGAAAACAGGGTTGCTTCGAAGAGAATACCCTTAAAAAAGAATGACAAAGTGCATTACAGTGTTGCGGGCTTTCCCCATGCGTTGCTTGTTTGGGCCTATGAGACCCTCCCAACGATAGCAACGAAATTCAGCTCCAAATACGAGCATGCCATTCCGCGTATGCTGTCGTGGACCACCGCGGACAATGTCAGGTTCGATGATGTTATGTCTGCTTTTACCGAGGTTGGCGAAAAGCAGGTACAAAAAAACTGTTGCTCGTCTTTTACATATTATCCCAGAGTATTATGTATGCTGTGTCAATTACAATTGGTGGTCAATTTACATATGTAAATCATCCTTGTCCTCATAACAGTAATTATATATTATAGTATATAGCAGGGTTCATAACAGTAATGTCGAGTTGGTCATAACTGTTATGACCGATAGTATAACGCTATCGTTCAGAACAGTTATGACCAGGTGGTCATTACTGTTATGACCTTGTTATATACCAGTGGTCATAACAGTAATGACCAGATGGTAATAACTGTTATGACTCTATCGGTCATAACAGTAATGGCTAATTGATCATTACTGTTGTGACCCCTGGTTTTAACTAGTGGTCATAACAGTAATTGGTCATTACTGTTATGACCGATATCGTTATACTATCGGTCATAACAGTTATGACCGTCCGGTCATTCTGTTATGACCCATACTGTAATCTTATACAGTTAATATTAATTGTTTGTTTTTTTAATATCAATGTTGGTCATTGTACTTAGTGGAAGGGTGGTTATTTAATTTGATTATCTAATCAATATGAATATTAATGATATGATATTAAATGTGTTCAGCCTAAGGGTTTTGTGATGATGCCAACTGAAGAAGAGTTGAAGGACCCATGGGTTGCGCGGCTATATTTGAAGAACCCAAGTGTTGTGCCTAAATTACCTCCCAAGACTCCTGCCCCCCCAACGAGCTCTGATACAAACTCCGAGTGGCGCGAGTTTCAAAAAGAGATCCGAGGAGAGGTGGTCTCCATTAAAAAAGAGGTGGTCTCCATTAAAAAAGATTTAGCTTCTCTTAAAAAGGGTCAGACGAAGTCTAACAAACTCATGCGAAGGGTGATAAAAATGTTGGCCGCCAACGTTTTTTTTGTGTGTGTCCAAATAATTTCGTACCGGTATATTTTAAGGATTACACGACGTTAACAGACGTCTAAGCAGTTTATACAATAATTTCGTTGCGGTTTGGGACGGTTATCGAGCGGTTATGGGTCGGTGGCTGCTGATTATAACACTTTCTCTCTCTAGAACCGGAGTTTCTCTCTCAAAAATACTGTAGAAGCTTGTTTTTGAAATTTTTGTTAGGGCAATTAGAGGGAGAATGACTTTAGACGGAGGGGGGATGAGGGCAAATATGGTATTTAGAAATAAATGAAGGGTGGCCCGAACATCAATGACTGCTGGCATTCCAAAAGCCACTGGTCATTTTTTCATAATGACCATCCGGTCAATATATTTTTGACCAAGGTTAAATGCTAAAAATCGTCATTTAAAACGGGTCATAACAGTTATGACTAGGCGGGTCAATACGAAAATGAACGAAATACTACATACAACGGGGTCATAACGGTTATGACCATACTCATAACTGTTATGACCGATGATGTAACACAGAGGTCATAACGGTTATGACCGTGTGGTCATAACAGTTATGACCAATGGTTTAACACTGTATGTCATAACAGTTGTGACCGTGTGGTCATAACAGTTATGACCGATAGCCTAACACGTTGGTCATAACAGTTATGACCGATGGCTTAACACGGTGGTCATAATTGTTATGACCGGACGGTCATAACTGTTATGACCGATGGCCTAACACTTTGACCAATACGTCACCGTATTGACAATTTCAGGGGTCACAAAGATATTGACCATGGGGTCATTATGAAAATGACCGATCCGGTATAAAGATTGTTGAGTTCCAAAAAGCGGGTCATTTTTATAATGACCACATGGTCATAACCGTTATGACCAAAATTATATGCGAGAGTTATAACAGTTACAGGGGTCATTTTCATAATTACCAGGCGGTCATTATGAAAATGACTGAACCCGTAAGAAGAGAGACTGTTCAATAATAACTATTCAAATGAGGAAAATTTTTTAAACATTGAAACGAAAAAGCAATTTTTTTAATTTTCGTCATCTTTGATTCCTTAACTTCGATTTCCCCTCAACCCTCATTCTCTCGATCTCTGGTTCCGGTTTTTTTAAACTATCCTAAGTTGGTGGCCTTTCGTGGTGGTTACGGACGGTTTCCGTGCGGTTCCGCGCAACTGCATCAAATTCTCTATCTAGATTTCATTTTCTCTCTCTATATTTCAATCTTCTCTCTCCGAAATACTGTAGCTGCTGGTTTTCTGGGGCATGCGAGGGAGACGAGGACAAACCCGTAATTTGACATACATTAATTGCGGCTTGGCCCCACAGATCATGGGTTTTGATGACGTGGCGGTGCTAGAACTGAAGGATGAAAAAGTGATGCTGATTTTAATAATCTTTTCCCCACAGGTGTTAAAAGTGAAATTTTTCCTATATTAAGGATTTCACACATGTAAATTCAGTTATCTAGTTTTTCTCTAGCTTAAGGGGTAAAAGAATTAGAAGTCTAATTCTTAACTCTTTTTTTTTTTTTTCCTTATTAAGTAATTAGAGAAAACAAAACTCTATTAGAAGGTTTATACGGAAGGAATTTGACCAATTACTAAAATAGTTGTGGACCTAATGGAGATGCTGAAGAATATTACAAGTACCATTCCATGTATAGATAATGCAAGCTCTTGATACCACATACACCAAAGAAAGAGGATAGATATTGTAACGCCCCAAATACTACCTAATAATAATGTTAGAAAATTAACATTAGAATTAATATGGATAATGTGATAAGATAGTAATTTCTTAATTCTAATGTTAAGTTGAGTTATTTTTCACAGGTGACGTGGCGAGAACTCGATGTGCTAGAACAAAGTTCATGCCAAATTGATGAATTTTTATGATGATTTGATAATTTTGTGTGATAGTTTAATTAAAGACATTTTGAATATAAATATGTTAAGTAATATATATCTATATGTGTAATATGACGTGTATAGTTATATACATTTATGTGTGTGTGTATATATATATATATATATATCATCTATAAATAGCAATCGACAAAGGAAGGAAGGAAAAAAAAAAAAGT
The DNA here is from genome assembly GCA_009761775.1 of Ficus carica. Taxonomy (NCBI): domain Eukaryota; kingdom Viridiplantae; phylum Streptophyta; class Magnoliopsida; order Rosales; family Moraceae; genus Ficus; species Ficus carica. The sequence continues at coordinate 2,207,935 of CM019750.1, forward strand.
GTGTTATCCGGAAAAGACCTATTTTACATGACGTTAATTTCCAACTCAATTATAAGCCTTTAAATGTCAAAAATTATTTATGTAACTTAGATAAACTTATAGAGATTTTCATAAGCTTTCAACGCCTATTCATTTGTGCAAATCTAATATCGAAGGAAGAAGTTATGACCAGTACACTATCCGGATACATACTTGTCACCAACCAGTTTACTATGTGCGATTGTTGGTACGAAAATTCTAGAAGTTGGCCTAGCTGTTTCCTTTTCCTCCCACACGGTTTCACACCCTAGTGACAAGCCATTCCCCACCTATTAAGAGACAATTAAACCAAAAAATTCAATCCCAATTAATTCCAAAATTGATTTGGGATTAAATTACTCACAATTTATTTATAATATTCAAAATTTCCCTTTTTACATGCTCTCTCCCTCTCCTCATTTCCCTAGTCCTCCCTCTCCCTATCATTCTCATTCTCTTTCTCTGCTCTCCCTGCCCCTCTCACACGCACAACACGAAAAAAAAAAAATCATTAAACCTCCAAATTCTTCCAAGCCAAATCTAAAGGATTTCAATGTATATTTCGGTATTGTTTGATGATGATAATGATTTTATTATTTGTTTTGGTTTGGGATCCTTCAAGGGGCTAGATGATTTCTCGATGAGTTTCTTCATGTTAGTTTGAGGAAATGATGAGAAATATCCATTTAAATGATGATCGGGGGAGGCTATATGATTGATTGACAATGGTTTATTGTATTTTGTCAACAAGATGATTTTAGGGTTTTTGATTTCTTAATTCATGATTTTGTTGGTATGGTAATTTAATATTTTATATATTAGAAACATATCGTAGGGTTGTTTTGGTGTGTATGAATCATGTACGTTGTGGTGATAATATTTATATTTTTAATGAATTTTCGGATTTGACCATTGCTACTGGAAATTTTCAGATATTATGATAAGTTTTCAAAAATGTTTTTGAGGATGTAAACGGACTCCATTTTTAACAAATTTGGTATTTTTGAAAAGCTCTAGATGTCTAATTTCATTTGAAATTTTTTTTATATCATTTGGATATATATGTGAATTTTTATAATTTTTCTAAGAGACAGGGGTCCGAGTGTCAGATTTTATAAAATTTTAGCGGTCAGTTTCAAAATTATTTTTGAGGATCCAAACAGTCTCCGTTTTTAACAAATTTGGTATTTTTGGAAAGGCCAGATGTCTACTTTTATTTAAAATCTATTTCATATCATTTGGATATATATGTGAATTTTTATGATTTTTCAAAATGATAGAGGTCTGACTGTCAGTTTCTATTAAATTTTAGCAATCAGTTTCAAAACTATTTTTGAGGATTCAAACAGTCTCCATTTTAACAAATTTTTATTTTTGAAAAATATAGATGTCTGATTTCATTTGAAATCTGTTTCATATCATTTGGAGACATATGTGAATTTTTGTGATTTTTCAAATAGGCAGAGGTCCGGCTGTCAGTTTCTGTAAAATTTTAGTAATCAGATTCAAAACTTTTTTTGATGGTACAAACGGTCTCTGTTTTTAACGAATTAGGTATCGTTAGAAAGATATGGATGTCTAACTTGTTTACAATTAGTTTTAGATCATTTGAAGTCCTGTACGAATTTTTTATGAATTTTTGAAGAGAAAGAGGTCTGACTGTCAGTTTTGGTAAAGTTTTGTAATTTTGTGAAATTTTTGATTTTTGTGTTTTGATGTTATTGAATGATGAAATAAGCCTATTAAGCTTTGTTATGATACTATGGATGTGTTTGATGAATTATTATGAGCTTTTGTTAATTTTATTATATTTATTATTCATGATATGAACGGTTCTAAAGGCGAGCACTCGAGACCTCAATCGCATGTCACCATCGGAAAATTTGAAATGGTTAAGTAAGACGTTTAGGTAAATACACCCTCACCTGCAACATGAATTAAAGATTTGAGAAGTATATGTTTTGATGTTGATAATGATGTTATGATATTCTTAAATAATATTTCTCATATGATGACGTTTAGATTAAAAGTATATATTGTATGTATATGTATTTTTATGTTTTAAAATGACGTTGTACACCCTAGATGATGACGATGATGACGTTGTCCGGTGAGTCGACCTTTGTCACCGTTGGTTTGGGATTTGCTACCTCACTCCTTCCGTGACTAGCGCGCTATGATGGTACAACGCTGGATCCAATATATGATAGTTTAAAAGTTAAAAAAAATTTAAATGATGTTTATATTTATGATGATAAAAAAAATATTTATTTATGTTTGAGAGATTTAAGTGTCTTACTACGCCCTTACTTATATAAGTTAATTCATGTTGCAGATAAATGAAAGGGTAAGATATATAGTGTTGGAGGAGCTTGAAGCGGAAGCGAGACGATATGTGATAGGAAAATAGGAGGAACAATCATGAGATGTACATTTTTAATTTCAAATAAAGTTTTGAGACTTTAGTTTATTATTATTTGATTGGATAATTCATATGGACTTAAATTTTATTTTATGAATTGGGTTTTAAAAAAAATTATTAATTATGAAGGTTATTTTGATATAGTTTTTTTTTTTTTTTAAATCTAGAGTTTTCTAAAATTATCTAAGTAAAGTTTTTTTGTTATATTAAGATTTTTATTTTAAGCTAATATTTTATGTAATTTTATAAGATATAAAATGATTAAATAAGAAGTCAGTTGTAATGGTCCGTAAGAGGTCATTACAGATAGGGACTACACAACACTCACTCAATGTTGTACAAACAAATATTGACAGAAAATTTTTGACATCAAAATTCAACAAGATTAGTACTAGCTAGCTTAATTTACAACCCCCCCCCCCCCCCCCCCCCCCCCCCCCCTACTTGTCAATCTCATTCCACTTATTGATGTTTACTCTTCATAACTAACACAATTTCCATCACAATCTCACCATGACTTTCATGGCAAAAACCAAGACAAACAATCCCTTTACACTTGAGATGAAAAAGTTAAAAATAAAAAAAAATAATAAAAAGAGGGTCACATGTATTAGTCTGCCACACTCTGCCTGGTCTGGTGTCTACCAAATGGCCAAATAAGAAGAGTGAAGGAACAAGACGGGGACCTACCCTTTGTTTCTTCGCTCCGAAGCTAATCAAAGCGATTTGAGTTATAGACCATAAGCCTTCAAGAACAATGTACGGTAATTTGAATTTTCATTTTTGCAGTTATGGATTAGCATGAAAAATGTATGCCCCAGCCCCGCCCATGCCCCCGAACTATGTCACTGGTGTCAATTTTAATCTCCCAAGCGTCAAAATGCACCTCAAACTTTGGTCGGTTAGGAAAAAATTCTTAAAAACATGCTCAAGATATGCCAAATGAAGCAATCAAAACTTTTCACTTTTCTCTCTTCCTGGCTTCCATTTTTTCCCTGCCATTTGGTCACAGAAACGTCTCTTTTATGTGTAAAATCCGCATGACATATCATGTTTCGACATATGTTATTTTCATTGGCCTTCCCTTTGACCATTGCTGTATTATCACTGGATAAACAATTTTACTTTGTGACCAGATTAGGTCTTTCGAAATTTTATATGTGAGAACTTGGAATTTGTAAACGTAAATTCTTTTATGTATAAACAATATAAAATAACAGGCTGGCTTTAAGAACATTTTAGAACTTCTTGTATCATTATTATCAATTACCCCCTTCAAAGTCAAACAAACTTTTTATCGCTATTTTCTTGATTTAGCAGACGTGTAGCTGTTCATAATAGAAAGAACTTTCTCTACATTTTTTTTTTTTTTTTTTTTTTTTTTTTGTACTACTTAATATGAACTGTTCTAAGTTATAGACTAAGCAAAAAACATAATCACAACTATAAAATGTTTCAATAATTTGCTCTAAGCAAACAAGGATTTTGGAAAATTTGTAAATTACAACTTGATATGATTTTATCTATAAATGAAACAGCATGAAAGTATAAACAAACTCATAATAACCACACTTAGGCTCTCATCCCTTTATCCTTTTTTCCTTATCCACTATAACCACTATTTACAAATTGCCTAGAGCCAATTACTCCCACAGCCAAAAAAAGAATATATATATATATATATATATATAAACCAGAACCTGAACTTTCCTAGACTGAGAAATTCTTTTAGACAGAAAGAAGATTGAGAAAGAAACTAATCGGAAAGAATTTTAGGATGACTTGAAGAAGCTTTAACACTTCAATCAAAAGTCTCCCATTTAGTTGTTACCACCACAGACTCTGAATGCTTCAATGGTCTTTGAACCACTGGCTTTTGTGCTGAGTATTGGCTTGATTTAGCGGCTGCTGCGTCTTCTGCATTGGCTTAAACTTGTCACTAGCTGAATTGTCCTGTCGCCGATGATCATGAGTTTTGCTTTCCGTGGCGCTGGATTTGGTGTTTTTGTAGCTTTTAACATATCAAGAGTTTCAATGTGCTTCTGAACTCTTCTCACCTTCAATATTGGTAGTCAGTTCAAGAGTTAGTAACTGAATTGGCTAATAGATTGTACTATACAAAATGATAACTAGGATTGTGTATATCTATATAATAACGTATAAGAGTTTGAAAAATATGAAAATAACCTGCATTCTTCTCTGCATTTTTAGATCTCCCTCAGCAACAATTCCATCCAATTGAATCAACTTGACATCAACATTTCAATCAAATTCTCGACATCAACTTCCGCGATTTTAACACCTCGAGAAGCTGTTGCTTCCAAAGCTGTGACCTACCCAATTTCAGTACCAAAGCAATCTATTAGAATTTTGAGTCCAATCCCACAAAGACGAATATTTTTTGTATTGAAGCAAAATTTCACCTGCACTTGAAGCTTGTCAACTGCCAAGTTGATCTCTGCCAACGATTTTGAAGCCTTTTCGAGCTTGGCATTCCTAAGCTTCTCCAAGCACCTTCTTTCTCTGCTTGCAACATCCTCAACCAAGATGATCTTCGACCCATCCTTGACCCTCGCGACGTCAAGAAAGGCCTTGGAGTCTCTCTCTTTGTCCTTGAATATCAGTTTCTGATCCTGTGGATGCAATCCGGTCGGTTCTGCCAACTTCTTCTTCAACTCACCTGCAAATATAAAAAACCGAAAACTCTTAAACAGCACAAAAAGGCCAAATTCCCTTAAACTAAAAAAGAAAAATTTTTTTTTTTTTTGAACCACATTTACCAAAGCTTGCTTGTGAATTGATATAAATATCATGATATGAAGAGCCATATTTGACTCTAACTCTAATGGTGGGAATTGGAGCAGAAGTTGGATTCGAATCCGAATTTCGGTTTTGGACCAACATTCCACCGGGCCTAATCTCCCATTGCCCGACACTGGGACCTCCCTCACCAACACCTACTGAGCTCTTGTTTGAGGAACCGAACATCCTGTTCATCTTTGTCTTCATTGGCTCCATTGTTGTGTATATATGTATCTATATCTATATATCTATATGTGTGTACAAAGATATATACCTGATCTTGTTATTGAGGCCTAATATGAAGAGCTCAAGTACAAGAAACAGAACAAAAAAGTTTCCTTAGTTTCTTCTCTATATGTTATTCCTGAGGAAACCCCAGAAGACAAGAAAAGAGCCACAGACTTCTGCAAAAAGCTTCTTGTTTCATGTAAACATGGTCTTTAGGATGTGGAATCAAAGAAACCCAAGTTTGGAAAAAACATGGGGTTTGTGGGAAAAAAAAAAAAAAAAAAGAGAGAGAGAGAGAGATAACTTTTGGACTGGTTTTGACTATTTTAATCACAATAATTTTTTTTTTTTTTATGTGATTTCAAAGCAAACAGTGTGAACTAATTGTGTGCTGAAACCAAGAGTCATTTGGAGAGAGATGACCAGAAATCTTAAGAGAGAGAAAGAGAGAGAGGAGAGAGAAAGGAAATGAGATCTGTAATGTTATTTGCAGGGGATATTGGGAAAAGAAAATGAAAAGGAAAATAAAGAAGGAAAGATGCGAAAGGAAACGAATGGCCAGCGAAGAGAAGTGAGTGAAGAGAACAAGCTATGGCTATAAATAGAAAGATAATTCATAAAATTTAGTTACGTGAAGAGGAGAACAGAGGGAATCACTTAGCTTGTTTCCATATGTGAAAATAAAATAAAACCAAAAAAAATCAAGTTATCATATGGCTAAAACTAGAAATCACTTAACATTCACAATTATCTATTTATATACACACATATGCAAGAGGACCCTTTGAGAATGAGATTTTGTGTCTGTATATGTGTGTATGTGTATAGTAATGAAGAATTCTATACGATGGGAATAAATAGTTATATGTTTATTATCTGGATAATAATTGTGGAAAATGGGAAAAGGAAAAAAGAAAACAAAAGAGAAAGGGAAAAGAAAAAAAAAAAAAAAAGTAAATTGGGCTATCGTTGTCTTCAAACTGGAAAGCTAGCAACTATTGAAGAGGAACATGTTAGTGCCAGCTCTAACTAAAGAAAAAATCTCAAGCCAGTTGGCAAATGTCTGGTCCCCTTATATGATTGGTTCGTAGGGACATTTTGGTCATTTTGTCTAATGATTAAAAATAAATAAAAACTTTTTTTACTGTTTAAAGTAATTCCACGTTTTCCTCCATAATTTGATAATACTATTGTGGACTAGTCATCTAAGCTTCAGACCTAAATAAATAATAATAAATAATAAATAAATAACAACTTTTTTATTCCAAAAAATAAAAATAAAAAAGAGGAGGCATGCACACACACGGGGACCAACTAGATAGAAAAGTAAACTGCCTATTTTTGCATAGAAAATTTGAATGAATTTTGTAGTCATAAACAACATTGGCATCATAGATTTCAACGCCGTCCTATTATACCTTAGTTGTCATATATATCTGTTTTGGCTTCTGAAAATTGATAACCATTTTTATATTAACAATATAAGTTGTTTTTTTTTTTTTTTTTGGGTATAAGCAAACTTTAATTCAGCAAATAAGGAAATAATTTCCTTTTGGCATGATACCATGGAAAATATTAGGCGACATTAATACAAAATTTGGCTCTTGTAAGTAGAGCAGTAATGTTTGGTTCAAAGTGTAAATTGTCCATAGACTCTGTATTTATATCGAAGTTCAATGGACGCACCCTGTCAAATCAAATATCATTGGCAACGAAAAGACCACCTCTTTCTATGCATATGCAGTCCATTAAATTACTTTAATTTTCGCTTGGTATATGGCCTAGAATTATATATTATTAATGACCCCGGAAATTCAATTCAGAAATTGTATTAGGGTGCGTTTGGCATAAACTGTGGAATGGAAAAGCAAATCATCAATTTCAATAGGAAAGGACTGATTGATTGAGTACTTCGTCTTCTCCCAAAAAATCTTGATTCAAGTCAACCACACTGCATTAATCCAATTGCCTTTAGGGTATTGTAAAGTAATTTGGAAATATCTGGAGACTCCGATAACTCCCCTTTTAACCTTTTAGGTTTATCAGAAAAATGTCAATAGGACATAGGAAAAATAGCTATATCAATGTCACATTAAAGCAATTTAACATGTTTGTTGTAAAAAGGTCCTAATACGTGATGAGTTCAACTTCCTCGCCCCCAGGGTGTTCAAAAATAAAAAAATAAAAAAATAATAATAATCCACCACCCTAATGTTTGGCCTAAGTTTAGGCTAAAATGAAGTCCTTGGCTCGTAACTACCTAATTTCTCTCCTTGCTAAGCAGTAACTGCAGTCCATAAGGTGAGCTAATCTCAAGGAACTAATAATTCTGTTCTGCAAGAGAGGACCCATGTTTTATTGCTTCACGCATTGGTTTGAAGTGCCTTTTTGGAAATGATGTTTACCAGCAACCGATACTTATACCAAATCGAAACAACGGAAGCAGTAGGTGGGGGATTAATCAGAAAATAACTTAAATGCCATTCAATTCAAATGTGCATATAAACTCGAAACTTTTAAATATAAAAACCGGTTAGAACTCATAAATTAACAAAGGTGGTGAAGGGAAAGACGTGAACAAACAGCGGTCTCCTATTCTAGCTTCCAACCACGTCGAATGGGCGAGACTAGGATTTCTACCTCGCATTAATCCTTCCGGGATTTGGGTTTGGCGGATTTCGCCGGTTTGATGATGTAGCCAAGGAGGATCAGCACTATCGGAATGATGGTTCCGATATAGTACACGCTACCGTATGAAGCAAGTGTCTCATGCAAGCTTAAAACCTGTCCCGGACAAGAAAATATGCATTAGAAACTTCTAAGCACTAGATAATAACTTTTTCAAATATATATATATATATATATAGAGAGAGAGAGAGACAGAGAGAGAGAGATTACTTACCATAAAACCAACACAGGAGTAATTCAGAACCAAAAGGGTGTAAGCAAAGTTCAAGAGTACTAGAATATTCTTAACCAGAGGAGGTACGGCTTGCTGCCATCTGTAAATGACTGCTTGCAAAAGCAGCAATACATGGGAAGAATAGTTTTAAATTTATCTTGAAAAAAAAAAAAAAAAAAAAAAAGAATAATACCACCAAAGGCAAGCCTGATAAGTACCTCTTGAACCGGCAATCATCAAAGCAGACTGAATAAAGAATATGATGTACCCTGGATATAATCCCTGCAATTTGTACAGCAGAAACAAAATGGGCAAGAATTATCAATTCTGTGGCAAAATAGTAATTCTTCTTCTCATCAAGTAGTTATGTGGGTACTAAAGTAAAGGGCTAAGTAAAAGTACAACATTAAATAACACAGATGATAGGTAAGTAATGGAAGCTCAGTAATGGAAAACAGTTGACATAAAAACGACAGCTACAAGATAAAGCAAAAGAATACTCACGTGCCATACAGCACTGACAGTCTGCGTAGCCAGCAACTGGAAGAAACCTGGTTTCTTCCCCTTCTGAACAAGCCTATCATAAACATCTACAGGAGCAAAATGTATAAATTAGTGCTACTTTATTCAATGATGCATCAATAGGAAAAGGCAACTGACGTCTTAAGTAAAACCAGCATATATTGGAAAAGTCAACTGACGCCTTAAGTAAAACCAGCATATATTGGAAAAGTCTTGTATCCAGTACCATATATTATCTAACATTTATAACTTGTTATTTAGAAATTTATAACAACTAGTTGATTTACTTATAACTTTTTATTTAGAATATTATCACATGATACTATTTAGATATTGGTATAAGGGACAAGTATAACTGAAAAATATTGCATTAGAATCACCAGGTTGGTATAATATATCACAAAAAATGTTACAAACCGCGTATAGGGAAGGTGCCGGATAGCAGCCCCTTCCACATATATTTACTCGAGCACATTTATATACATTCATTGCATTTGAAGCCAATGCAACTCTAATAAACAGTCACCTGCTGCTTTATCAATGTACTTTTTACATACAATGCATGAATATTAAGGCCAGCGAAGTCCAAGTAAAACCAATAGATATCAACCAAGCATTTAACACACTGCAATTGGATTGGGTGGCACAAAATATTGACTATTGAGTTAGCTTTTTGCAACTATTAAGGTCCTTTAGTTGCTTATGGTGAATGTTTTAACTAACTATAAACATTAATTAGTTACTGTTACTGTTAAGTTCTTGGTTATTGGCTATAAAGGACCAACCAACCCCAATAACATGAACAGCTGTTGGAACAGATTGAGTATTAATGGTCTCTTATCAAGACCAATTATTTGATCAATCATTTCCTTTATAGCTGTCAACAAAAACCAAAAGGGCAATCATTTCTGAATGACGAAACACTCCAGATTCATCCTGACTTGTTATTTTCTTTAGTCCAGTGATGTTGTATCAAGCTTTGTGGTCCCATTCAGAATGGTGTCGATACATAGCTGGGACAATAAAGATTAATACAGTTTAAACCAAACTTAGAAATGAAAAGGGGAAACGAAAAACTTACAATGACGAAGCCAGGTGCTGACTTGTATATTCCACACAAGAGGCAACTCAACTGAACTCTTTGCCAACTCAACACCTAGAATATCAACATTCTTTGCACGATCCCATTGCGGCTTTGGCAGTGAAGACTCGGTCCAGCCACTGAATCCGAGACCTGATATAATGATGGAGGCCTCCGAAATCGACCAGATAAAGTAATATTTCCAACGTGCTGTAAACCCGGACATGTACTGGTAGCCCAGCCGTTTCCAGAATCCCCACCCTTGGTAAATTTCATCGGTGAATCGGGACAGAGGAAAATGGGGTACGAGGTACAAATACAAGCCCATACAAAACGCAGCTTGGAGTAGAGCACGAGCTGTAGCCCCGTATGGTGACGGGGAAGGTCCTTTCTCTGACTTGCTCCAAATCTATGATAGTCCAAAGAAAAGTCTTAATCTGATTTAAAAGAATAACACAAAAGTGGATACTAAATACGACAGGAAACCTACCCCCTTTCTTTCAGTCCAGTCAAGGTAATCCTTCATTTCATAAACAGGACCAGCAAAGTGGCTACCGTTACAAAGGCAGTAGCCAAAGTATTCAATCAGTGAAGGCAATTTCACCAAACGATTTTTCTTTTGAGTCTCACGCAAATCTTCCTCTTTTATCGACCCATCATTGTAATTTATGGCACATGAGATAACTTTGAGTGTTAATACCATTAAGGCTCCTAAATATAAGAAGAAAATTTACGGTCAGCGAGAGAAAATGTCTCCAAAATTTAACAAGAACGAAATTCATCAATACTTAAAACATTAAGTGCAATTTTCTCTGCAGAAGATGACTTGCATGTCAAATAACCGGACTACTATTCATCAAATTAAACAACTTTAGCTTCAACTTTCAAGGTTTTTAATGGAATTACATAGACAAATAAACCCATTTCATTTCTAAACAATGCAAGTCAAGAACAAAGCTAAAATATTACTCACCAGTTGCATCAATTCCTCCCTCTTTCCATGCGTCCCCACTCATGTAATAGACATGGCTACCCAAGAAAAAAAAAATTAAGTACAAGATTTTTGAAGCCAAAAAAAAAAACAAAAAAAAAAAACCAAAATTTCAAAAATTTGAAGAAAGAGATATGGTAAAGACACCATAAGGGGAAAAAACTAAAATCATAGAAAGCACCAATTTTTTTTGTCTTTTTGAAGGTGAAAAAGTCATGCATTCAAATTAAACTTTACACAAATTCAAACTAACCAACAATTCACTTGCATGCAAGTTAGAATCCCACAGTTCAACTACCAAAATCCAATACCAATCCAAAACAGAGCAGTTCCACTAATTACAAGAGATCAGACACTAATGCAGCAAAATTAAAGCTATTCAAGAGCCCTTTGTTGTTGCATGCACAGCTTTGCATGTTGAAACAAGTCACTAAAAGCAAAGTAAGAAGCTTTTTTAGAACAATTACCAACAAATTTGCATAAACAAATACAATTACTCAAATACAGAAACAAACGACCAAAATTCATTGAATTAACAAATCAAAGAGCGAACTTTGAGATTCGAACAGAAAAATTACCAGCCAATGAGATAGCCGAATCCGAGGAAGAAGGTGATGATTCCGCAGCGGCGGCGAAACAAAACCATGGAAGCGTAGCCTAGCAACATGGGGACCAGGAAATGCAGATTGGAGGAAAATCCGAAAGAGAGATAGGAGAGAATAGCTCCGGAGAGGGCCGCGTAGAGGTGCTTCGCGTGTCGGCCAGGGACGAATTGCCAGAGGAAGCTCACGGGAATTGTCGCCGCGAAGCAGAGGAGGAACCGGAGCACAGCGACCGATACTCCGATCGACGACGCCATGGAATCCATGTCGAGCTCCATGGCTGAGAAGCTTCGCCTTCAGGTCTCCTCTCTCTCTCTCTCTCTCTCTCTCTAACTTTCTCTCTCTAGGTTTTTTTTTTTTGGTTGCCTCTGAATCGGTTTCTAAGTCTGACTAACTGATAACTCTTCAGCTTCGTCGTGTGGTAAAGTTAACGAGGGCAATTATCGCAGAAGCCCAAAATATTTTCAACGCCAATTTTTTTACTTTTTTTACTTTTTTTTTTTTTCTATTGGGGAAAAAAATTCAAATTTAAGGATCTGTTTGACGGTACATTTTGGAATTGAATATTTTATATTGAAATTGAGTTGTGTGTTTGATAAGATGTTTAAATTATTGAAGTTAAAAAATAAATAACTTATATTATGTTTGGGAAAAAAATCAATATAAAATTTGTTTCGTTCGTCTTAAAATTTTATATAATTAAAAAAATATATATTTCATTTGGATTTGTATATGTAAAGTTTTAGACTTTTAAAATCTGAATTATAAAGATGTAATAATAATTATGAATAGTGAAACTGAGAATTACTTTTCAAAAAAAAACAAAAAAAATTATGATTCAAACTAAATTGAACCTTAACACCAAACACCCCATTAACTTGCGTTTAGTGTACCAGTTGGAATTGAGTTTTTTGGGTTGAAATTTGTTTGACTTTTCAAAAACTAATTAAATTTTTTTTTATTTAAAAAAAAAAACAAAAAAAAATTGAAAAATTTTGGTTCCAACCGATATTCCAAACAAAACTTTAGCATTTGGTTTTCAATTTTTTTTTTTTTTGTCTATTTTCCTCTCAAAACTCCTTTACGTTGTTCACATCTTCTAATGTCTATAATAAACTCAAATTTTAAAAATCTATAATTTTGTTATGGAAAATGATTCACATTGTGAAATAAAAGTTTTATGATGCATCATAAAACTAAAATGTAACTTGTTTAGGGTAAAAAAGCAGGGATAAAGTAGTCATTTCAATTTTACAGAATTCATAAAATTTATACACTTGGCAATTCATTATATTCATGATAAAACTTTTCATGATGTGTATCATTGCTCTTTTATTATTTCAAGTTCAAATAAGATGATTTTTTTTAAATTGTATAAAATTTCAAGAATAAGGGAAAAAGATTCATATTAATTTTTTTTTCCGAACATATTTTAAATTTTTATACTTTTTTATTCTAAATTATTTTTTTAACCAAACATATATTTTTAAAACTCTAATTAAAATATCTTCAAAACCTCCCCCAAACAGGCCTTCAGTACATCTTGAGATAAAGTTAGGTAGGGTTGAAATTGTAAATCTCTAAAAGCAAGAGTTCTTCAATCCCTATCCACTGAATCTTTGAAGTTATCGAAATGAATATTCCACTTCGCACGCTTATTTGTGGGCCCATTATAGGCCTTCTCCTCCTGGGCCTGGGCTGGAATATCTTCTAAAAAGGAAAAAATAAAATAAAAAAAAATTCAGATTCTCCCCCAATTATTACCCGCCTAGGGTTTTAGCAACATTCAATCGAAATCGCAGTAGTTGTTTCAATCTCCACTTCACAGAAGCGACTTTCCCCAATTTAAGCTTCCGTTAGATTGGTTTTCCACTTGACTTCTGAAATTTTTCCTTCAATTTCTCAGATTTTTCCTAATTATAGTATCACCATATAAGCTTGTTTTGCGGAGTGAGATGAAGAAGAACCCTAGCAGAAAGATTGAGAATTTCAGCGAAGAAGAACCTGAATCTTCATATTCTTCTTCTTCTTCTGAAGAGGTTCGTAATCGAATTAGTTTTTTTTTTTTTTTAATATATATAATTTTAATGAACTATTGATATATATATATATATATATATAGGAAGAGGAGATAGAGCGCGAGTTAGCGGATGTGACATTCGAGGAGCTGCAAAAAGCGCGCTCTGATGGGTCGCATTCCATTTACAGAAAGGAAATCAAGGAGAACAAGACTGCCCGTGCTAACAAGAACAGGTAATTTGAGCTTTGAAAATTTTTTTAATATTATTTTGTTTTTATTTTCGTTTAAATTTAATTTCTGTTTAAGTTGTTGACTATGTTTGATTATGTGAAGGCCAATGGAGGTTAGTTGTAAGAAGCCGGTTAGTCGATTCCGAGAGGTTATTCAAGCGCCTAAAAAGGTGAGTTGTTTTTTTTTTTTTTTTTTTTATAATTAATTTGCTGAAATCAAGAGGAAATTGATTATTTGGTTGGGCTTGATTAAAGGTTTGGTGTGCAATTTAATGTTGTATTATCGGCATTAAATATGAACAGTTAGTACTGGTTAGTTGATTTGATATGTAGGGCCCTGATTTGTACTACTGAAACCACATTCTTCTTGGTAGATCTGTTCACGTGAAGTGCTTCAAAATGGACCCTTTTGTTTAATAGGATTGTTAAGATCTCTGATTTTGTATTACTGTACAAGAAACATGAATGACTCATTGATTATCGGTGAATCGGTGTTTCTACAGAGCTTGTTTGATTTAAAGGGTATTCCTTTATTTGTGTTTTCAGGTGATACGAGATCCTCGTTTCGAGTCTTTATCTGGTAATCTTGATGTTGAGGGGTAAGTTGTCTCTCTGTATGTCAACCGTTGGATGAGTTTGCAAATACTGCTTTAATATCACTAATGTCTAACTTCACCAACCTAAGAGGCTGTAAATTTAACTTGCATTGCTTGACTGAGAAATCAAAGAGATACGAATGTTGAAATAGTTAAGAAATTTTGTCGCAAAAGGTCATTGCTTTGGAATGTGCAATTGTTGGAAGGCAGTTAATTTTTTTGTCTGCAAACTGGTCTCTAAGTAATTTATTTGGGGGTTTTCAGGTTTAGGAACAGATACAATTTTCTATTTGAAGAGGAACTTCCGGCTGAAAGAGAGGTAATTTTGTTTTTTTTTTTTTGTTTTTTTTAAACAAATTATGTTTTCAGCATGAATCTCTTTTCCTGTTTGTTGAGTTTTGATCTGGATATTGCAGGAGTTATGCAAGCAAATGAAGAAATTAAATGATCCAGAAGTCATTGCAGAGCTGAAGAATCACATATCTTGGATAGTAAGTTCTTTCTTTGAGAATGTATTTTCCTGGAACTGTTTATTTTCTCGAAAACTATATCTCGCCCTCCACATTTTGTTTATTGCTGTAGAAAATGTTGGTGCTATTATATATTATTCTTCTACGCTTAATCTCTTTGCAGGACAAACAGCTAAAATTTGATTCAACAAAGCGTAGAGATGGTGCAATTTTGGCTGAGCACAAGAAAAAAGAGAGAGAAGCAGCAAAGCAAGGAAAACGACCGTTTTATCTTAAGAACTGTCTGTAACTCTCTTTTTATCTCTTTCACTCTTTGCTTTTTTTGTCTTTGTTTCTAGGAGGTATCGTCTTCCTCTCCACTGAGGAGTTGATATGGATTAGATAATTTCTAGGTGCATTATTAGATGCTCGAAATCAATATAATAGTTACAGTTCAATCTGACGCTTACTTGCTTTTCTAATTTGCAGCTGAGATCAAAAGGAGAAGGAATATTGAGAAGTTTCATGAACTCAAGGTATTGTTGATTTGTAATAATTCGCTTTCATGTCATGATACGAAAAATGTTTTGCGAGATAAACTGACATCACTGTTTTGGATTCTTTTCATATGATCAGGCAGCTGGCAAAGGCAAGCTTGAATCCTATATTGAGAAAAAGAGGAGGAAGAATGCTGCAAAGGATTACAGACACATGCCATACCGTAGGTCTAACGAGAACGAGTAATAAAGTTGATGAATTCTCGTGTACATGTAAAAGCACCGTAATTTCTTTCTTTTTCTTCTTTCCATGCTGCCTCGGATACTCGGTTTTGTAGTTTGCAGTATTTGTAGTTGTTACTTGAGACTGAGAGCAAACACAGGAGAGAAGAAAGGAAATATTTTGGTCATTGTAGTGTTGTTCTGTTGTTGGACATCAATTTACTTCCGTGTAAGGAAGGGTTTTTGGTTCTTCAATTCTAAGGTATACAGTTGAAACTCTTTTCCTGTATAATATGATCCTTCTGCCCATTTGGACGTTGTCTCTGATTGTCCAAAGATTTAAGGACCGTCTAGTACAATTTTGCTTTTGTTTTTGGTTAGAAGAAGAGAAATAAAGAATGTTTTTCCATTAGGTGTTTGGAATTATATTTTTAGAAAGAGCTTAATGGAGCAAAATGGTTTTTAATTTTTTTTGATAAGCAATAATAAATGTTAGAATACATTATAATGTCTTATGAAAGCTCTATACAAGTTTTAAAATCCAATTACAAGGTTTATTTTGCAAATTTTTTAACGAACAGATTTTAAAATTTTGTACTATTTTTTATATCACAGAACTTTTTTAAAAGTTTCTTTTCAAAAACACATTTCCAACACAATCTTCAAAATACTATATCCAGATGTTCTCCAAACAGGCCAAGTTTATGTTTGTTTGGAAGGATGAAGAGGGTAGAAATAATGGATAATATGAAAAATGAAGAGGATTATAATAATCATTTATATTGTTTGGTAAGAAGAAGAGAGAGTTAAAATGATGAATGATAATTAATTATTTAATTATTATATAATCAATTGATATAATTTTTTAATAATTCTTTTTGGGGTAAAACAGACTTTAGCATAAAAAATGATGAATTTATTGGATTCAAATTTGTGGGTTTGGAGGGAGACTCCCTCCTTTCACTTCTCCTCTCCCTACCCTCTTCCTTCTAACCAAACAAGGGAAGAAGTCTCTCCCTCAACTCCCTCCTTTCATCTGTCCTTCCAACCAATTATATCCTTAGAGAATAAAAGATCTTTTCGGTTCTCAAGATTATACAAATACTTTAAGAAAATACTTTTTTATTTTTTAATACATTTTATTAAAAATAATAATTTATAAAAAGCTCTGTCAACATGATCTAAAAACAAGCCGTGTAGTGACTTAAGTACTTAGTCTTCGTTTGTATTGCAGGTTTAAATCTAAGCTCATGTTTGGTGTAAGGGTTTGGATCATAAAGTTACAATACAATTTTTGTCTTTCCCCCTTAGTTTCACTGTTCACAATTTTCTAATTCAAACTTTAAAAGTCCATAACTTTTCATATATAAATCCAAATAAGATATATATATATATATATATATTTTAAATTGCAAAGAATTTTGAGACGAATGAAACAAGCTCTATATTGATATTTTATTTCCGAACACATTTTAGGGGGTGTTTAGGTGATGAGTTTAAACTCATCAGCATCAACTCAATTTTTATCTTTTTCCTCAAAGTTTTTTGTCTTTTTTGAAAAAGTCAACCAAAATCACTATTTAAACTTATAAATCTTAACTTAAACTCATACACCAAACGGGCCCTTAAGTTTTTACACTTTTAACCCTAACATTTCAATCGCCACACCAAACGCATAATTCAATTCAAACCCAAATTCTACGATCCAAACCCTTACACCAAACGCATGTTAAGTTTTTCATCATAGTTTTCCTTTTTATGAAAAAATCAATAAAAAATATAATTAATTTTTAAAAAATCAACCAATTTCAATTTAAAAATTTCATCTCAAAACCGTATTCTAAATCAAGGCTTATTTTTTTAGGGTAAGTTAATATTTTTTAATTACAACATCATTACTTAATTAACAATCAATAGATATGAAACACAAATATTTTTTTTCTTTCTGTTTTAAAAATGTGCGTTTCATAACTTTATTTTATGTTTGAATGAATATATTATATGAATCCATAACAACTAAAAAATTTAAAAAAAAAACCAAAAGGAATAAAGAAAACATCAAAAAACGCCCTTTTAGAGAGAACAATAAATAACCAATAAAGTCAGTTAGGAAGAAGAAAGCCACGCTGCAATGTCCAGAGGAGTATGTGGCAGGTCGTCTACCTCCACGTGTCAAATCTCTCAACCCGTTTAGCCAGTTAAACCGGGCCCGGCAACCGGCCCATCCAGTCACACTTCCTCCACACGTAACCCACTCACTCCATTCACTCGCTGTCAGTTCCCGCTCTATAGATATAACCCCAAAAAAAAAAATAAAAAAAAAAAACTCCGCTCTTCGTCTCCAGTCTCGGCCATGGCTATTATTCCGTACGAATTCCGTACACCCTCATCGTCTTCTCGAAGCTTCCATGGCGTCTAGGGTTAGCCCTCACATTCCTCTTTTCCTCTTCGTTGCCTTTTTCGTCGTTGAAATTTGGTCTCAATTGCTAATTTTTCCCTTTACTTTCAAAGCTTCTTCTTCCAATGAGAAGATTTTTTTTGGTCTCTTTTTGGCTTTTATTTGTTTGTGCTTAGTTGCTTTATTCATAAGAGAAGACTTTTTTTTCTTCCTTTGTTTTTTCTCTGACAAAATGTCGGGAGAGAAAGAAAAGGGGGTTTATTTATTTGTTCATTTTACAAGGCATTGATGTTGATATTCAGAGCATGCAGGAGAGAAGCGGAGGCTCATGAGAAAAATGAATTTTTATATGGAAAAATAAAGTAGGGTTTTAATTTTAGCTTGATCATCGTGTTCTTTTCCCGGCATCCAAACAGAAAAATATATTAAATTCTCTCCTAAGTTTAGCTCTATCTCTCTCTCTTTTTATTTTTTATTTTTTGGGCATTCCTACTCATTCTGTGTTTTTCAAGGGGTTTTAAATTTTTTTTTTTTTTTTACAGGTTTGTTCACTTTTTTATAAAAGTAGTGGTAAAACTTTTGCTTTTAACAAGTGGAAGAACTTAAGCTTGGGGCTTTTTGACAAGTTTTCAGAACTGACAATAAAAAGTACCTATTAACAATTAAAAATGATTTTATAATTTTCTGATGAGAACGAAAACGTCAGAGTGAAGTTTATAATGTTGTACTGAAATTTTGATACAAGTTCACAAGAAATAATTAGAAGCCATTTTTTGTATTTTTGTTTGTAAGCTTTTCTGAAGAGCTAAAACTCTTTTAACAAATCATCTAGACATTGTTAGACAGCTTTTGAAGTCAAAAGCAGTTTCGAGGAAGTTTGCCAAGCGGGCCCATAACAACAGAAAATTTTGTTTATTTTACCTTTGTATTTGTGTAGTAATTGTTATAGATACAATGTTAAATATTCACTTTACTTCTACATCTTACAGCTTAGGAATAACCAGGACAAGCCCTCTATATATTTATATAGACATACATTAAAATTTAGCTGGAAGTGCATAGAGAGTTGACTAACCAACACATATTTTCTACTGGTTGTTCATTCTCTAGAAATTGTGGGTAGTTTTAAGAACATTCAAGGCATTTACTCCAATAATATTTGTAATGTTTGCCTATGTGTGTGTTTTTTGTCGAGTCTCTTTCTTAGCCTTGTTCTAGATATATAACTTCTTGTTGCGCATTTGAGTTCCTCTGCAGGGTATTTATCCGAGTTTTGCGCATGTTTGAAATGGCTCTCGAGACATACTACGATTCCAATTTCAATTTGGCAGCGGCAAATGCAGGCTTTTTGCAATCTTCAAGCTCTGATAACTCACCTGAAGAACATGAGCAATACCAGGCTGCTGCTGCTTCTCTTTTGAATGCATCTTCCGAAAACTTGCCTAGCTCAGGAATTTCAAATCTTAATGTGGGTATAGTCCATGTAGACAGAAATCAGGCTATAGGGTCGAATTCCAGGGCAAGTTCCTTGGCCACAGATTCTACCCTTGCATTTTTGGAGGGTCCCAACATCCATAGGAGTGCCATTTCTATCGTAGATTCCGACCCTAATTTACTTGCCTTACCTTCATCTATGGCTATAGATGGTGCCTGCGTTGCACAGCAGAACTTTCATTTAGGCCCCAAAAAGCCTCAGGTGGCTAAAAAGAAACAACAGCAGCAAAAGGGCTTCACTGCTTTGTCTCCTACAGGATCGCAGAAGCACCAAAATGCACTTCTCAGTGGGGTAAAACAAGAGCACATTAATGTAACTAAGAGGTTGAAGAAACCAAGAATGGACATCAGTGAAGAGACCATCCCAGACCGGTATATTTCCCCGCAGCTAGGGCAGAGTCAGGAGACTGTGCAATTGCAAACACATGCTCATGTCCATCAGCTTTCAGGGCTGATTCAGCACCATATGAACCGAAATGCATATGAGCAGAAGGTTTCACATTCTGTTCCACTACCACAGTCGCAAAGCGTTCCTATACAACCGCAGAATCAAGAAACGAGGTACCAGCTTCAGCTGCCGGTGGTGCATCAAGTGTCTAATGCTCACCAATTTGACGGTGTGTGTACTCGCCGGCTAATGCAGTACATACATAACCTGCGACGTCGACCACTTGTGAGTAATATAGTTTGATTGATGCCATGGTATTGATCATTCAGGAATTGAACTTAGATCATTCATGAATTAAACTTGAAGATAATCTGACTTCAATTGTTTTTTCTCTCCCAGGAGAATAGGTTAGACTATTGGAGGCAACTTGTTGAAGAGTACTTTGCTCCGAGTGCTAAGAAAAGATGGTGCGTGTCTCTGTATGATAAAGCTGGACTTGAAGCCATGAGTATTTTCCGCCATGCAGCTATGGTTTGTTTCATGCTACAAATATGTTCTAATTTTCATGAATCACCACCTCGTCCTGAGTGCTTTTTTGCCTTATGTTTTCTTACTTTTGGGTTTTTTTTTTTTTTTTTTGGTTGACGAGTTGATTCTTTTCCAACATATATGACTTCAGGCGGATGCAGTTGGATGTATTTTTCTCGTTCTTTTCCCCGCTTTTGATAAAAACTGTAATTTTGCTGGTTTGTATTTGCAGGATGGATGGCAGTGTGACGTGTGTGGTTGTAAATCAGGGAGGGGATTTGGTGAGAAATTTAGCTGTTTTGTCATTACTAAAGATCGCCTTTTTTTCCCTGATTTCACTGCAAGTGACTTCTTTTACTCCTTTACCCTTTGACAGAGGCGAATTTTGAAGTTCTTCCAAGGCTTAATAAATTGGCATTTGAGACTGGTGTGGTCGATGAACTCCTGTTCCTTGATTTGCCTCAAGAGTATAGATTTCCTTCCGGATTAACGATGCTAAAATGTGAAAAGGCAGTTCAAGAGAGCGTGCTTGAGAATCTTCGTGTCGTCCATCAGGGTCAACTTCAAATTGTTTTCACTCATGATTTGAAGGTGAGACAATTATCTAAGGATGGTGGATAAAAGGCGAACTACTTTAAATATTCATGCCAATCTCAGCAATTGCAATATCCCATAACCCATATTGCATGATAAAAGTTGCACGGCCATGATTTTTTTTTATTCCAGATATTGTCCTGGGAGTTTTGTGCAAGCAGTCATGAAGTATTTCTGCTTCAAAGCTTGGTCGTGTCTCAGGTTCTTATTGTTTTGTATTACGCTTTCAAGATTAGTTCCTTAAACATATTCCGTTTTATTTTTGTTGTAGTGTGTTACTGATACCTTTTGGATCTTCATTCCCTTGAGAGATCCATCTTGATTTGAATCCTTAAAAAACCTGTTTTGCATCTTGATTTTCAGGTGGTTCGTGCTACACAGAAATATCAAAGCTCTATTAATCCTGTCGGGTCTAATGGGCGTCTACCTCAGTTTTCACAAGCAAATGGCAATCGGTAAGAAATTTGGTTTTCTTTTTCGTGTGTTTGAAACAATGTTTAAAATTGTGCAACCGGGCATTAAGGCATTTTCTGTTTGCGAGTTAAGGCGCGTGTTTTGAGGCATAAGCCTCAGCATAAAACCATAAAAATAAGTCAAAATATAGAAAATCTAGTAGGTAGAAATCTCGTCTTCCTCAGCCTCAATCCCTATCAATTTTTTCTTCGTAGTCAATAAAAGAACAAGAGGAGAAGAACCACAAGAAGAACGAGAAGAACGCAGCTGCCAACAATGGAGGACTTTTGAACGAGGAGCAGCCAAATGACGAACGTTGTTTCTGAGGATTGTCAAACTTCTGGTTTCTTTCAGCCCGAAAGATGGGCTGATCTGGTTTTTTTCGTTTTTACTTTTTGTGAAATTAGTCTTGGGCCTTGGGCCTTTGGTCTTTGGGTTAGAAACTTCTAACAAATTGAGGGAATGCAATAATACCTGCAATTCTGTACCTCTCAACTTAGGGAGGCGAGCGCAATTTTTTCTGCCCTTGAGGCTTAGGCCTCGCTTTTTTTCACCGCAATTCATGGAGGCGCTCCTCAATGCGTGTCTCTTATTGCGCAATTTTAAACACTGGTTTGAAAGTCAGTCGTTCAAGTGTGTTGTGGAATTTCAAGTAATGCCCAAGGATATGATTGTTACAGATGAAATGGCTTTTGTCCCAACTAATTGTAAATTTATTTTTATATATGTACATTATAACGTTTTGATTTATATAGATGTTTTTAAGTCGTGTCTTTCGTTAACTTGGGTTTTATCATTTATATTACTGTAGGATCCAGGCAGCCGGGTGTTGGCTTGCAAATGCTTTGGATTTACAGCCGGTGGATGGTTTGGGGTTTCCAAAGAGATACACCCGATGTTTGCAGGTAGTTTAGTGTAATTTATCTCGTTCACAAGACTATTGCCCGCTTTCTTTTGCAGTTACTTATGCATTATAATTGCTGCTCTTGCAGATGGTTGAGATTGTGCAAAGCCTCAAAGATTTAATGAGTTTCTCCCAGACTAACCAAATAGGCCCAATTGGTATTTCCATTTAATTCGTTTCTAATGATGGCTACTCTTCGAATTTTCTTTGAGCTTAGCAATTTGGCTTTCCAATTAAAAAGTTATTCATACATCATGCGTACATTTTGTTTTGTAGAGAGCTTGAAGAATTACTGCCGAGATATTGGTACATCTAAGCTCCAGACAGCGGAATTACAAGTAAAGCGGCATTTGCAGGGCGGTCAGAATATCCCAAAAGATAGGTCGATGCCTGTATTTCCTGTGTTGGCGTGAATGCAAGTGGTGGCTCAAATGTGGCCAGGGAAAGTCTTGTAACCGCCTCAGAACCAGCAGCTTCCCCACCGCCTGATCACAATCACAAATTGGTGAGACAAAATCCTTGATTTCTATTAAATAAGACGGGAACATGACTAACGTTATCTAACCAAAAAGCATCTTCTTAACCATATCAGGCATTTCCGGGTCCCAAAATCTCGAGTCCAATATTGACTAACAACTTCACAGCCAATGGCTTGTCAAGTTCTCCTACAAGCAGTCAGACTACGGACCAGTGCGTGATCCAAAAGATCCTTCAGGAGATGCTCAATAGTAGGACAGCAAATGAAGTTCAGAGGCCGGTTACAAAATTGCCTACAAGAATGTACTACAGCCCAGAAGCTGCATCCGCCCCGGGAACCAGCAACTCGTGGGCTGCCGACAAAATGAACTTTTCTGAGTCTGCAGCGAGCGATCCTTCCTCAACGGAGGACCAGATTTGACTGCAAATCTTCATCTGCAGCAAGCAATCTTATTTTTGGTTCATGGCGATGGCAATTATCATATGGCGAGGCATGGCTAACTACTCTTTTTTGTGAACTTGTGATTAGATGCTGGCAACTAGTTTATACAGTTTGCGCATGCCTGGAGTCCCGAAACGGATTAACTCAGGTCATATGCCGACATTTTACTTCTTATGGTTATTGCTCCTTAAAAGTTATTTTATTTTGAATACAAAATTATAGCAGCAGAACAGATTTGTAATCTGAAATGTCAACCTAAGACGGTTCTTTGCAGATATAATGATAAAAGGTCTTTAAGAATATTATGTAGTACTATTTCCAAAAATCCCATAAAAGGAAGCAAACAACCTTGAAAATGGAGAAACACTAGGAAATGAAATGAATTAAACATATACATATTGCGATGATTACAATACAAAGGCTACAAAAGAACTGCTTATAATATCAGAGTTCTTCCTGAAATAAACTACATCTCTCTATAAAATACAACATTCTAATAATCCTAACTCTAATAAAGAAGGTTAAGTGCAATCTAAAAGTGCTTTAACCTCTCTTTTAAACACTTACTTGGGCATTATCATTACAGAGTCTAAACAAAGGCCACCTTTTGTATGAGTGCAATCAATCTGGGTCATGGAGAATTTGATCTTTGTTGAAGCATTGGCATTCTCTACGACAAAGTCTCCGACCTTGTAGATATTCCATCTTCCGGGTTCGGTTAAAAAGCACTGGGATGAAGCACTCTGCCCATCTGAAGTATGCAGCTGGAACCGCACCGGCTTTTTGTCCCAACCATGAACGCGCTCAGTGTTGCAGACTCGGCGGCCAAACCTCTTCGACACCCTCCCTAATAGCAGCCTGAAGTATAAGCTATACGTCCCTGGTGGGAACGGGAACTCGACCTCTCCATCAACTTCAAACCACCATATTTGCTGGAGATAGGCGACAGTCTGGAATCTACATTTCAGGGAAGAGAAATCAAGTAAAGTACATTGTTACATATAGTCCTCACTCTGCATTAAGAAAAGTATGATAATTTAACGCAACACGATGAGGATTTGATGGTTAAAAATGCATTTTTTGTATGAAAATAAATCTTGTGCACAAAATCGAATCAAAAATTAGTTTCTCCTTGAAGATAACAAAACCCCGCGAGCAGATCTAGTTATTAACATACTTAGCTCAATCATGAAACCACAAATTTTGACGATAGAAATCGACATCATCTGAATTCGATCGAATTACTGATGATAAAAGGTGAATAATAAGGATCACAAAAACATACTTGGGAAAATTCCAGCGAGGAAATCCCACGCAAAACTTGAACTTTCGTCAGCCATCGATATTTATACATGATAATACTGATAAAAACATTCCTCACTTCAATGGAATTCCAATCCACAAAAAAGGAGAACCAAGAAAAAAAAAATTTTAATAAAAAAATAAAGTCTCACCTAGATTCTTCAGTAGGAATATGATTCCAATATCTTCGATCATCAATTCCAGTGATTGCTAATCCCTTGGAAGAAACAGATAAACAAACACCACCAGTGCTTTTATCCAACCAAACTTTCTGCAATAAACCCAAAATCTCACACCCATAAGTAAAACACACACACACACACACACACACACAAGAGAGAGAGAGAGAGAAAAAATAATAAATAAATAAAACACCTGAATTATCCAAATCATCCAGTTTTGTCGCCGAGAAAATACACACATAATCAAGCTAAATCTTCTGTTTAAATCAAATGGCTTGGCTAACAAGCATACGATTAAAAGTTCAAGTTTTCTTCTATTCACATATTAAACTTTTCACAAGGACCAATTTGTTAACTTGAAAATGATTTCATGCGATTTTCCATTTCTCAGCGGCCAAACAGCGGACAAGAAGAGCATCTTAAGGAAAACACACCTTGGTACCTCCATCAAACGAATTAGGTCGACAAAGCCTCGCATAAATCTCTCTCTTACTCAAATTTCCCAAACGAATCACCCAAAATCTTCCGACAAGAACACCATAGTTCGAAGGAGCTTCGATTCCAGACGAAATCCGCCCAGGAAGCCCCGCGAAACGCCCGCGAGTTCAGCCTCGCCAGCGTTGCAAATCTCCGTCGGCTCCAGATAACCCCAGAATCGACGCGACGCAACTCTCCGGCAGATCTCCGAGGCCGGGCTTAGACGGCGGATTCGTCAAACCCGTCGAGGGTCGGGATTGAAGAGAGAGTAAGTGGAACCCATGGAAGAAAGATCAGAGAGAGAGTCGCAGAGACTAGAAGGTTCCAAGAGAAGATTGAGATTTTTTAAGGTAAAATAGAGGAAAGGATATATGTGGGAATGATGGAAAAGATATAAGGGTGTTTTGTACATGGACGCGTAGGAGGAGATTTGTTTTTCTGTTTTGTTTGTTTCCCGAGAAACAGATGAAAGACAGCGTTTTTTATTTGGACGGAAAGGAGGCACAGTCAGCCATGTCCACGGTACTTTTTGGACCAATTATAAAACATGGATATTTTCATTTTGTATCTTGAACTTTTCAGAATTTGACAATTTTACTCTTTAAATTTATTTTCTTTCACAATCAACCCCTTGAGCCTTTATTATTCTGTAGTACAAGTCCTTTTTGCTTGTGTCTGTTAAAATTTTGGACTTTTTATTTTTTATTTTTTTATTTTTTTTATGCATGATGCATGCAATAGTCCAAGAAGGGCATTATCGGTTATTTATTTGATTTCAATATAAATTCCTTTTAAAATTTAGGTTCAAATTTAAGTTGTAATTGAACTTGTATAAAAATGATCAGTAACGCCCTTCTTGTGTTATCATGTGAAAGTTAGGTACAAAAAAACCATCTTAAATTTTAACAAATGTGAGGAAAAAGGATTGCTAAACATAAAAACTTATAAGCTTCGGGGTTGATTACCAAAAAAAATTTAAAACTAAAATTTCCTAATACGAAGGGCTCGATCAAGAGGTGTATGTAAACCCCCCCCCCACCCCCCCCCCCACCCCCCCCCCCCCCCCCCCCCCCCCCCCCCCCCCCCCCCCCCCCCCCCCCCCCCCCCCCCCCCCCCCCCCCCCCCCCCCCCCCCCCCCCCCCCCCCCCCCCCCCCCCCCCCTCCCTCAAATCATGATCTTCCTGTATTTTATCAAAATGTGTTGTTTTACTATAGTAAAATGTTGTGTTTTACTAAAATATGTGTTCACAATTTTGATCGAACAAATGCTAAACATCACTGTTAAGCCATCACCTAGTGATAAAAGGTGGGTCTCTTGATGTAGAACTTACAGATGGATCCATCTTCTATTGAAGTCACGTTTTACACCAGTTGGTGCCTCAAGCTTTTTATATTTTTTTACTAGTTGTCTTCCTAATAAAGTGTTGTGTAGAGTTCCAAAATCATAGCAGCTACTAAAAAAAAAAAAAAAAAAAACTCAACTCTTGTACCCGTCATATAAGCTCATAACCTTAAATGTGCGAGAGTGTTTTCTTTTTAAAATTTAAACCTCATTCGTTGGCTTGGAGACACTCTGAAATCTTTTATTGAATTCAGGATAATTTTCCACTTTGCAATATTTTAGTGGATTCAAGATATTTGTAAAAATTAAAAAGTTCATTGCACAATTGCCAATTCACTAAAGTGCTATTAAAATCTTATTGTATTTTTATAAAACTTTTGGGTTTTTTATTAGTAGTGTGTTAAACCTTTTGTTATTTACTTTCCTCTTGATAGTTGATTTAGAGAATTTTGTGACTCGTTTAGGGATAAAATTGTCAAGGATAATTTTTTAAGATTTAAAATTTCAAAGAATGAGAAATTCTGAGAGCATAAATGCTAAAAAGAATTATTCCATCCAAAATTTAATATTCCTAACTATTTAAACTAATACTTCTTGTTTTAATTTCAATGATTAAGTCACTATGAAGGAATATAAATTTTATTTTAGGAATTATAAAGTGTCGAATTATGGAAAGTATAGGAAGGACAGCTGCTACAAAGTTTTGAAAAGGCTCTCCTTAAAAAAATAGAATTTTATTGAAAAAGTTAAAAGCTTAAGGCATTTTATTAAAATAATAATGAATCCCCCATGGTCGGTTTTGTGTTCATACTTTTTAGTTGTTTGTTGCTGTTTTTGTAATTTCTTTCCTTTTTTTCTCCTCCTTAATTGCGTTCTGACTAGCATGACAAAGGAAAAATCATAAAGGAGTGGAGAGGGAAAAATAATAATAATAACAATAATAATAATAATAATGGGATTCACTATAAATATGATTAAAGGAAAAAAACTGACGTGGATATGATCTTTTTGTACGACTAAGATCAACGTTGTAAATGCACTATTCTTCTGTTCACATTGTTAGATTAAATCTATCTCCTATTTATCTGTTCGTAATTTATTGGTAATAAACGATTTTGGTAAATTATCTTCTGATTCTAGCTGGTTTTGTTTTAACTGAAAACTATAAACCCTTTTATTTTTTCTCTTTAAAAAAACATTTTTTCTTATAAATAAACCTTTGATTTTTTTCCCCGCTAGATCACCAAAACCTTTTATTTCTTATAAATAAACCCTTTTTCCCCTTTATTAAGGTCATAAGATTTTTTTTGTTTTTGTTTTTGTTTTTTGTTTTTTGTTTTTTGTTTTTTATTTTACATGCAAGGCATTAATCATAAACTAATAGATTAACGGGAAAAAAAAAAAAAAAACAACAACAACAACAACAACAAATACGTTTATTTTATTTTGGAATTTTTCAGATGCTAAATCTTCACCTATACTTTTGGGTGTGAGTTTTTATTTTTATTTTTATTTTTTTTACCCCGTTCTCGAAAACCTCCGAATTGTAGGCATATAAAAAGGGGCAGATGTTTGGAGTGTTTAAAAAGATTTTAAGTTTTTATAACCAAATGATTTTTTTCAAAACAGACGAAGAAGGAAGTGTTTCCATGTATAGCCCTGTTGGAGATAGCTCAGCTCACAGTGGATAGGGAAAGGATTTGGATGGTAATATTCACGATCTAAGAGTATTTTCATCTTTTTTAATAAGCTAGAGTCATAGCTCTTATACAAAAAAAGAATTCAAAAAAAAAAAAAAAATATATATATATATATATGAAAAACAAAAATCCATCTTTGAATTGAGTTTTTTACATTAGGTTTTGATGCTTGAAACTCCTATGAATTGAAGATATATTTGTGCATTGTAGTCTACAATGACGTTCTTTGAGGAAAATTCTAAATCAACCGCGGAGACCATTACTAGATCAGGAGGTGTGTGGTCTTTTTATGTATACCTATCCTCACTTTCATTTTATTTTTTTCCCTAATTTTTCCATTTTGCTTTTACAAACTCAAATCTTTCTTCCTTTTCTATTTTTTAGTTACTTAATTGTACACATTTTCACTGAAAGAAATGGATTAATATAAAGTACAATGCATACATATATGTATAATGTATTTGAAGATTACATATGTTGTACTTTTTCTTTAGAAAATTTAAAAATTAGGAATATTACAACCGAAACAATAATATTTCATATTGCTATTTGAGATTGTTGAATGTAAAAAGCCTCAAAGCAAATAAATCGAATAAAAAAAAATATATGATTACATTGATACATTCCAACTTCCCACCTGAAATTAATCCATAAATTAATATATCCTTTGTAACTAGATTGTCGCTTATGCGTAATCATAACAATATAAACATATATATAAAATCTATAGAGAGAAAAAAAGTTTGCTTTTTTTTTTTTTGGCAAATAAGTAATAATAACAAAATTAAAAAGTTTGCCGACCTTTCAATTATATTTCAACATTTTTCACCTTTCCTATTGTGTAAATATTATTTATAGGTCTCTCAAAAAGAATATTATATATATATATATATAGGTTTCCTCAAAGTGAATATATATATATATATATATATATAAATATATATAGCCATTTAAGTAAGAATATACCGCCCTTGATTAACACTCTAAACAAAACAAATGTAACAATCACCGAACTTGATAATGTATTAAAACTCAAAAATTACTGATTATGAGCATAAAAAAGGATTTTCCATATTCTTAATTATGTGAAGTATCAATAATGACTTAAAACTATATATTATAACCATGATATGTCAATATTATTATATAACACATGAAAGACATTCCAATGCCTAACTTCCACATGGTACATTATTATACTAATTACGCTTTGTTCACACAACGAGTGGCTGGAAATCTTCTACGTTGAATTCATACAAATAATGCGATTAGAAAGAAAGGTTTCACTAATTATCCAAGAAGGATTTTATACTTTCAAAGAAAAAGAAGAATTTTTATTTAAAAAAAAAAAAGGAAAATTATGCACCAACAGAATCAAGTACAATCAGCAAAAAGGTCGGGTCATCTCAATTTAGATGTGAGTAGCACTTCCACATTTCGATAAGTTGAGATATGCTTTCAGTTTCTTAGCCTACGTTTTCGTAACAAAGGTTAATTCAAATAAATTATACTTTTTTATCTTAATTTTTATTTTTTTTTTTGAAAAATTAATAAAATTTATAACTAATTTTTAAAAATTCAATCAACTCAAACTTAAAAATTTCATCTCATCTCAAAACTTAACCTAAACACCAAACGAACCCTTAGATATTATTAACACTGTTATGTCATGTGATTTAAATTTAAAAATTTGATCACGTAATAAATAATAAATATTAGAATTGTTTAAGAAACTAAATGTTGTCAAACTAATTTTAAGAAACTATTATTAGATTTTTTTTATGATTGCATGTATTATTTAACGGTAATTACATACCTAACTCTATTATGAGATGTAAAATTGAAATTCTCAATCCTCAAGTTCAGAAAAAAAAAAAATAAATAAATAAAAAGATGGGACAGGAAAATGTGATGAGAGATCTCTAAACTTTGTGTCGACAACCTTTATTTTATTTTATTTTAATTTTTTTTTTTTTGGACGAAAAGCCAACTAAATTTACATGATTTTGGGCAAGTTGCAATTTTTTTTTCTTTTTCTTTTTTAAGGGAAGGCAAGTTGCAATCCGTTTAAAAAAAATCAACAATGCATTAATTATGATGCCTTTTTAAGGACACATTTCGAGCGTCCATGAGATTAGGACAAAGCGTTTTATTTATTTTTATTGGGAAGGGAACATGACCGATTAGGATAGAAGTTAACATGTTGCTGAAGTAGGGATAAGAAGAAAAAACTAACCCACGAGGTTCAAATTATACACACACAAAATATAAATGGACAAGGATTAGTCTCTCACTTTGTGAGATTACATGTGCGAATTTTGTTACAAAATATCGTCAGTAATCCCATTTATAAATATGTTTATTCCTTTCGAATGAAAACATTTATTTATTTTATTATGTATAAGTTAAATTGAAATTGGTAAACTTATTTTAATATTTAAAATCATGTTAAAAATTCCCATTCAGTACACACTAAATGAAAGATATTTTTCAACAAAACATTAACTACATTCGAATCTTAAGTAATAATACAACAGAAAAGATTCACCAAGGTCGTTTGGTTCGCGAGTTCAAACTCAAATTTTCATATCAGTTTTTATCTTTTTGTGAAAAAGTTTTTTGTCTTTTCTGAAAAGTCAACAAAAATTACTATTGAAACTTAAAATTTCCAACTCAAACTCATTCACCAAACGGACTCTAAGTTATTATGAGAGATAAAGACTCAAGAACCGAGAAAAAAACTAGTGTTGGCAATTTACATCTTCCAAAAATAGGAAACATTAATAGATAAAAAACAATTAATGTTAGCTTTACAAATAATTACAAACTAAGTTGTTAATTTATTTTTTTTAAACGGAAAATTTCATTAAAATTTAAACTCATCAAAAAATAAATAAAAAATAAAAAATTCACCAAACAGAATAAATGACCCCATAATATTATGAGACAAAACCCTTAACAGAAAACGAATCCATTCTCCTTTTGAGTTGAATAATTACTTAAATTGAAAATAATCCCAATTTCATTTCCGAGTGAATTCAAATTCAGCTCTATGCAGCATAATGCGTGCATTAATGATTTGAAAGATTTTTTCTAATGTCACTAACATACATAAAACAAATCTTAAAATGATAGCAATTCTAGGCTAATGATTCGTGTTTATGTTGAATAAATAAATTAGGATTAGGTGACCGAGTTTGATTGTTGACATATTAGGTGCATCGTTAATGATCTCTCAATGGCAGACCAAACATGGAATTCAATATTCTTCGTGGGGCCGGGTAGGCCCAGAAAAGAGGGGTAAAAAAAAAAAAAAAAAAAAAAAAAAACCAAGTTGCTTTGATTTACGTTTAGTACACAAAAACTGTAGATTTCTAGTATGTCAAATTTACGACGCACAAAAAATTTCAATGACAGATAGAAACCTACTTCTAGCCATCGGGCTGAATCTCATGGTTGATGAAAATGTGTGATGATATAATATTGGCCCGCAACTACCATTTTTTTAATTTAATTATGAAAAATATCGTAAGGAATCGTCAATGTTAAGCATCATAGTAAAGTTAAAAATGAGTCTTCTATATGGATCTTATTTATATAACAGTGATAATATATAAAGACATAATCGGTATTAAATATCATGACTAATGAAAAAAAAGTGTGATCAGATTTATAGAAATCATGGCCCAGTTTCAATTAACGATGCTAACACCATATACCTATAATCATTTTTATGGGAGAAAATGTAAAACTCCCAACTCCCACGTTAACATTTTCTCTTACAAATATTACACCACATATGTGAATTTATTATATACGTAGGAGGTTAGTGATTAGGCTAGGTAGATGATAAATGATCAAATTACCATTAAATAGAAAGAAAGGACAAAAAAAAAATAATAATAAAAGAAGAAGCTTGCCAACGCATGCATCCACATCAATACAAAAACAAAGTAATAAAAGAAAAATGCGCACGATTTTCTTGAAGGTTTATTTTATTCTAAAGCCTAGTTTACAACGAATAATATGTAAATACTTAGGGTGTGCATGTGAAACTCAAAAATATTTTGAACACATTTTTTTTTTATTTTTAATATGTTTGCTTTTGGACAAGGTTGTTTTAGAGTTGGTATGAGATCAGCAACATTATTTTGCCAAGAAACAATCAAGAGGAGCTGGGGGCACAGTGAATGCACCATGGCATGGACGAAAATACCTCAAGATAGAAAGAAAGGGGCTTATTTATTTATTTATTTTATTTTAATTGGTGATGGGCATGATATTTTGGTGATCTTCACTTTGAAAGATTCTTCCCCATTTTGGTTATATCTTAGCAAAGTACTACTGGCACAAAATTGTTTCTTTATGTATAAATATATGACATGACTATACATATAAATATATATATATATGTGTGTCAGTGTGTGTGTGCGTGTGTGTGGTACGTACAGTCAGTTTCCAGCATAGCCTCTCTTATTATAGTAATATTATTGGAAGAAACTATTGTTTTAATTGTCTAAATAATTAAAAATAATAATTATTAACAATAGTGCAAAATAAACGGCCCTAAAGTGTAAGCTCCCAAAAAGCACACTGAAAAATTTCTGACATCATAATCGATGTGGGGGTTATTAATGGCGAAGTTTTCTCTATCTTGAAATATATCCCTATGTGTGATATTTGTCACTCTAGTGACTCTCATGTTCAAGGTTGGAAATTAATGGAGAGTTCGTATGGTGTATTTTGTTATGGATTTTATTGATTCTCATGAAAGTTTTACTGGGATAAGTTATATCAGTTGTTGGCCTAATTAATTATTTAATTCGTAATTTAAGCATGCTTTCAAATTGAATGGCACGATAATCGTTCTATTTCTTAAAACATGTCGTTTTATTTTAATAAAACGATGTTAAAAATGATCACATGTCGTTTTCACCTTAAAGAGCGCCGCAATTTCGTCGTTTGGCGAAGGAAGGAAAGATGTATAGTTTTGAGTGTTGGAAATGTCGAAAAACGACTTGTCGTCACTTGAAGATTAAATGACATGCAATTTATGTTGTTTTCATATATGACAATACTTTTCCAATAATAAATGTTTCTTTCCTTTTATATTTTTCTCGCTTGTACATGCCTCAATTAAACTATAAGGGTAATGATAATAAAACTTGGAAAACTATATAAGTACGCTTATTGTTATAAAATTTATCCACTATTGTGGTTGCATGCATAATTTAAAAATAATTTTATACTTAACTTTATCATAAGATATAGAATTCAAAACTTCTCATTCTAAATTAAAAGAAAAAGAAAAAGTCTATTAATAGGTAATATCAACAATAAATATCTAGGAACTACAATATCAATAAAATAGAATTAGTATGGCACCCGAATTCTGTAATATCTGCCGATTTATTTTGCATAAAATGGAACATATGTATGCAACTAATTGGCTAACATAATTCATCAATACAACGACAATTTTTATTTGAATTTTCCTTCCAAAAAGTGAACAAGGTAAGTTAAATTTACAGGGAAGAGATATGATTGATGATATATGTAAATATATATAATAAGCTCATTTGTCCACTTATTTCGTTTTCTTTGTTGATGTTTGACTAATATATGTGTTGTTAGTAAGTAATGATCAAGAGTAGGTAAAACTTATGAATCAACTAACATTTTTTTTTTGTCCCCTTTTTTCAGTAACAAAATATCTAGGAGAGTTTATCATGTTAAATATTTAAGTGACCATCTGAATCAATGTTTAAAATAAATAGCATATTTTGTTTACGAATATTTTAAAGGTAATTTATTGTACATATACTTTATAAATAAATTATTTATCGCAAATACATTATTTATAATAATGTTTTTAAGATAATATTTGTTACAGATATGCTTCGTAAATATATTATTTACCATCACTCAAAGATTTTAGTATTATTTATTTTTATTCTTAGAGATTTTCAGCCCATTTTCCTCCTTCTCCAAAAAAAAAAAAGAGAGAGAGAGAGAGATTTTTAGATTGGCAGTCCAGTCCTCATACATACTAGATACTTGTTCCAATTGTGTGTGTATTTTTTTTTAATTGAAAAAAAGCTCTGGTGGTAGTCCATTCATTCAATTTCAACCTCATAGGCGAGATCCACTTCCTTAGTTGTGGTAAAGAAGAGATAAGCCTTTAACTTAGTCTCTTACAGTTGTCAACTCATGTCCTACTTAGAATATCATTAATCCAATGCATCTACATCCACATACAAAACTGGAGTGAGAGCCTTACGAGAGTTCTATAGTGTTCGAACCTGGGTGGATAAAAAAAATAAAAAAAAAGGCTAAAAAGGGTGTTATCCTCCTTTGCCACCCCATCCACCCTGTTAGCGTGTTTCCAGTTGTATTTCACCAGAGAAATTCAGTGATATTAACATAGTCCAATTATAAGCAAGTTAGTTCCTTACAATTGATGGTCAAGAACTGTTTGATTCAGAGGCTTACTAGTACGTAGTAGTACGGCAGGTAATCACCAATAACCTTTGTTGTTAAAGAACCAGCATCACCCAGATATTTTCTGTCAAAAAATGCTACATTCTTTGGCATCTACATTAATGGATGCTAATGAGTGGTACCATTTTCAAGACAAAATCGAGAAAAAGATGGGGAAAAAAAAAAGCCAGCTAAAAAGAGATAGAATTATAATTGGTACGTGGTCCTAGTGGTATGAATGTCTTTTCCTTTTTCTCTTTTTAAAACGAATCTAAAATTAATATTAGAAATCCTATATGAAACTCCATCAGTCTTTTAAGTAAAATTAGTTCAAGTTATTTTCATCACGTTAACTTATTAGAAGTTTTATAATGATAAAAGAGACGCGAGTCTTTCAAATAAAATTAGTTCAAATTATTTTTATCACGTTAACATATTAGAAGTTTTATAATGATAAAAGAGACGCGAGCATATTACATCAATAATTTTTTTTTAATCGGAGAATAAATGTTACATATAAATTAAAAAAAATATCAAACTCATGCACACTAACTTTACATAGAAAAAACTTTGAAGTGTATAACATTCTAATGATACTGACCAGGAACGTGATCAAGATTCGAGATAATATCCATCTATTTAGTGGGGTTTCAAAAGGAACCTCACATTTTTGGCCTTACAATAAGACAATTACAGTCTGAGATCTTTTTAACGTTTTTTTTTTTCTCCCTTATTTTTTTTTCTTCTTTGCCTCTGATAACGGATGCATTTCCTAACCTAATTTCCTTTAAGAAAAGAAAGAAAAAAAATCCCAACCTTATCTGAGGGTGACATTAGACATTTGACAGCCATGAAGTTGAAAAAAGACGACAAAATTGGAAAATGGAGTTAATGAGGATCACAACAATATCACTGATGGTATTGAAGAATAGAAGATATCGAAGACAGTGGAGCTGATATTAATTAAAGTTGATGCAAACTTGTAACAAAGCCTTTGATAATGACTTTAGCGGCATATATTAAGTCTCTGTTTGGTAAGTTAGTTGAAAATGAAAATTTTAAATTAGAGTTGGTTGACTTTTCAAAAATTAGTTATAATTTTCGTTGACTTTTCAAAAAAGACAAAAACTGAGATGCAAATTTTGAGTTGAAACCTGAGTTCTAAACATAGGCTAAAAAGGAGGAGCATCGGATCACATGATGTTAATAGATTCGACTCATGTGTACATAACAAAATAAAATATCATTTAAATTACAATATCATACCATAATAATTAACTTATTAAACCAGTACGGAAAGAGATACAAATGAGCAAATCACATGTTCTTGTACTTCAGCAAGGTGATTTTCTTATATTCTTCCAAGCATAACATACAATTGCGTACTGCTATTACTCTCGTCAGTTTCATTGTCATATATATGGTAAAAAATGTTTCTTTTACAAATTACTCAGAGTATCTTTCTTAAGAAATTTCTTTTAATAGTTTTCGTTGTAATTATGAAAGTTACCTCCGTAATAATTATAGGAGCTTCATTACTTAATATGCTTCAAAAAAAATGATTTTTCTGCTTACCATGAGAAACACGCTAAGCAAAAGAAGATGATTTTTCATTGAGACACCAAAAATCTTTTTTTTTTTTTTTTTTTTTTTTCATTGAGAAATTTTTAGGAATGTCACCAAAAAAAATGTAGAATTTTAAAACGTGTTTTGAAATTTAAGATTTCTATAACATAAATTATTTGATCAACGTTGCATAAATTTAAACTGCAAATTAGTTACATAATGCATAACTTGTCTCTCTTCTTCTACTTTTTTTTTTCTTCTTTTTTTCTTTTTCTTCATTGATAAAGCTCAAATACACCCATAGGCAATTTTGTGCAATGGCTCAAATCCACATTATTTTGGGCCTAAAGATACATCCCTGTGGGTTTTGTTATGATTGGATTCTGAGAAATAAGTCAGACCAACGGCCGAGGAGATGAATTTTCCAATAGATCAACCGAGTGAATTAAAAAAAAAAAAAAAACAGAAGAAATTTTGTTTTTGGGGGGGGGGATCATGGAAAAATTGCATAGTAAGTTTTTTCTCTGAATTCCAGCCTGCGTAGATAGACGTAGCTTAATTCACGGAATAGCTAATGATGTAGGGACTCATGCAAATATCACTCAAGTAAGTCAAGTGTGAAATTATCGTTATTTATTTATTTATTTGAATAAATGATGGTCAGATGAATCAGTAAGTGTATCAAAATATCCTGACAAGGTTGGTACTCCTTTAGTATTCTCATCACTTTCTCATTTCATTAAAATATTATTAAAAAAAGGAAAAAATTAGATGTTTACAGAAGAAATTTAGACATAAAAAGAAATACGCACACAGGCGCCAAA
The DNA here is from genome assembly GCA_009761775.1 of Ficus carica. NCBI lineage: Eukaryota > Viridiplantae > Streptophyta > Magnoliopsida > Rosales > Moraceae > Ficus > Ficus carica. Next base: position 2,245,068 of record CM019750.1, read on the forward strand.
AAATCATCCACACGCAGTCAGGCAAAATAAAAATAAAGAAAGACTATACTACGATAATCCGAAACTCAAACTGACAGGAGATGATCTCAAAAGTGAGAGTCAAGACTCTAACTTTGATTGTATCTCTACATAAGCCTCGTTAAAAACCTTATAGCCAAAACCTAGTGGAAAAAAGATTAAAAGAAAAAAAGAGTATATATTTATCCAGAAGATCGAAAATAAAAGTTAGAAGGATGGCTTTGAAAACAGATATAGAATCAATCTACACAGATATATATATATCACTATTACTTGGCTTGGCCGAGAAATTACTATTGAACTCCTTGGAGTAGAAGTTCGAAAGACTGAACCACGAGGGAATTATCGTTATATTATATCTTTAATAATTATTCTTTTTGTTTTGTGATTTTGTTGATTGGAAATAAAGATTCATTGCACACCACCCAAAAATTTAGCACCTGCAGATCAACATGAAATATCAAAAATTGATTCATATTGGATATTAATCTGAAACAGAATCCTTGTCAAAACAAATCAAGATTTTTAAACTACTTAATTAGTCAACTTCTTGAAAAGCTATAACATTATAATATTACTTCATGTCAGAAGCAGCACATTGGAGCATAAGCAAACTATTTTTGTCACTAATTAACATCGGAGAATACTAAATTAGAAAACTTCATTTTTTTAGTTTCAAGTTTTAGCTGGAATATATAACGTCATCTCTTGCTTTGAATTTCATTGTTAATTGGCCTTAATTTTGGTGGTTTATTAAGGCATTCTTGCACTAACTACTTGACTAATCTTTCACAAAACCAACAAATTTGTTTTACAGAAAAAAAAAAAAGCACTCATTTTCTTGATTATCCACGGCTGAAACTGTGGTTATGGAAGTTCCCAATTTCTTGTTTCCGAGCCTTCTTCTTCTTCTTCCTGCTCTTTATCTCATCCTCAAGCATTTCAAAGCTTCAAAATCCCTTCCAATTCCACCAGGTCCATTTTCATGGCCAATCATTGGCAATCCTCTCGAAATTGGGGAGAATCCTCTAGCAACACTTACACAATTTGGTCAAATTTATGGGCCTCTCTTCTCTATAAAACTTGGCAGCCAAAGAGTGGTTGTGGCATCATCTTCGGCCGTGGCTATGGAAATTTTGAAGACCCAAGATCGCCTTCTGTCCGGTCGATTTGTGCCCCATGTGTCGCCGTCCAAGAGTCCGGAGCTTAACAGCCGATCAGTTGCATGGAGTTTGGAGTGCAACGAGAGTTGGAAATACCTCCGTACAGTATGCAGAACTCAGCTTTTCTTAGGCAAAGCAATTGAGACTCAAGCATATTTAAGGAAAGAAAAGGTAAGGAAAATGATTAAGTACATTATTTCAAATGAAGGAAAGCCTTTGAAAGTTAGAGACATACCACTTGCCATGACATTCAACATGGTGGGTAACACATTGATGTCAACTGATCTCATAAACTTTGAGCAAGAGAGCGAAGATGGCGGGATGAGCGGAGTGTTGAGGACTATCATGGAGGTGGTTGCTGCACCAAATATATCGGATATTTATCCGATATTAGGCCCTCTTAATCTGCAAGGGCTAAAAAAAAAAAAAAGGCCACGGGAATATATCATCAGTGTTGTGCAATGTTTGAGGCTATAATCAAAGAAAGAAGAGAGAATAAAAGAAGTGATCACACTCCAAGCCAGCAGGATTTTCTTGATGCTCTCATCAACAATGGCTTTTCCAATGATCAGATAAATATCTTGTTATTAGTATGTCTTTCTTTCTTTTCGATTCTTATTATAACTGTTAATTTCTTCACTTCGTAACCTTATCATGATAAATAATGATGTACCTAAAATTGAATGCGATTTAATTCCCCTTGCTATTTGTAAAGTTTCAAAGTAACGTTTTTTTTATTTTTTATTTTCAAAGACTTTGTTTGATTTTTAGCTATGTGATTGAAGTAGTATTAACAGACTTTCAAATTGATAAACCTAGGATATTCAACCAAATGCCAACAGAAATATCACTCAACTTTCAAACAGAATAACTTAGACAACTCAATAGAAAAGGTCTTACTATTTTGCTTGGTGTATATTTTTGCAACTTTATCAATATGTGTTCTTCCAACAGCTAGCATTAACTAATAATTTGTCAATGTTAGTTAATGAAGCTTTTGCTTAACAAGACAACCCAAAACATTGATCATACTTGTGAGTTTTCAGGAGCTACTAGTTGCTGGAACAGACACAAGCAGCTCCACAATAGAGTGGACAATGACAGAACTTAAAAGAATCCAAAATGCATGAAGATAGTTCAAGAGGAACTTGCTGGAGAAATTATTCAAGACGAGGTGACAGAATCCCATCTGCCAAAGTTACCATATCTTCAAGCCTGTGTTAAAGAGACCTTGCGGCTACACCCTCCCGTGCCATTTCTTCTTCCTCACCGAGCTGTTGAGTCGTGCCAAGTACTGAACTACACCATTCCTAAGGACTCTCAAGTCCTAGTGAACATTAGGGCCATAGGAAGATATCCCAAGTACTGGAAAGATCCATTGGTTTTCAAACCAGAGAGATTTCTCGAATCGAGTTTGGATATCAAAGGGCATGACTTTGAATTCTTGCCCTTCGGAGCAGGAAGAATAATCTGCCCCGGTCTGCCTATGGCTACAAAACATGTTCCATTGGGAGTTGCTTCCCTTGTTCAATTATGTGATCGGTCTCTTCCTTATGGGAAGGATCCAAAGTCCCTGGACATGAGCGAAAAATGCAATATCTAACTCTGCTCAAGGAAGAACCGCTCGTTCTCATTCCTAAAGTTAAATCATGAGTAGATAGAATATTTCAATCTTTTCTGTTAGGGACATCCTTTTCATATGTGAATGAAAAATAATTATGGTTTTTCCAAACATTATTGCATAATAAACGTCGTACAATTTTTATATGGTTCTTGTCAAGAATCCAAATGGCTTGTTATATCAATTGTTGAGCAAAATTTCCCATTTACGTTGTTTATTAAGGATGTGTTTACATAATCATTACCAACTTATGTAACAAAACAAAAGCACTCCTTTTCTTGATCATTCATAAAGCCCAAATACACCAAAAGGCACTATTTGTGCAATCGCTCATGTAATACTTAGTTTTTCAACATTTCGATCTCTTATACAGAAATTCAAACTGTACAATGAAGGTATTAATGAAAAGGCCCGGTTAAGGGTTTTTATGATGATTTGTGAGTTCTTATGATTTTATAAGACTCGAAAATGATTGCTTAGCCAATCATATGACCTTTTAAGTGAAAAGGAGTAAAAATTGCCATAATTTCATGTTGGTCAAAGTTTGACCAAAAACGCCGACGGTTGACCAAAAAAATCAACTGTTGACCACGGAAGTCAAATCTTGGCATGAAAGTCAGCGGTTGACAAGAAAGTCAATGGTGGACGAGAAAGCCAATGGTTGACCCGAAAAGTCAAAGAAATGACGGTACGATAAATAAATTGACAGTATAGAAATTATACTGTGTGGAACCGTTTTTACGGGCAGATTAGTATGATTTTAATCCAAAACCACCGTAGAAAAATCAAGCACATTAAGTAGGATATCAAGGGCCAAGTGGCTTCAAGTTCGGAGAAAATTTTTATACAGTTCATTTTTACACAGATGAATTTTGGACTGTAGTTCAGTATAACAATACTGTGTATAAGTGAATCCAGTATTGAAAATATCTGTGATAACTTAAAAATGGACTGTACAATAAGAAAAAGAGGCAAACAAGCCTTAGGAGGCTTGCATCATCTTACTTTTAATTAATGACATCATTATGGGAATTAAAGAAAAAATTGGAAAGAATTTGGTGGTTCTAGACCACTCCATGGCCGGCCACCTCAGCCCCCTTTGTGCAAATCCTTGCTTCTTCAAGGACTAATTTGCAATTTCCAAGAGTTGTTCTTCACCTATAAATAGGTGAACCCATAATTCAAAAAAAAATTGGAAAACTTAGCCAAACTTTGTCCAATTTTTCTCTCCCAAAAACCGACCTTGAGAAGGACAAGCAAGAAAGAAATTTTAGCAAAAACTTAAGAGATTTAGGGTTAAGAGTAGTCGGATTTCTTGTGGGAAGCAAGCAAAAAGTTGGAAAAAAAAAATTGAGACCCATTTTGGCCAAAAGGCCGGTTGTAGGGAGGAAGAAGAAAGGAAGAGCAAAGTCAAGTTGGTGGCCGGGTTTTTGAGCTTGTGGTGACCGGATTTTGGTGCAAGAGTGGCTGAAAAATTTTGGACTCAACTAGCCAAGGAGGAGGCCGGTCCTAGTGGTGGCAAGGAGGGACCAAGGGTGAACCAAATCTAGCAAGCCAAACTTTGGGTGGAAGCTAGGTAAAATCCCTTAAGCCTTAAGCTTTTCATTTAAATTTCAATTGAGAAATTTAAATGCATTTTAAGTATGGTTTGTATGAGCATAAGCTCACTTTCAATTTCTGCCTAGTTAGGAATTTTAGGGTTTGTGCTTGATTAGTTAGGATTTGTGGTTGGTGGTTCAAATGTTGCATGTTAGGTGTTTGTTTTGTTGCTAGGGGTTTCTATGATTAAAGTATGTTGCTAATGTTGATTTGTATGATGAAAATTGAACGTTAGAAAAAAACGTTGCATGACTGTTTTAGGCTCCCGATGCGGTCGGTTGAGGTAGGGTGTACGTATTAGGACGTATAACGAATTTAAAACCAAAAACTGCCAATTCGGGTAGAAAATGGCCAGTTTCTGGAAAAACAGATTTTGATACCTTTAGAGGCTGAATTAGGGAAAACTTAAAATATAAAAGTGGTAGAGTAGGGTTTTTCCTAGGGGGCAGCGCGGACGGTTTTGCAAAATGAGGCTCCAATGGCCTCGTTTTTGACTGAAACCCGAGCCTGACCGTGCCCAGGACCCATGCACTGCCAGGTTGGTTCAACAGGGGATTTGAACGTGTTAAAGGCCGAACTGTGTTTTCCTCAAAAAATGAAAGTTGTAGGGTTTTACGATAACTAAAACTTTCGTAGAGAAAACTTTTCAGAATCGGCTTTGATTTTTAAATGGAATTGGATTTCAAAAACTGTACAGGAAATAGGGAATTCATGTACAGGATTTCTGGAAACAATGCAGAAAAAGGTAATTCTGCACATACACTAATAAATTGATAATGGGAAGCTGTTTCAAAGGCAGTTTCCAATAGCCAATAATTTTTACCAATTTTACTTGATGATTTCAAATTTTTAAATTGAACAAAGGATTTTTTACACATAAATATAAAGTTTTTCTAAAAAAATGGGATTTTGAAACCTAAGTTAAAATAATCCGATTTTGGTAGATTTAAACCCTAGGGTTACTCAATGTAACCAAATAGGATAACGTAAGTAAGGGACATATAACTAAAGTTATATAAGGGTGTTGGTTATATTACCAACATTTCTAACCCTTACTTTTATATGATAACAGAATATAGTACGCGACAGTGTCCTGACGGGATCCAGCTCGACATCGGACACAGCAAACACGAATAAGGTAAGTACAACTCCGCCTACAGCATAGGCTTTGTTGTGTATACTCGCTTAAGTATGTTTGAGAAATGTCATAAAAAATGCTATGTGTCATGAAATGTCACGAAAAATGCTATGTGTCATGAAATATAATGAAAAATGCTATGTGTTATGAATGTTATGAGAAATGCTATGAAAAGTTAGGAAGAATGCTATGTTATATGCTATGGTATGCCATGTGCTGTAAAATGTTATATGCTACGCTATGTTATGAAATGTTATATGCTATGTAATACGCTAGAAACATGAGTTACGACAAGGTTATGACATGGTTAAGATAAGATTATGATTTAATTGTGTGAAGCATCATGAAGCATGTTCACCAATTAATAAGAGTAAGATCAAGTATGAAATGATGAAAGTTATGATGGCAAGCAAGCTTGCCTGTGTCGTACCGACCCGCGTTAGATCTGGTTGGACTATGGTTTGAGTTAGAAATGGACTGGCCGCCCCAACCACTCCATAGTTGCGCGCCCGGTACAGGACACTTATGTTATGGGGCCCATATGCCAAGATAAGCTAAGAAAGTAAATTATGAATAAATAAGAAAGCATAATGAAGCATAAATGACTCATGCATATGTATGAAAAGCTATGTTATGTTATGATTAAGTTACGCTAGATATGATATGTATGATGTGATATGTATGTAGAATAGGTTTGTGTTGTGTCGCGGTATGTAGTAGTTGTACTTGCTGAGCGAAAGCTCATTGTCTTACGTCTATGCTGTAGGTAAGCAACCTGTCAGCAACTGTTGATACAAGATGGAGGAGCGTGGACTGGCGGACTGTGAAATGTGGGAAATAAAGCCGCTACGCGTCTTGATATTTTATGTAATTATTTTATAAGTTTCATTTACACACAAACAACTTTATTAAGTATCCGTTATACTTACGTATGTACGTGCGTGTGTGAGTATGCCGTATAAAAAAAAAAATTATGCTGTTTACGTTAAGTAAGTAAGTACGAAATGTATGTATGTATGAAAACGGCATGTGCTAGGCGGGTCGTTACAGCTCAAATCCACATTATTTTGGGCATTAAGAACTACACATTCCTGTGGGTTTTGTTATGATTATATTCTGAGAAATAAGCTGACCAACAACCAAGGAAATGGATTTTCCAATAGCTGAACCAAGTGAATTTTTTCCACCAAAAAAAAAAAAAAAAAATAAATAAATAAATAAATAAATTTTGTTGGGGGGTAGGATCAGGGAAAACTTGCATAGTAAGTTTTTCTCTGATTTCCAGGCTGTGTAGATAGACATAGCTTAGTTTGCTGAATAGCTTGACTGCTATGTAGCACTATTGATGTAGGGACTCGTGCTGATTGTGAAATTATTATTAGGTTATTTCTGTAATAATTATTGAATTTGTTTTGTGATTTTGTTGATTGAAAATAAAGATTAATTGCACACCAACCAAGAAATCTAGCACCTGCAGATCAACATGAGATATTCACGAATTTAGATTTTGGGTTATTAATCTGAAACAGAATCCTTAATCAACAAAAATCAAGATTTTTAAACATACTTAATTAGTCAACTTCTTGAAAAGCTATAACATTATAATATAACTTCATGTCAGAAGCAGCATGTTGGAGCATAAACAAACTATATCTATATCTATATATATATATATATTTTAAATAACATCGGAGAATACTAAATTAGAAACTTCATTTTTTAAGTTTCAAGTTTTATCTGGAATAACGTCCTTCTCTTGTTTTGAATTTCATAATTAATTAGCCGAAATTTGGTGGTTTATTAAGGTATTCTTGCACTAACAACTTGAGTCATCATTCACAAAACCAACTAATTTATTTCACAGAAAAAAGGCATGCATGTTCTTGATTATCCATGGCTGAAACTGTGGATATGGAAGTTCCCGATTTCTTGTTTTCGATCCTTCTTCTTCTTCTTCTTCTTCTTCCTGTTCTTTATCTCATCCTCAAGCATTTCAAAGCTTCAAAATCCCCTCCAATTCCACCAGGTCCATTTTCATGGCCAATCCTTGGCAATCTTCTCCAAATTGGGAAGAATCCTCTGGCAACACTCACACAATTTGGTCAAACTTATGGGCATCTCTTCTCCATAAAAATTGGCAGCCAAAGAGTGGTTGTGGCATCATCATCGGCTGCGGCCATGGAAATTTTGAAGACCCAAGATCGCCTTCTGTCCGGTCGATATGTGCCACATGTGTCGCCGACCAAGAGTTCGGAGCTTAACAGCCTATCAGTCGTATGGAGTTTGGAGTGCAATGAGAGTTGGAAGTACCTGCGCTCGCTATGCAAAACTCAACTTTTCTTGGGCAAAGCAATTGAGTCTCAAGCATATCTAAGGGAAGAAAAAGTAAGGAAGATGATGAAGTACATTATTTCAAATGAAGGTAAGCCTTTGAAAGTTAGAGACATAGCATTTGCCATGACTTTCAACATGTTGGGTAACACATTGATGTCAACTGATCTGATTAACTTCGAGCAAGAGAGCGAAGATGGCGGGACGAGCGGAGTATTTAGGACGATCATGGAGTTCGCTGCTTTAACAAACGTATCTGATCTTTATCCAATACTAGGCCCTCTTGATCTGCAAGGGCTAAAAAAGAAGGCCACGGGAATATATCATCAGTGTTGTGCTATGCTTGAGGCTATAATCAAAGAAAGAAGAGAGAAGAGAAGATTTGATTCCACTCCAAGCCAGCAGGATTTTCTTGATGTTCTCATCAGCAATGGCTCTTCCAATGACCAGATAAACATCTTGTTCTTAGTATGTCTTTGTTTATTTCCCATTCTTATTATAACTGTTTTCTTTCACTTTGATGAATGTTCTGTCCCTAAAACTTGACGAGATCTAATTCCTCTTTCTACTACTTTGTTTGCTCCGATCAAAGATGGTTTTGTTGCTCGGGGTTGGTTGTAGGAACGCTGGGACATGATGCAGTTCATATGCGTCTGTTGAAGAATTTCGTAGTCTTTTCTTTACTATCAAACTTATGAACTGGTTTATCCACTTGAGAGAGAGAGAGAGAGAAAAAAAAAAAAAAAAAAAAAAAAAAAAAAAAAAAAAAACTAACAAACAAACAAACCTTCTCAACTCTGGCACTTTGTTTCCTCCGCTAGGACTTGAAAATACATAGGTAAAGCAGTTTTGTTTTGTTTTTATGTTTTGGCTTGAAAAGTTGGGATCATAATAGCTTCTTTTTTTTTTTTTTTTTTTTTTTTTTTAAGTTTGGAAATGGTGACTATGAGTTTTGTCCTTATTTGGATGTCCTTAGCTTGCTTAGATAGAAAAAATGTTCCCTATCAATGCAGGTCCTCGATAAAGAGGAAAAAACTAGAAAAAGTACGCGAACCTCCGCTCCTATCTTTCAAAGATGATATTTCTGGTACCTCATAAAAATTTAGTTATCTTATTTCTTAAACTTCTGCCGATTGTGATTTGAAAACATTGTTTAGGGATAACAACCGTTGAGATTGGCCATTCCTGATTCATCTGTTTGCCACAATGAAAATGACATCTTTATTATTTTTATTAATTATGGTTTTATCACTTTCACTTTGTGATAACTCTTTCACTTTGTTTGGTGCTATTTTTTATTTATTTATTATTTTCCGGGAAACTTGATAATCCTTGTGAGTTTTTAGGAGCTATTGACCGCTGGGACAGATACAAGCAGCTCCACAATAGAGTGTACAATGACAGAACTAATAAAGAATCCAAAATGCATGAAGGTAGTTCAAGAGGAACTTGCCAGAGAAATTGTTCAAGACGCGGTGACAGAATCTCATCTGCCAAAGTTATCATATCTTCAAGCCTGTATTAAAGAGACCTTGCGATTACACCCTCCCGTGCCATTTCTTCTTCCTCACCGAGCTGTCGAGTCATGCCAAGTACTGAACTACACCATTCCAAAGGACTCTCAAGTCCTAGTGAACATTTGGGCCATTGGAAGAGATCCCAAGTACTGGAAAGATCCATTGGTTTTCAAACCGGAGAGATTCCTCGAATCGAGTTTGGATTTCAAAGGGAATGACTTTGAATTCTTGCCCTTCGGAGGTGGAAGAAGAATCTGCCCTGGTCTGCCTATGGCTGCAAAACATGTTCCGTTGGTTGTTGCTTCCCTTATTCATTTATGTGATTGGTCTCTTCCATATGGGAACGATCCAAAGTACCTTGACATGAGTGAAAAGTGCACTTTAACTCTGTTCAAGGAAGAACCACTCATTCTCATTCCTAAAGTTAAATCATGAGTGTAAAGATAGAATTTCAATCTTATTTCTGTGCGGGACATCCTACGGTTTTAATAAGTGCAGGCTTAAAATGGGTTCTTTATCGGAATATGCATGACTATTGCTTCTGAACAATATTCCCTTTAGTGTGCATATTTAACTGTCTTCCAAAGGGCTTGTTATAAGGACCGATGGTCATGTATGCCCTAGTTGTTGTTTTTGTTTTTGCAAAAAAAATGTTGTACAATTTGTATGATGGTTCTTATCAAGAATCCAAATGGCTTGTTATATCAATTGTTGTGTTACATTTACCATTTAAATTGTAGATTGGAATTATCCGCGTAGGCAAAACTCAAAATATGATAAGTAAAGCAATCGACGTTGATACCTATAACTCGTATAGTTAAAAGCAGTATCTAAAGTTAGTCCAAATTAAATATTCTACCGTAAAAACTCCTAATAAGCACACCGCAAAATATCTATGCGGACTTCATAATAGATGTGGGGTCATTGATGTGCTAATTCTCTTTCACTCTCTCTATCTTGGAATTCTCCATTTGTGATATTAGTAACTCTAGCTAGTGACTTCATGTTCAAGGTTGGAAATTAAATGAGGAGTACTGTTCATTTGTTGAGAGTTTTTATCAATCTTTGGCCTAAATCTCGTTCCATTAGTCGAAACATGTCGTTTTATTTTAAAAAAACGACACTAAGAATGATCACATGTCGTTTTCACTGAAGAGCACCGGAATATCCTTATTGCTAAAAAAAAAAATAAAAGGAATATCGTTATTCTTTCCTTAAAAAAAAGAAAAGAGGAATATCGTTATTCAACCATGGAAGGAAAGATATGACGTTTGGCGTGTCGGAAGTATAGAAAAACGACTTGTCGTTTTGACTTAAAGAGTCAACGATATGTGGGTTATGTCGTTTATAGAACATTACTTTTTCCAATACTAAATATTTTCTTTCCTTTTTTATTTTTTTTGGCTTGTATATGAGTCAACTAGAATAAGGACAATAAATCCTTCAAAAAAAAAAAAAAAAAAGGGAAAATAAATAATTTCAAAAAAAAAAAAAAAAGAAAAGAATAAGGATAATAAATGATAATAAACTATAAAAAAATTAATGAAATTATTGTTATATGTCGCTTTCACAATACAATACTTTTCCCCATTAATAAATTTTTATTTCCTTTTTCTCTCCACGCCTTTTCTTATATATAACTCAAATCATTAAGAATAATGGCAATAATTGATAATAAACGTTCAAAAAAAATTATATGTCGTTTTCACAAGACAATACTTTTTCCCAATAGAAAACTTTTAATTTCTTTTTTCTTTCCCTTTTTTTTGGCTACGATATGACTAAAAAAAAAAATATAAGAATAATGGCAATAAATGATAATAAACGTTCAAAGATTACAGAAATACGCTTATTGTGTATGTCGTTTTCATTATACAATATCTTTTTCAAATAATAAGTTTTTTCTTTCCTTTTTTTTTCCTTATAAATGACTCAAGTAAAATATAAAAATAATGTTTTCCAAAAAAAAAAAAAGATAATAAACGATATTAAAGGTTCACAAATTAAAGCAATACCCTCATTGTTATAATTCGTTTTCATAACACAATACGGATCTTTTTCCATATGAATTTTTGTTCCCTTATTATTATTATTATTTTCATAAGACAATAATTTTTTTTTTTCAATTATAATAGTTACGTACATTTTTTTTTTCCCGCAAGAACCCTTCCGGTACTACCATGACGTATATATTTTTTCAGTCAAAAAGTACTAGCATGACCCAATTTCAAAATGAGACACAATTATATAAGATAATGATTATCCTCCAGCGGTTTGAATGTCTTTTCCTTTTTTCCTTTTTAAATGAGTCTTTAATTAGATATTCCATAATTTTATTTTAAAATCTGTTATATATAATCTTTTAAGTAGAATTAGATTAGATCATTTCCATCACATTAGTGTATTAGAATTTTTGCAGTGACCAAGGGATGTGGGCGGGATCACACTAATAGTTTTTTTTTTTTTTTTTGGTACTCAGAAAAAAAACATGCACATTAATTTATTTTAAGGAAATTTTTATGATAAAATCTCATATTATTACCAGTAGGAGCTGTTATTTTAACCATCAGATTAGAATTTTTCGGTTTGATTTATAAAAAGAACAATTTTGTGTCGTGCAAGGCAAATTTTTTTATATTGACACTCATTTATCAAATAAGTAAAAATTGATCTAACATTTAAAAAGTATTTCCTACCGATGATGCAAAAATTGTTTAAGTACATAGTATATGTATTTACTGGTACTAGATAATAATTTATTTACTCTTATTAAAAACTTACTTACTCATAAGTATATTTACTGGTAAATAAAATTACTTACCGGATAAATAATTTGTTTACTTTAGGAAAAACGTACTTACTCATGTTATTTACATTTTGTTGAATATTATGTTATTTATTATTACTTTTAATTTCTATAAATGTACTATTTACCTCTTTCTTTTCTAATAGCCCAACGAAGAGAAATTTGTTGGGGGTAGGAACAGGGAAAAGTTAGTAACTTTTTTGCTTGTTTGGATGAGATATGTAGCTAAATTTGCCTAACAGCTTGACTACTACCACTCGTGTGGATTTCACTCAATTGTAATATTATTACTACAGAAGCAGCACGTTGGAGCACAAACCATTATTTTTTATAACATCGTACAATAATCAATTAGAAACTTCATTTTTAAGTTTAAAAGTTTTAGCTTGATCATTATCTTACTTTGAAGTTTACTAATTCGGAATTCTAATTTTAGCCCAAAAGGAATATGAAGTTGTCTCATTCTACCCCATAAAACGTAAACAGTCACTCTATTGGCATCTGAACTTATTAAATGTTGCATTATATATTTCGCTGGGAAGAAAAACGTTAATTGTTTGGATCCAAGCTATCCAACGTATAAAAAGTTAGAAATCACAATTTTGAATCAGTTAGGTAATATATATAAGGTTTAATTCACCTGCCCAATAAACTATCTAACATTCATTTAATCATATTACCTTATCTCCACTTATTAGGTGAGTCTTATGTTCTTTGTTCCGTAATTTTTTTAAATGTTTCTATCAAAAATGGACTAATAGGTAAAACATTTGATAATCTCGAATCTTAATGACATGACATTTTATCTTGAGCGCTAAACCTTTATAATTTGGTGGTTGCTTGCAGTTTTCATGCACTAGTAATTTAGTCTTGTATTTGCCATTGCATAATCATTTGACAAATCCTTATATCACAAATCCTTATATCACAAAGCAAAGGCACTCCTTGATCTTGCCACTCCTTTATTTGATTATTCATGGCTGAATCTGTGCTTATGGAAGTTCCAAACTTCTTTTTCTCAATCACACTTCTTCTGCCTGTTCTTTATCTCATCCTCAACCATTTCAAAGCTTCAAAATCTCCTCCAATTCCACAAGGTCCATATTCATGGCCTATCATTGGCAATCTACTGCAAATCGGGGAGAATCCTCTGGTGACCCTCACAATTTGGTCAAATTTATGGGCCTCTCTTCTCCATAAAACTCGGCAGCCAAAGAGTGGCTGTGGCATCATCATCGGCCACGGCCATGGAAATTTTGATGACCCAAGATGACCTTCTATCTGGCCGATATGTGTCCCATGTGTCGCCGACCAAGAGTTCCATCCTTAGTAGCCTATCAGTTTCATGGAGGTCTGAGTGCAATGAGAGTTGGAAGTATCTGCGTTCGGTATGCAAAATCAACTTTTCTTAGGCAAAGCAATCGAGTCTCAAGCATATATAAGGGAAGAAAAGTTAAGGAAAATGATGAAGTACATTGTTTCAAATGAAGGAAGGCCTTTGAAAATGAGAGACATAGCATTTGCCATGACTTTCAACATGTTGGGTAAAATATTGGTGTCAATGGATCTCGTAAAATGCAAGAGAGCAAAGACGGCGGGATGTGTGGAGTGTTGAGGAGTATCATGGAGTTGGCTGCTTTACCAAATATATCGGATCTTTATCCAATACTAGGCCCTCTTGATCTGCAAGGGCTAAAAAGGAAGGCCACGGGAATATATCATCGGTGTTGTGCTATCTTTTGGGGCTATAATCAAAGAAAGAAGAGAGAGGAAAAGAGGTGATACTTCAAGCCAGCAGGATTTTCTTGGTGCTCTCATCAGCAATGGCTTTTCCAATGATCAGTTAAATATCTTGTTCTCAGTATGTCTTTCTTTCTTTCCAATGATACTTCACTTTTTTACTTTTATCATGATAAATAACTTAGATATGCCTAGGATATTCAACCAAACACGAACAGAAATATTACTCAACTTTCAAGCAGAATAACTTAGATAACTCGTTAGAAAAGATAGTATTTTTTCATTTGATGTACCTTTTTGCAACTTTCTCAATTTGTGTTCTTCCAACAGCTAGCATCAACTAATAATTCGTCAATGTTTTCCAAGTCAATTAAAGAAGCACTTACTTAGAAAAAAATAAGACAACCCAAAAACTTGATAATACTTGTGAGTTTTCAGGAGCTATTGACCACCGGGACAGATACAAGCAGCTCCACAATAGAGTACTGGACAATGACAGAACTCATAAAGAATCCAAAATGCATGAAGATAGCACAAGAGGAACTCGCCAGAGAAATTGTTCAAGACGTGGTGACAGAATCTCATCTGCCAAAGCTTTCTTATCTTCAAGCTTGTGTTAAAGAGACCTTACGGTTACACCCTCCGGTGCCATTTCTTCTTCTTCACCAAGCTGTTGAGTCATGCCAAGTACTGAACTACCCCATTCCAAAGGACTCTAAAGTTCTAGTGAACATTTGGGCCATTGGAAGAGACCCCACGTACTGGAATGATCCATTGGTTTTCAAACCGGAGAGATTCCTCGAGTTGAGTTTGGATTTTAAAGGGAATGACTTCGAATACTTACCCTTTGGAGCTTGAAGAAGAATTTTTTCCGGCATGCATATGGCTACAAAACATGTTCCATTGGTTGTTGCTTCCCTCATTCATTTCTTTGATTGGTCTCTTCCATATGGGAAAGATCCAAAGTACCTCAACATGAGTGAAAATTTCAAGATTACTCTGCTCAAAGAAGAACAGCTCATTCTTATTCCTAAAGTTAGATCATGAGCAAAAAGAGAATTTCAATCTTATTTGTGCGTGACATCCTTCTCTGTGAATGAACAATAAATATGGTTTTAGTTAGTGTCAGGCTTAAAGAGGGTTATTTATTTGAGTTAATTTCACTTTTAGCACCTGTAAAAATTTTATTATTAAAAATAGCATTACTTTTTTTTCCCTTCATTACTAGCACTTAATGTGGGGCCCAACATCATTTAATGTATATCAAATTACGGGTTTACCCTCATCTCCTTCAGCTCAAATATCTCTCTCCCTCGCATGGCTCAAAAAAATTTTATGCACAGACCAACATCTACAGTGTTTTAGAGAGAGAAAACTGAAATCTAGAGAGAGAAAGAGTTACCACCCACCGGAATCTTATTTTTTTTCACTTTTTCGCCTAGCCCCCCACCCATTTTGAAGCCCAAATCTTCATATAATAGAGAGAAACTTCCATTTAGAGAGAGAAACTTCCATCGAAAGTTTTTTATTTATTTTAAATCTAACATTTTTAGCCATTTTTGAATAAAGGTCATTCCTGTTATGACCATCGAAAGTTTTTTTATTTTTTTATTTTTATGACCATCGAAACTTTCATTTAGAGAGAGAAACTTTCATCGAAAGTTTTTTTTTTATTTTAAATCTAACATTTTTAGCCATTTTTGAGTAAAGGTCATTCTTATTATGACCATCCGGTCATAATAGTTATGACCTATGTTAAATTTTTTTTTTTTTTTTTAAATCTAACATTTTTGACCATTTTTTAGTACATGTCATAACAGTTATGACCGGGTAGTCATAATGGTTATGACCGGGGTAGTCATAATAGTGTGGTCATAACAGTTATGACCGGGTGGTCATAATGGTTATGACCGGGTAGTCATAATAGTGTGGTCATAACAGTTATGACCGGGTGGTCATAATGGTTATGACCGGGTGGTCATAATAGTGTGGTCAAAATGGTTATGACCGGGTGGTCATAATGGTTATGACCGGGTAGTCATAACAGTGTGGTCATAACGGTTATGACCGGGTGGTCATAACCGTTATGACCCCTCGTCCAAAAAAAGTCATGTTTCAGGCCATTTTCAAGGGAAGGTCATTCCTGTTATGACCGTGTGGTCATAACAGTTATGACCTCTCGTCCAAAAAAAATAATAAAAAATTAGAAAAGTCATGTTTCAGGCCATTTTCAAGGGAAGGTCATTACTGTTATGACCGTGTGGTCATAACAGTTATGACCTCTCGTCCAAAAATAATAATAATAAATTAGAAAAGTCATGTTTTCAGGCCATTTTCAAGGGAAGGTCATTCCTGTTATGACCGTGTGGTCATAACAGTTATTACCCTCGTCCAAAAAAATAATAAAAAATTAGAAAAGTCATGTTTCAGGCCATTTTCTACGAAAGGTCATTCCTGTTATGACCGTGTGGTCATAAGGATTGTTGAGTTCCAAAAAGCGGGTCATTTTTATAATGACCACATGGTCATAACCGTTATGACCAAAATTATATGCGAGAGTTATAACAGTTATAGGGGTCATTTTCATAATTACCAGGCGGTCATTATGAAAATGACCGAACCCGTAAGAAGAGATACTGTTCAATAATAACTATTCAAATGAGGAAATTTTTTTTCCCCTTTGCAAACAAAGCGCTAAACGCAGACTTTTTAAACATTGAAACGAAAAAGCAATTTTTTTTAATTTTCGTCATCTTTGATTCCTTAACTTCGATTTCCCCTCAACCCTCATTCTCTCGATCTCTGGTTCCGGTTTTTTAAACTATCCTAAGTTGGTGGCCTTTCGTGGTGGTTACGGACGGTTTCTGTGCGGTTCCGCGCAATTGCATCAAATTCTCTCTCTAGATTTCATTTTCTCTCTCTAGATTTCAATTTTCTCTCTCTAAAATACTGTAGATGCTGGTTTTCTGGGGCATGCGAGGGAGACGAGGACAAACCCGTAATTTGACATACATTAATTGTGGCTTGGCCCCACAGATCATGGGTTTTGATGACGTGGCGGTGCTAGAACTGAAGGGATGAAAAAGTGATGCTGATTTTAATAATCTTTTCCCCACAGGTGCTAAAAGTGAAATTTTTCCTATTTATTTATATAGGAATATGGAATTGGCTTCCATTGTGATTGTTGAGCTAAGCTTTTGTTTGGTGTTCCAATTAGAACTCAAATTTTTTATCTAAATTTTTTTTTTCCTGAAAAATTAACAAAATTATAACTAGATTTTAAAAATTCAATCCAATTCTAACTTAAAATTTTTATCTCCAACTAATGAACCAAACGGAGGCTAAATTTCCCAAGCTTGCGTTTAAATTACTTGTAAATGACATGACTTTCCTTCCTTACCTAAAAACATGTCGTCTTATTTTTAAGAAAACGACACGTAAAATGATCAAATGTCGTTTTTACCTAGAAGAGCACCGGAATTTTTATCTTACCAAGGAAAGTTTCGTTCGTATTTTAACTTGTCGGAAACAGAGAAAAACGATCTGTCGTTTTCAGTTGGAGAGTAAACGCCATGTAGTGAAAATGAAATCGGTTGACATAGTTTATCAACTAAAATATGGGCCTCTTGTATAACTGATTATATATACAGATATATTGATCTTAATTCACTTCAAAGTATATATAAATATATATTGATCTTATTTGTCTTCATATTTCGTTTTTTTCATTGATGTTTGGCTAAAATATGTTTTGTCAATTGTCATAAGTAAGCAATGATCAGAGCAGGTAAAATCTATGAATCATTTTTTTTTAACCACAGGAGGTGGCGGCGGCATAGTAATATGGCCTTATTGAGAACATTTGTTTCAATCAGGTTATAGATTCAAAGAATGCCGGACGTTAGAAATCCGTATTTAAGGGTGCGTTTGGAACACCAGTTTAAACTCAATTTTTCAACTCAAATTTTGTCTTTTTCCTCAAAAGTCTTTGTCTTTTTCCCAAAAAGTTTTTTATCTTTTCTGAAAAGTCAATAAAATTTACTATTTCAACTTCAAAAACACAACTCAAACTAACGAACCAAACGAATCCTTAGACATTGATTTTGTATTAGTAGCCTTTGTGAATCTAGGCTTGATAACTAAAGGAGGTCCAAGATCAAGATATTTAATGAATTTAAGAATCTTTTAACTAAAAAAATTAAAAAACCAAATTAAAATTTTATAAAAAGATTAGGATCAGACGAACAACTTCATTTTCGAAATGTTTTTCTTCTTCCCTTTTGCCTCTGATGATGCAATAAGCAACTTCTAGCCTTATTTCCAGACAAAAGAAAAAGAAAAACAAAATATCATAATCCTTATTTGAGGGTGACATGCAACATCCATAAAGTTGAAAAAGAAGACAAAATTGGAAATGGACGTTTTGAGGATCACAGTATTATTGTTGATGCAAACTGGTGACAAAGCCATTGATATTGACGTCAGTGGTAGATATTAGGATTGGTTTGGATTATAAATTTAAAACGTAAATTTTGAATAGTACAAACTAAATTTTTTTTTTAAAGTAACACTATATATTTTTTAAAATAATTTCTAAAAAGTATTGTCAGACAAGTTACCACACGGATCATAAAATTGGAGTTAACGGCTCAAGAACAATATTAAATTACTAGTGCACGAATACCTCAAGCGACCATAAGAATCCCTCTCATTATAAAATATAAAACCAAAGATTGACCAAGACTTTAAGACAAAAAAAAAAAAAAAAGTTTCTAATTAATTATCAAAGAGGGATTAATTTTATTTTTGTCCTTGAATTTTGGTTCTAAAACATTTTAAAATTTATGAATTAAAATGAGACTAGATCTATAATAAAATAGCAAAAATAAAAATTAAATATCTTTTTTTTTTTTTCCAATAATGAAATAGACACTCAATTTTCAATCTTCAAGTTTTGGTCAATCCCTGGTTTTGAATTTTATTAGAGGAATTTTGGTGGTTACTTGCGGTACTCGTGCACTGGTAATTTATTGTGCCTAACGTAACCATTTGACTAAGAGGAATTTGAGGGAATAATTTATTTAAGGGGTGTTTGGTGTTTGAGTTTGAGTTAAGATTTTTAAGTTTCAATAGTAATTTTTGTTGACTTTTTCAGAAAATATAAATTTTTTTTTTCAGAAAAAGACAAAAATTGAGTTGAAAATTTTGAGTTTAAATGAGTGAACCAAACTCACCATTAGTATACATCTTTTCGATTTTTGCATCCAATTTGGTTTTTTATCCTGAAATTACTTTTTAGTTGATCATTATAAAAGGTCAAAAATCTAAATTATGTAACAATATTTTAGAGACGTGATTTTTGGGGCATTTTTTGATAAACTCCTTTGACTAATCTGTCACCCAACCAACTTATTTATGTCAAAAGAAAAGGCAAAGGCACGGTTTCATACATGGCTGAAACTTTGGTTATGGAAGTTCCTAATTTCTTGTTTCCAATTCTTCTTCTTTTGCCCGTTCTTTATCTCATCCTCAAGCATTTCAAAGCTTCAAAATCCCCTCCAATTCCACCAGGTCCATTTTCATGGCCGATTCTTGGTAATCTTCTCCAAATTGGGGAGAATCCTCTGGCTACACTCACACAATTTGGTCAAACTTATGGGCCTCTCTTCTCCCTAAAACTCGGTAGCCAAAGGGTGGTTGTGGCATCATCATCGGCAGTGGCCATGGAAATTTTGAAGACCCAAGATCGTCTTCTTTGCGGCCGATATGTGCCCCATGCAGCTCCGGCCAAGAGTAGAGAGCATAACGGCTTATCAGTTGCATGGATTGTCGAGTGCAATGAGACTTGGAAGTACCTGCGGACGTTATGTAGAAGTATACTTTTCTCAAGCAAAGCGATCGAGTCTCAAGTGTGCGTACGAGAAGAAAGGGTGAGAAAAATGGTGAAATACATCGTTTCGATGGAAGGAAAGCCTTTGAAAGTCAGAGACATCACGTTTGCCATGATTTTCAACATGTTGGGTAATATTTTCCTCTCCGTGGATCTGATAGACTTTGAGCAAGAGAGCGAAGCTGGCGGGATGAGCGGAGTTTTGAGGAGTGTTATGGAGGTAGTTGCTGCACCAAATTTGTCTGATCTTTATCCACTTTTGGGCCAGCTTGATCTCCAAGGTCTAAGAAAGAAGTCCATGGAAATATATAAGAAGTTTTGTACTATGTTTGAGGCCACAATCAAAGAAAGAAGAGAGAGGAATAGAGGTGACACTCAGAGCCAAAAGGATTTTCTAGACGCTCTTATCTGCAATGGCTCTTCCGATGAGCAGATAAACATGCTGCTCTTTGTATGTCTTTTTCCTCTCTTCTTATAATGTTTTTCTTCGCTTTGTTGCCTTTGTGATGATGAATAATTCGGTAACGAAGTTTTGATGATCTGATTGAACCCCCTTCTACTGTTAGAGTAAAGTTTTAGTTATGGCCTAATATTTGACCTTTCCTTGATTATGGAGTTTGACAAGTTTGAATCCTTTTAGTCAAGTTGTTGTTTTAAATAGTTTGATTACATAATTTCAAATAGAATATGTGAAGAAAAACCCAGACTACTCTCACAAATTCAATCCCACAAAACTATATAGAATACAATCACCAGAAAAGAAATTGGAAGAATAACTGAAAACTTTATTGCTGAGATTATCTTCAAGTTACAGACTCTGTCTTTCCTCTAAAGCCAGAAAGAATTCCCAACTCTCTAATTAACTCTCTCTCTCTATAACCCTCTGTTTACAAGTTCTCTCTCTTTCTGTACAATAGCCTCTCGTTCTCTTAGCCTCCTTAAGACTCTCTCCTTTCATACAGTCAACAAGTCAAAAGCCTTTAATACCTAAGTTAGCTATTCAACAGATCCTACCCAATAAATGATACACCTCAGCAACAACCACCTAGACTAATCAAATTGACACCTAGCATTAACATAATAGATTATTCAAATTTAAAAAAAAAAAAAAAAAAGGTATTGTTTTATTCTTTTTGCACGCATATTACAACTATTAATACGTGCTTTCCAACTTCAGCTAGGAATTAATAACTATAAATTTGTCTGCAACAACAACCTCACAACCTGATGATAATTTATATTTTGAATTTTCAGGAGCTAATATCTGCTGGAACAGACACAAGTAGTTCGACTATAGAATGGGCGATGACAGAACTAATAAAGAATCCAAAATGCATGAAGATTGTTCAAGAGGAGCTTACCAGAGAAATTATTCAAGACATGGTAACAGAATCTCATCTATCAAAGTTACCATATCTTCAAGCCTGTGTTAAAGAGACGCTGCGATTACACCCTCCAGCACCATTTCTTCTTCCTCGCCGAGCTATTGAGTCATGCCAAGTAATGAATTACACTATTCCTAAGGACTCTCAAGTACTAGTGAACGTTTGGGCAATTGGAAGAGACCCCAAGTCATGGAAAGATCCATTGGTTTTCAAACCAGAGAGATTCTTGGACTCGAGTTTCGATTTCAAAGGGAATGACTTTGAATTCTTACCCTTCGGTGGTGGAAGAAGAATCTGCGCTGGCATGCCAATGGCTGCAAAGCATGTTCCATTGGTTGTTGCCTCCTTCATTCGTTTCTTTGATTGGTCTTTGCCATACGGGAAAGATCCAAACGACCTGAACATGAGCGCCGAATATGGTATAACTTTGATGAAGGAAGAACCGCTCATTCTCATTCCTAAAGTTAAATCATAAGCAAAGAGGGAATTTCAATCCAATTTCCGTGTGAGCATCCTTCCCTAGCGATGTGAATAAATAAGAAATATGGTTTTCATATTGTAAGACTTCCCTCAGTTATTATAACTTAATTAAAGAGTAGATTCCTGATAGTATGATATGCAAGCACTATTGCATCTGAACAATTTTCACATAATTGTTGATACTTAACTTGTCTCAAAAGGGCTTTTTATAAGGATATTGATGATCATGAGGTTAGGTTTTAGTTTTAGTTTCTATTTCTAAGCAGTGAATCAATGTTGTACAAAAAAATGGTTCTTGTCAAGAATCCGAATGGTTTTATATTTATATCCGTGCCCGTGGGTATGTGTGTGTTAGTCCATAGGCGTTTCTTTGATGATGATTTACTCGAAGATGTGTTGTTTTATACTAGCATTTTTTTAAACTTTTTAACATTATTCATAGGGTTTCGTGGTAAATGACCCTTTTTTAAAAAAAGTTTTTTTAATAAATGATCGAAATTTTTTTAAAATTAGAAATAAAAAGGTGTCTAAAAAAATATATCAATTAGTCAATCTAGTTAATCACTGATTGATTATGATCTAATCAGTGATTGACCAATGTTGTTTTGCACTTTTTACTGATTAACTATATTAACTGTTGATTAACTATGTTCAATAATTGATTAATGGTTATTTACTAAATAAAAAAAATTTACATTATTTTTTTTTCAGGTCTGGCTTTTCCGCCTAAGATTAATAAATGGTACTTTTTGAGGTATATTTTATATGGTCTATAACTAGTCCTTTCTAACTAAAAACGTTCTTAGGAGCAAAATAGTCAGCTATCATAACATAATTAGTTACACTATTTCTATGTTCAAGATTTCACTAACCAATAGATAACTCTTCTACATTTTTAATAGAAATACCGCGCCTCTTGATATATATATATATATATATATATTAACTTTCAAGGATATGAAACGAAATAAATGACAAGAGACTATAACTAGCATCAGAGGCAGAAAAATATCCTAACTAGATCGATGTTTTTTAAAGACGAAATGAGATGTTTAAAATAATTAAATTAGCATCAATCCAATCATACAAATATATAAACATATACAATAAATCTTCTATCTCCAAAGTTACTAATCAATTACGCTTTATTTTATTTTTATGAACAATTTTATATAAGCTTTTTGTCTGGTCATCTTTTGATTTCCGCTTAGTTTCTTCTTTCTTGATGCCATTTTTTTTTTTATACCTTTTTTAAATAATAATGAGGGAAATAGAGAAGACTGGAGAAGGTTTTTTTTTTTTTTTTTAATGATGTTTCATGTGAAATCGCTTTAATTATCTCTCCAAATAATTTGAAATTTATATTTTAAATCTCTTTCTTTTGTGCTTTATTGTCATTTTTCATTATAGTTTAGTACACGTTTAAAGAATTTATATTCACAATGGTACCGGTGGGTGATATGTACCCAGAATCCTAAAAATTAATGCAAGTGAGAGATAGTGAGAGTTGTTGTTGTTTTTTTTTTTTTTTTTTTTTTTTTTTTTTTTTTTTTGGCGCGCGTGCGATTATGAGAGTTATTGACAGTTAGTGCTTTGTCATTTGCCATTATAGTTTGTACACATTTAAAGAATAGGGGGGTGACACCTCTGTCCACTTTTTTCACATCCTTACTTAATAAATTATATTATTCTTTAATTTTCCACAATGAAATTACTTTTAAGGATAAAAAGTGATCAAAGATATACTTAATTTTCACACACCTTATTTAAAGGTTAAAAAATAAAATTGAAATATCATTTTTTATATTTAATAGAAAATGCTCAATATCAATCAACAACGAATAGAAGAAGAATGGCTCCAATAAAAGGAAACAGTAAGTTTCTTTCTTTCTTTCTTTTCTTTTTTTTTTTCTAACTTTCTTCTAACTTTATTTTTTTTTTAATTATCTTGTTGATGGTAATTTGAATTTTTGTATATAAATCAACAATTGTTTATACTATCGTTTTATTGACTTTTTTTAACCTTTTTTTTGCCGTTTATAATTGTCTGCTGCACTTTACAAAAAAAAAAAAAAAAAAAAAAAAGAACAAAACAAAGCAAAAACATTTTTAAATGATAACCTAATATATGTTGTGTTTCAAAAAAAAAAAAAATTCTAATGCTATTTAAAAATTTTAAATTATTAGAAAACTATATATGACATATATATGTATATTTAGGATCCAAAAAAAAAAAAAAAAAGAAAAGGAATGTGAAATAGAATAAAAGCAGTTAAGAGAGAGAGAGAGAGTGAGTATTTTGATTTTTGGGTTGGTGGAATAAGGAGAAAAATGTACAATTTAATTTAAGGACTTTTTTGTAATGTTAAGAGGTGTGTAAAAAGTAATAGGTAAATTTTCTAAATTTAATTGTGGGTGATTTAAGTAAGTGTGAGGAAAAAATATAGAAGTGGGTGTCAAGAAACGCACTTTTTAAAGAATTAATGCTCGGTAATTGATATGTACCCTACTGGAGAATATAAATTAATGTAAATGAGAGTTGGTGCTTTGTCATTTGTCATCATAGCTAGTCAGTACAAGTTAAAACATCCACACATGTTATATGTATCTTTTTATAATTTTTTTTTTCTTTTATGTATACACACATGAAAACTGACCCAAGATTATCATCTTACATAATATGAAACGATAACGTAAAATATTCTTCTAAAAAAAATAGTATACTTAATGCTCATACAGGTAATCACTAACTATTAACTAATATTTTCCTCAAATGGCAAACGTCAAGATAATATAAGTTTTTTTTTTTTTTTGTTTCAAGGAATAGTTGTAAATCATTTTGTTGGATACGCAATGCTCTGCAATCTCTATGATTCACTTCAAAGTTATGGGTTTCTTGTTCTAGCGCAAGTTATGGGGTTTCTTGTTGACACACATTATGATGCATAATATAATATGTGTGTCTCTCTAGTACTTTGATAATATCTGTTAGAAATAATATAGCAAGAGAAACATAAACAACGAACAAGTAAATTCAATTATAACGAAAATGATTACATCAAAACTCAACCTCAACTCGTAGGAAACCAAACAAAAGTGTAGAACGTCGAGGCACGTGAATCACGCTTTCCTTAAAACAGATTCGTCCCCTCCGGTAAAGTGCTCGAGGCTTCAATGGACGTCTGTCTCCCAGGATACAACGACAACAACGGTAGTCTAGCACAATCGAAAACCGCTCCGGCGAACTTGAAACCAAAGCCTTCCCTCTATCACCAAAACTCAAAACCCGAACTCGACTACAACAAGGAAAACCGAAAACAAGAGAAAGAAACTTGTGCTTGTGCTCGGATTTAGTGTGTGTTTTTTTGGTTGTGGTTTTCAAGCATGGGGAGGCCTCCTTTTATAGCTTCCAAAATCAGGTGTTACAAAACCGAATTCATGAGGTTTTAAATTCGGATTTAAAGCTGCCTCATTAACATTTGGAAGATGAACAATTTCCAGAATATGAAAAGATGAAGCTGTTCATATTCTTTAATAAATTCGGAATTATGTTGGAAGAAGAAAAAAAAATTCCAAAACAAAGCCCGCACAAGGGCAAGCTCGACGAACCGGCATTCGCGTCGCCCACGTCGTGCGGGCGCACACATTGGGCCCCTAACCCACCGGGGCTAGGATTTGCACCCCCCCCCCCCCTGCGCGTGAGAGAGCATCTTGGGTTCACAATCTTACCCAAGTCCAAAAGTGCAAATCCTTATAAAGTCCATCATGCTTTCATTCCTAAGCAATGTGGGACTCCACATTTACAACCAACTTTCCAACAAAATTCCATTCCAATGGGCACACTTTGAGCATCAATTTCTCATTCACCCGAATACCATTTTGAGTGTATGAATATATGAATTCGATCTCCTCGCGACGGAGAACGCAAATCCACCAAGACCCGTTAATTTTACGAAGTGGGTCCCACTCAAATTTGGACCTCAAATGGTTTGAAAACCATTTTTCCAACAATATCTATATATATGAATTTTACTAATTCTTTATAAAATGTAGTTTTTTTTTTTTGGTTATATTACTTCCTAGCTAATTAATATCCGACTCAATTCATCAAGATTTTCATTTTTATATTTTACACGTTCTCTCTCTCTCTTTTTTTTTTTTTTTTTTTTTTCTCTATTTAAGTTTTCACTTCTCTATTTGATTTCTTTATAGAATCTTCAATTTACGAAATGTGATATTTAAAGATTAGATTGAATTGGATTGTGGGTCTTGTGAATTAAAAACGGAATGGAAAAATATCTCAATTAGAAGGTCACGTATTGGAATACAAATTAAGTTTAATATGCTTAGTCCGAACACCCCTATTTTTAAGTATGGGCAAAAGAACACGTGATATATATAATAACATAAAATCTTTTTTCTTATAAAAAGGTACAGATAATCACTAATTAATAATAAATATCATTTTAAAAATATTAATATCTTCTACCAATGGCAGGTCAAAATTTTGAAGTTTTTTTAATTCTCTGTTCTTCTTTTTTCGAGCAATAAGTAAATGTTTCTCCACTTTTGTTGAGTATCTTGTTTTGCATTGCTTTTATTAAACTACTTTTAGCTTTTTAAATTCAAAAGTTATTTTTAGGAGCATTTTTTAATGACCTTTCAAAAAGTTTTTATAAGTTGTTGTTTTTTTTTTTTTTTTTTTTTCATTTTATGGATCTAAATAGCTGTTTATATAAATATTTAGATGATATATGTTATAAGAGGTTTAAGTCTTCATAAATGTAACTTCTGAAAATAAACTTTTGAATAGACTTCAACACTAGATAATTAAGTAAATAATTTGATGATTACCTTAGCTATAAGCGATGGAAAGGCCTATATATAAATCTTAGGTGAATAAGATTATGAGTATCAGCAAGAAGAAATTATATAATGGGAGGCCGGCATAAACGAGAGATTAATATAATTAAAAAGGAATGAGGTTTATGATTATTTTTTTTTTTGGGTAAATAACTGAAGGGATAAGCTTATATATATACGTCTTGTGGCCGAAACCAATAAGTCGGTTTCTCTCCATATGGCTTATCTATATCTATTTGTCTAATTATATTAATAACTACAATGCTAACCAAAGGCCACCCGTGCAATATTATTCGCGAATCTATAATAATAATTACAATAAAAATAATAATAATAAATGATAATAATAATATTAATCATAACTAAAGTAACTTAATGATAATAATCCTAACTAAAATAACCTAAAAATATAGAAAAATTTAGACATTCGAAAACTCTTCTAACTTAACTTAAAAATTAAACTCATGATTTAATTTCATATAGGTAAAGTTAGAAGCTCGAAAAGTCATGTGTTACACCAATCTTTAGCACGCTTGTAAAAACATATGGCCCTCTCATGCCACTCAAACTCGGGTCAACAATCGTCATCGTCGGATCCTCACCGGACGCTGCGATGGTAATTCTCAAGACCCGCGATCGCAATCTATCCCCTCGGTATGTTCCCGAGGTGTCACCATCTAAGTGCGAAACGGAAGTTCAAAACTGCTCGATCGGATGGGTTGAAGGGTGCGACGATAGTTGGAAGTACTTTGCGGAATTTTAGTAGAACCGAGCTTTTTTCGGGGAAAGCGATTAACTCTCAAGCACGGATTAGAGACGAAATGGTGAAGCAAATGTTGGGATTTGTAGGGAAAATGCAGGGCAAGGCGGTGAAATTAGAGAGACGGCTTTCGCAGTTGGAACATGAAAGTTTAAATGGTGGAATTTGTGAGCTTATGAGGAATGTAACGGATGTGGCTTCTTCTCCAAATATATCAGGTTTTTATCCTGTATTGGCTCCACTTGATCTACAAGGTCTTCAAAAGAGAGCTAAGGAACTTGGTAAGAGAGTCCGTAAGCTGTGGGAAGAAATCATGAAAGAGAGAAAAGTTAATGGGAAGAAAAGATCAGGGGATGATTAGATTGATTTGTGCCCACCTCAAGATTTTCTTAATGCTCTCATTGAGAAGGGCTTCTCCAGTGATCAGATTAATATACTCTTTGGGGTATGGTCTCTTACTAGTCCTTAATTTCTAACTCAAATTACAATAATTAGGAGTAAACTAGTCAATTCATGTCATATCATAAGCTATTACATTAATTAATTATTGCTCTCTCTACTCAAGAAAAGTTTCTTCTTAATTTATTTATATGTTGTCCAACATGCTTTAGCGAACCGCACTAGGGTCAAAATGTTTATTAAGCATTAATTAATTTTTTTGTAGGAGATTTTGCTTTTGATTTTTCGAATTTTGATTAAGAGTGTATTTGGTTGGAGGGAGTGATCTAATCCCCTTGTTAGGTTGGAGGAAGATATTCAGGGATGACTTTCGTGCCCGCCAGAATTATTCAATATTTATTCCAATAATGGAAGAATCCACCAAATTCAACACATTCATATTAAAAAAGACTGTATGTCTCTAAAAATATTATATGTCCTTAGTGAAATAGATAAAATAATAATTTGACATATCTAATAGTCATTTTTCCTCTCATCGTTACGAAATAACTTGAAGGATTATTATAATCTTCTCCATCGCTCATTAGCACTCCTCATCCCCAGCTCTCTTCATTATTCCTATTGATCTCTATCCCTCCAATCAAACGGAGCTGGAGTTATAAACTAGATTTTTAAAATAGTTTAATTAGGATCCATGATACACACTATTAATTTTATTTTTTGTGCTGTTTTGGAATATCTTGGTCATGAAACTAATTTTGCAGGAGCTGTTTTCAGCTGGGACAGAGACCACCAGTTTGCCAGTTTTACAATGGCACACCTGATGAGGAAACCGATATGTATGAAGATTCTTCAGGAGGAACTCACAAGAGAAATCAGTCCCAATCATGTGTTGAAAGAATCTGATCTTTCCAAGTTGAATTACCTCCAAGCCTGTTTAAAAGAGGTTCTAAGGTTACACCAACCGAGCCACTTCTTCTTCCTCATCGAGCAAACGGGTCATGCACAGATGAACTACACCATTCCAAAGGACTCTAAAGTTCTAGTCAATGCCTAGGCTATTGGACGAAACCCCAGTTATTGGGAAGATCCACTGGAGTTAAAACCGGAGAGATTTTTGAACTCGAGTTTGGACTTCAAAGGGAATGTCTTCGAGTACATTCCGTTTGGTTCGGGAAGAAGAATCTGCCCTGGAATGACCATGGCTGCCAAGCAAATTCCCTTGATTGTTGCTTCTCTCGTCCATTCCTTTGATTGGTCTCTTCCACAAGGAAAGTCCCGATGACAATGACATGAGTAAAAAATTTGGTCTTACTGTGCGTATGAAAGAACCTCTTAAAGCTAAGAATTCGCTTTTGGAATTCTACTAATTAAATGCTTCTATTTTCTCATCCATTCTTTCGCTTATTTTAAGCGGGAGAGTAATAATTGTTGTGATGTTTTTGTTTTGAATTGCTGTCTAATTTATAAGCTTTTTCAGCTAGTTTATTTTTTTGTTGTCCTTACTATTTCTTTTTATAATGAACAATACTAAAAAATATCAGTGATGTTTAATATCACTCATTAACAAAAAGTGAGTCTCACAACATATCACCCATCAATGAAGCCCACTTATCTATTAGTGTGATGTTTAATATAACTGATGTTCTAAAACATTTTTCTTTTAGATAATTTTGTAATTTTTTTTCTTTTATTTAATGAATTGAGTGGTGGTGTGGGTAGAAGTTATAATGATAAAGTACAATCCGGTTTCCCTCACTAGTAGTTTCCCTTATATCTGTTTCTCATACAAGTTTCTTACCATGCTGTTTCTATGTATGTTTGGTTTCTAAGAGGCGTTTTATTATATAAGGATATGTCGTTTTAAAATTTATTGGTTTTTGCAAGTTGTCGTGTTTAGGTTCTTCTCATTTATTGTTTTAATTCGGATCAATCATACAAATATATATATATATATATATATATGATTTCAATAGTTACCTATTAACGTGAAAAAATTATAAAAACAAGTGCATTATTTAATTATATTTGACGATATGACATTATATGTAACTTGTTATTATAAGTTAAGCAACCTGCTAACTTAAAAAAATAATTAATTAGATATTTTTTTGTATTTTAATTTGAGCAATTAATATATGGAATGCACAAAAGGGAATGGAATGGAATCTTTTGTTTTTTTAGGTCTGTTGTCAACTCTCATTCTACTTTCCCCACCCTGTTTCTTACCACCCACTAATTAAAATTTTAAAACTAATTAGCACTTGTACACCCCTCTTATTATTCTAAAAAAGTTCCTACATGATTTTATTTATTTATTTATTTATTTTGGTCATGAATAGCCCCCTTTTAAAAAAAAAAAATCTGTTGATTTTGTCACTTGTTTAATTCACTTTTCTTCTTCGTTGTCCCTTCTCTTCCCCCCCCCCCCCCCCCCCCCCCAGATATAACGTTTCATTTTCTTTCATATGCCCACTTTTTATTTAAAATATTAGTAGTTGAATAAGTATATTGTAGCTTTATATATATCCTTTTATGAATTACTTTTTCTTTATGACTAAAAATTTTTGTTTTTTCCCGCAAAAATGAAAAGAAATTCATAATGTTTCCTTTAAAAAAATAAAAAAGTGAAGACTTTATACTTGTGATTTTGTTGTTTTTCATTTGCGTACAGCTATTTAAAAAAAGAAAATTCTACAGTAACGTGATAATGAAGAAAATTAAATTACATTTTTGACTTTTATAATTTATTTAAAAAATTATTTAAAAAGTCATGTCAGTAAATTAACAACAAATTGTCCAGCCAAGTCTCATTTAATGAGCTATCTAAATTCTATGTTCATTAATTGACATTAAATTTTTTTGTTAACTAGTTACAACCATCCGATCAACATCATGCAGCTATCATGAATGTATTAATATCAAAGCAACTATTGAAAACCCTTCCATATATATAATAAATCTTATATCTCCAAAGTTACCAATCAATTATGCTTTTATATTATTATTATTAATGAATAATTTGTAAACTTCTTTGGTCTAGTGATCATCTTTCGATTTCCGCTTAGATTTCTTACCTCTTGATGCCATATTTCCCCCCTTTTTTTAAATAATAATGGCGGAAATAGAGAAGACTGGAGAGGTCTTTTTACTCTTATGATGTTTTGTATGAAATCATTTTAATAATTAATCAAATTGGGATGTTTTAAACAATTTGAAATCCATTTTTTAAATCTCTTTCTCTTTTTTTTCCCTTCATTTTCTTTTATAGTTAGGACACATTTAAAGAATTTATATTCACAATGGTGCCAGTGGTTGATATGTACTCTACAGTAGGAATCCTATAAATTAATGTAAGTGAGAGTTAGTGCTTTGTCTTTTGTCATTATAGTTAGCACACATTTAAAGAATTAATACTCACTAGTTGATATCTACCCTACCTAGGATATAAATTAATGTATATAAGAGTTGGTGCTTTGTCATTTGTCATCATAGTCAATACAACTATAATAAATGTCCACATATATCAAATTAGTAAATAATATTTTTCCTCAGATGGCAATACGTCAAGATAATTTTTTTTCTTTGTTTTTTTTTTTTCAAGGAATAGTAAATCATTTTGTTGGATACGCACTGCTATGCAATCTCTATGATTGCCACTACAAAGTTATGGGTTTCTTGTTCTAGCAAGTTATGGGTTTCTTGTTGACACACATTATGATGCATAATATAATATGTCTCTGTACGTATGTACTTTGATAATATCTATATATATTAATTTTACTAATTCTTTCTAACATGTAGTTAGTTTTTTTTTTTTTTGGTTATATTACTTCCTAGCTAATTAATATCCGACTCAATTCGTCAAGATTTTCATTTTTATATTTTACACGTTCTTTTTTTTTTTTTTTTTTTTTTCTATTTAAGTTTTCACTTCTTTATTTAATTGCTTTATAGAATCTCTAATCTGCGAAATATAATGGTTAGAGTGAACTGGATTGCGGGTCTCATAAACTAATAGTAGAATGGAAAAATTCTCAACTAAAGATCACGTATTGGGCTACAAATTAAAACTTAATCCGCCTAATCAATTTGTGACATCCCTTTTTTAAGTACGGGCAAAAGCACACGTGACATATATACTAACATAAAATCTTTTTTATTATCATCTAAAAAATAAATATCTTCTACCAATGGCACGTCAAGATTTTGACGTTTTTTATTTCTCTATTCTTCTTTTTTTGAGCAACAAGTAAAGGTTTCTCCACTTTTGTTAGGTATCTTGTTTTGCATAGCTTTGATTAAACTACTTTTAGCTTTTTAAATTCAAAAGCTATTTTAGGAGCGTTTTTTAATGACCTTTCAAAAAAGTTTCTAGAAGGGCTTCTTTATAAATATATATACACACACTTAATAAATCTAAAAAGCTGTTTTTATAAATATTTAGAGGATCTGATTATAAAAGCTTTAAATATTATAATTACAATCCAATTTTTATTTTTTTCTTACAGTTTTATTATTCACATAATTTGTCACTTAAACATTAAAAGTCCATAACTTTGCATAAAATTTCGAGACAAACGAAATAAGTTTCAAATTTATTTATTTTTTCCGAACGTACATATCAAATTTTTACAATTGTTAACTCCAGCAATTCAAACATCTCGATAAATGTACAATCAATTCAAATCAAAATTTTACAATTCAAATCTTAACACCAAACGCATGTACTCACAAAATGTAACTTCTAAAAATAAACTCTTTTGAATAAACTCATAATTAAGTAAATAATTAGATGATTACCTTAGCTATAAGCGATGGAAAGGCCTACATATAAATCTTAGGTGAATAAGATTGTGAATATCAGCAAGAAGAAATTATCTAATGGGAGGCCGGCATAAACGAGAGAGAAATATAATTGAAAAAGAATTATTATTATTATTTTTTAAATAACTGAAGAGATAAGCTTATATACATCTTGTGGCCGACACCAATAAGTCGGTTATATCTATTTGTTTATATTAATTACTACAATACCAACGAATATATAATAATAATAATAATAATCATCATCATCATCATCATCTTAACTAAAGTAACTTAATGATAATAATCCTAACTAAAATAATTTAAAAATATATGAAAATTTACACATTCGAAAACTCTTCTAACTTAACGGAAAAAAAGAAAATTAAACTCATGATTTAATTTCATGTAGGTAAAGCTAGAAGCTCGAAAAATCGTGCGTTAAACCAATCTTTAGCACGCCTTGCAAAAACATTTGGCCCTCTCTTGTCACTCAAAATTGGGTCAACAATCATCATCGTCGGATCCTCGCCGCGATGGAAATTCTCAAGAAACACGATCACAATCTATCCGCTCGGTATGTTCCCGACGTGGCAACTTCTAAGTGCGAAACGGAAGTTCACAACTGCTCGATCAGATGGATTGAAGCGGAATTTTAGTAGAACCGAGCTGTTTTCGGGGAAATTAAAGCCATAAACTCTCAAGCGCGGATTAGAGACGAAAAGGTGAAGCAAATGACTATGGCATCTTAACATGTATTCACTGTATTAATCGTGCATTCTTGATAGTGTGCAAAGGGCTAATTACAATGGCTGATGATCATGAAGGCACTGGTTTTTGTTTATGTTTTTGTTTTCTAAGCAATATTGCATTGTATAATTTGTATGATGGTTCTTATTATCAGGAATCCAAATGGCTTGTCACATTTATTAATTATGTGCGTGTCCGTTTGAGACGTTTGATTTGTTTTGGTTATTTTGTTAAGCACCTCCAGGTCACCATGAAATATCACTAATTGCGTCGTTGGATATTAAATCTGGAACGAATTTCATGTATACAACAACAAGCTAGATTAAGCCACTCAAACTAGTCAAGGGAATTAAGAGTTTTACGTCCAATACTAGCTCCAAAATTCAAACCTTCACAACTGTAAAAAAATAAATAAGTAAACAATAAAGTAGTGGGTGCTTATCAAAAATAAAAAATAAAAAAAGGAAGAAAAACAATATTTTTAAACTAGCTACTTAAGTCCACTTCTAGAAAAGCTAATAAATCATAATATTGCTTCAGTAGCAGCGATTATTGGAGCATAAACAAATCCTTTTTTTAAGGATTAATTTCATTTTTGGTTTTTAAATTATAGGCCTAATCTCATTTTAATACATAAACTTTAAAACGTCTAAAAATCAGTT
This sequence comes from Ficus carica, assembly GCA_009761775.1. Classification (NCBI taxonomy): domain Eukaryota; kingdom Viridiplantae; phylum Streptophyta; class Magnoliopsida; order Rosales; family Moraceae; genus Ficus; species Ficus carica. Next base: position 2,278,996 of record CM019750.1, read on the forward strand.
TTAAACCATTAAGTTATCTTACAATAGTACACATTTATATATCTATATATATATATATATATTGAAAAAATATAAACAAATCACAATTTTTTATTCTCTTCTACTACTTTCTAAAAGCTAAAGCTACTGCTACAGAAACATCATGCATTATTGAGTGGTAATGGGTGAGAAACTTATTATAATAATAATAATAACAATAATAATAAATAAATAAAATAAATTATGAACCTCTCTATAAATTGATTATGCATAGACCACTTTCCTACAACGCAAAAAATAACCAGCCCTTGTTGAGTAAAAAACCATGTCTCAATATTTTCTAAAACCACCACAAGAAACTATTTTTTCCTTGCCAAACCTCTTGATCTTCCTAGTCTCACCACTCCTAGTTATTTTGTTGCTCTCCAAGCGCTTCAAAGCCTCATTATTTTACAACAAATCCTCACCACCACTTCCACCTGGCCCGTTTGCATGGCCAATTGTAGGCAACATTTTCCAAATTGGAGACAACCCTCACCAATCTTTAGCACGCCTTGCAGAAACATATGGCCCTCTCATGTCACTCAAACTCGGGTCAACAATCGTCATCGTCGGATCCTCACCAGACGCCGCGATGGAAATTCTCAAGACACATGATCGCAATCTATCCGCTCGGTATATTCCCGATGTGGCACCATCTAATTGGGAAAGGGAAGTTCACAACTGCTCGATCGGATGGGTTGAAGAGTGTGACGATAGTTGGAAGTACTTGCGGAATTTTAGTAGAACCGAGCTTTTTTCGGGGAAAGCCTTAAATTCTCAAGCGCGGATAAGAGACGAAAAGGTGAAGCAAATGTTGGGATTTGTAGGGAAAATGCAGGGCAAAACGGTGAGAATTCGAGAGACGACTTTCGCTGCCGTGCTCAACATGTTAAGCAATATTATGGTCTCGAGGGATTTGTCGCAGTTGGAACATGAAAGTTTAAATGGTGGAATTTGTGAGCTTATGGGGAATTTAATAGATGTGGCTTCTTCTGCAAATATATCGGATTATTATCGTGTGTTGGCTCCACTTGATCTACAAGGTCTTCAAAAGAGAGCTAAAGAACTTGGTAAGAGAATTTGCAAGCTGTGGGAAGAAATCATGAAAGAGAAAAAAGCAAATGAGAAGAAAAGATCAGACGGTGATCATGATGATGATCAAATTGATTCGGGCTCTCCTCAAGATTTTCTTGATGCTCTCATTGAGAAGGGCTTCTCCAATGATCAGATTGATATACTTCTTCGGGTATGGTCTCTTTCTAGTCCTTAATTTCTAATTCAAATTACAATAATCAGGAGTTAAAGAGTCAATTCATTTCATGTCATGTCATAAGTAAAAAGGAAAATCAATCACGCAATTAGAATCATGAATAAGGGTATTGAATCACTCAACTTTACAGGTTAATCTTCTAATATAGAAAGTCCAATCATTTAACAATCTCAAATTTCTTCTTCTTCTCTCTAAACTCCACATGATAGACACTAGATTTTGTAAACTAGATTTCTTTACAGGTTAATCTTTTAATATAGAAGTCCAATAATTTAACAGTCTCAAATTTCTTCTTCTCTCTAAACTTCACATGATATCATTAGATTTTGTAAACTAGATTTCTTCTTCTTCATTTCCACATGATATACACTAGATGATTTTTTTTCTTCTTCTTCTTCTTCTTCTTCTCCAATCAAACGGAGCCCCCGAGTTATAAACTAGATTTTTAAAATAGTTTAATTAGGATCAATTATATTCACAATTAACTTTTTTTTTCCCTTCTTCTTCTTCTTCATCCCTCCAATCAAACGAAGCCCTCGAGTTATAAACTAGATTTTTAAAATAGTTTAATTACGATCAATTATATACACAATTAACTTTTTCTTGTGCTAATTTGGAATATCTATGAAACTGATTTTGTAGGAGCTATTTTCAGCTGGGTCAGAGACTAGCAGTTCGACAGTTGAGTTTACAATGGCACACCTCATAAGAAAACCAAGATGTATGGAGATTCTTCAAGAGGAACTCGCAAGAGAAATCGGTCCAGATCATGTGGTGAAAGAATCTGATCTTTCCAAGTTGAATTACCTCCAAGCCTGTATAAAAGAGGTTCTAAGGTTACACCCAACCGGGCCGCTTCTTCTTCCTCACCGAGCAGACGAGTCTTGCACAGTGATGAACTACACCATTCCAAAGGACTCTAAGGTTCTAGTCAATGCCTGGGCTATCGGACGAAACCCTAGCTACTGGGAAGATCCATTGGAGTTCAAACCGGAGAGATTTTTGAACTCGAGTTTGGACTTCAAAGGGAATGATTTCGAGTACATTCCGTTTGGTTCGGGAAGAAGAATCTGCCCTGGAATGACCATGGCTGCCAAGCAAATTCCCTTGATTGTTGCTTCTCTCGTCCATTCCTTTGATTGGTCTCTTCCACAAGGAATGAGTCCCGACGACATTGACATGAGTGAGAAATTTGGTATTGCTATGCGTATGAAAGAACCTCTTCTTCTAGTTCCTAAAGCTAAGAATTTTTAAAGGAATTCTACTATAATGCTTCTACTTTCTCATCCATTCTTCCGCTTATTTTAAGCGGGAGAGTTATAAATGTTGTGATGCTTTGTTTTGAATTTAAGTCTAATTTGTAAGCTTTTTCATCTTGGTTATTTTTTGTTGTCGTTTGGACTAGTTACTATTTCTTTTTTATTTTTATTTTGTAAATTATTTTCTTTTATTTGATAAATTGAGTGGTGCTGTGGGTAGAAGTTATAACAATAAAGTACACTCTGGTTTCCTTCACCAGTAGTTTCACTTATAGTTGTTTCACATATAAGTTTCTTACCATGTTGTTGTTTATATGTATGCTTGGTTTCTAAGAGGCGTCATCTTATGTAAGGATATTGTCGTTTTTAAAATTTATTGGTTTTTGCAAGTTGTCGTGTTTAGGTTCTTCTCGTTTATTGTTTTTAAGCATAATCTCGTTTTCTTTCTATGTCGTTTTTTAAAGTGATTGTCGTTTTCCCCTCTCATTGTCGTTTTCTTGAAGAACAATGCACGGGTTTGTCTTTAATCTTTTGTCGTGTTTGGCATATAAGTTTAACTCAAGTTAAACGGTACTATTTTTTGTCTTTTTCTGAAATTTTTTTTATTTTTTCTGAAAAAGTTTTTTGTCTTTTCTGAAAAGTCAACACAAATTACTATTGAAACTTAAAAATCTTAACTCAAACTTATTCACCAAACACCCCCTTCGTTTCTATAATCTGTTGTTGTTTGTGTATCTTATTGTCGTTCCCCAAATGATGTTGTTGTTTATTTACTTTATTACCGTTTATTTTCTGCTTTTAAGATTGTTCTCCTTTTTTTTTTTTTCTTTTTTTTTCTTTTTTTTTCTGGCTCCAAGTTTCTCCATTAATCTCTCAGTTCTCGCATTCTTTCTCGACCACAGTATCGTCATCTCCATCCCCACCTCTCTCCACATGTCTGCAACTTTCCACCGTAGTCTCCAAGTTTTAAAATCCACAAATTCAAATGAGCCACCCACACAAATCCTTACCCACCGACAGAAATCCTTGTATACATGAAGTTATTTTTCAAGTCAAGATATATATGGAAGAGTTTCAATGGTTACTATGTTTTTGTAACCATCCATGATTATAAGACAAAATTATAAAAAATAGTATCTACTTTAATTACATTGATGATGTGGTATTTTTCATGACTTGTTATAATAGGTTAAACAACTAATTTCCTTTTAAAAACATAACAACCATCCTTTTTGTCATTTTCTTGGTAAAAACTTTAAACATATTTAAGAGAAATTATCTTAATGGGGCGCTTAGCTAAAGAAGATTTTATGCATATTATAAAAAATAAAAATAAAAAATAGACGAATGCGTCCAAAAAAAAATATTTGAGTAGGGATCCTTATAAAAAAATTTATTTGAAAGAGTGAATTAAGGAAAAAAAATGCTAATAAAAGATGTTAAGAATAGTAGATTTACCAAAAAGAAAAAAAGAAAAGAAAAGAAGCAAGAAAGAAAATTATTTCAAGGGAAATTGATTAAAAAATTTATTATAATTTATAGGGTCATATATTTCGGAAAAAAATTGAAATGATTGTTTGGAAAACTTTATAAATAGTGGCATAGTGTGAGAAAAAATACAGTGAAGAATACTTTAGGAAAAATAATTTAACAATAAACGCTTGAAGAAATTTTGAGGAGAAAAAATACCTTTAAAGAGTAAGTTAGAGAACAAAATTTTCAACCGAAAAAAAAAAAAAATTATTGGAGAGAACATTTTATTGAGCAACGTCACTAAAACAAAAAACCGTGTTTCCAAAAAAAAAAAAACAAAAAAAAAAATGCAACTAACTAAACTAATGCACTAAAAAAAACAATTGAAATATAATGGTATCTTTTAAAGAAAAACTTAAAGAAATATACGAATGAAATTCAAAATTAGAAAATAAATATTCAAATTAAATTCCATTAAAATAAAAAAATTATAATTTAGAAAAGCCATATCAATAAGTTAACAACAAGTTGGCTATCTAAATCATCTATAATGAGTTTTATAAGTTCAATGTTAATTAATTATCATAAATGTTTTTTACCAACTACAAAATTGATTACAATTGTCTGAATTATATCAAATGGTTAAAACAACGGTAATCACTGATAGATAAATATTAGAGTAACCATTGAAACCACTAGATACTAAAGAAAGTTACCAATCTCAATTTAGGCATAGAATTTATGTATTTATTTTGGCTCAATTAAAAAGAGAGAGAGAAGTAATGAAAATGACGAAAAACATTAATATAAATCTTGGGCAGGTTGATTTTAACCTAATGGAAAGCAAGGAAACCAACAGATACAGCACAATTGAGAATTGATGTTTAAAATCTGTGGTTTCTTTTTCTTTTCTTTTTTTTTTTTTTCCTTTCTTTTAAACAGAGATATGGAAATTGAGGGATAACGATTTTGTTCTCCGTTGATCTCTTTTAACACCATCAACTCCTCTTACAAGTTATGATGTAATATCAATTTTTTAGTGGTGAGACAGCCAAGATGATAGTAATTTGGGACAGTAGATCTATACTCAGCTATGTGCCCCACAAGAAGAATTGTCATTTCTGGTTTGGATTAGACTTTGATGAAGAATTGGTTTGCTAAATGAAGACAAGATAAAAAATAAAAATAAAAGAACGTGATTATTCGGAGAACTACCGTAGTAAAAAAAAAATTATAAGATTTTAATCTAAAATATAATAAGATAAAGATCAGATCTTTTTTTTCTTTTCTCTGCCAAATATATATTTTTTCTCTTATTCTTATTGGGAGTGGTTGGCCTAAAGGATTCGAGTACAACAACCATAGATATCCTCTTTCTAATAAATTATAGGTTCTTGCTTTGTGTATGCACTGATTGGGACAACGTAACACACCAAAATTTGACAGAAAGAGTCGAGAAGAACCTAAACACGACAACTTGCAAAAAACCAATTAATTTTAGAAACGACAGTATACTTACATAATATAACTACTCTTAGAAACCAACCAATACTTACATAATAAAACGCCTCTTAAAAACCAACCATACATATAAACAACAACATGGTAAGAAACTTATATGAGAAACATATTTAAGTGAAACTATTTGGGAAGGAAAAAAAAAAACAAACAAAAAATAAAAAGATATAGTAACTAGTCCAAAGGACAACAAAAAATAACCATGCTGAAAAGGCTTACAAATTAGACATAAATTCAAAACAAAGCATCACAACACTTATTACTCTCCCACTTAACATAAGCGGAAGAATGGATGAGAAATAGCAGAATTAATTAGTAGAATTCCTTAAAAATTCTTAGCTTTAGGAACTAGAAGAAGAGGTTCTTTCATACGCATAGCAAGACCAAATTTCTCGGTCATGTCAATGTCGTTGGGACTCATTCTCTGTGGAAGAGACCAATCAAAGGAATGGACGAGAGAAGCAACAATCAAGGGAATTTGCTTGGCAGCCATGGTCATTCCAGGGCAGATTCTTCTTCCCGAACCAAACGGAATGTACTCGAAGACATTCCCTTTGAAGTCCAAACTCGAGTTCAAAAATCTCTCCGGTTTGAACTCCAATGGATCTTCCCAATAACTGGGGTTTCGTCCAATAGCCCAGACATTGACTAGAACCTTAGAGTCCTTTGGAATGGTGTAGTTCATCACTGTACATGACTCGTTTGCTCGGTGAGGAAGAAGAAGCGGCCCGGTTGGGTGTAACCTTAGAACCTCTTTTAAACAGGCTTGGAGGTAATTCAACTTGGTAAGATCAGATTCTTTCACCACATGATCAGGACCGATTTCTCTTGCTAGTTCCTCTTCAAGAATCTCCATACATCTCGGTTTCCTCATCAGGTGTGCCATCGTAAACTCGACTGTCGAACTGGTAGTCTCTGTCCCAGCTGTAAACAGCTCCTGCAAAATTAGTTTCATGACCAAGATATTCCAAAATTAGGTTAAAAAAAAAGTTAATTATGTATATCATTGATCTTAATTAAATTATTTTTAAAACCTAGCTAGTTTACTCAGGCTCCGTTTGATTGGAGGGATGGAGAGTTGGAATAATGAAGAGAATTGGAGATATGAGAAATATTAATGATTGATGGAGAAGATTACAATAATCTTTCAAGTTGTTTCTAACAAGAAGAGAAAGATAAGAGGAAGAATGACAATTACATCTGCCAAATTATTACTTTGTCCATTTATTGATAGCCTATAATTTTTTTAGAGACAATTAGTCTTTCCCAATATGAATTTGTTGGATTTGTGGATTAATTCTTCTATTATCGGATTTGGTGGGCCCAAGTCATCCAACAATATCTTCCTCCAACCTAATAAGGGATTAGATCTCTCCTCCAACCAAACACAATCTTAATCAAAAGTCAAAAAATCAAGAGCAGAATCTCCTACAAAGGAGTTAATTAATGCCTAATTAATATTTTTACCCTAGTGTCGGTTCGTTGAAAAATGTTGAACAACATATGGGACCAGGGTAATTAAATTAAGGCGAGATTTTTCTTAAGTAGAGAGAGCAATAATTGATTAACATAACTGCTTATGACATGACATGAACTGACTCTATAATACTAATTATTGTAGTTTGAGTTAAAAAAAATAAAAAATAATAATAATAAAAAGAACTAGTAATAGAAAGAGACCATACCTGAAGAAGTATATCAATCTGATCACTGGAGAAGCCCTTCTCAATGAGAGCATCAAGAAAATCTTGAGGTGGGCCCGAATCAATTTGATCATCATCATGATCACCCTCTGATCTTTTCTTCTCATTTACTTTTTTCTCTTCCATGATTTCTTCCCACAGCTTGCAAATTCTCTTACCAAGTTCCTTAGCTCTCTTTTGAAGACCTTGTAGATCAAGTGGAGCTAACATAGGATAAAAATCCGATATATTTGGTGAAGAAGCCACATCTGTCATATTCCTCATAAGCTCACATATTCCACCATTTAAACTTTCATGTTCCAACTGCGAAAAATCTCTCGAAACAATAATATTGCTTAACATGTTGAGCACGGCGGCGAAAGCCGTCTCTCTAATTTTCACCGCCTTGCCCTGCATTTTCCCTACAAATTCCAACATTTGCTTCACCTTTTCGTCTCTAATCCGAGCTTGAGAGTTTATGACTTTCCCCGAAAAAAGCTCAGTTCTACTAAAATTCCGCAAGTACTTCCAACTATCGTCGCACTCTTCAACCCATCCGATCGAGCAGTTTTGAACTTCCCTTTCGCACTTAGATGGTGCCACATCGGGAACATACCGAGCTGATAGATTGCAATCGTGTGTCTTGAGAATTTTCATCGCGGCGTCCGGTGAGGATCCGACGATGACGATTGTTGACCCTAGTTTGAGTGACATGAGAGGGCCATATGTTTTTGCAAGGCGAGCTAAAGATTGGTCAGGGTTGCTTCCCATTTGGAAAATGTTGCCTACAATTGGCCATGCAAACGGGCCAGGTGGAAGTGGTGGTGGGGATTTGTTGGAAAGTAATAAGGCTTTGAAGCGCTTGGAGAGCAACAAAATAACTAGGAGAGGAAAGACTAGGAAGATCAGGAGGTTTGGCAAGGAAAGAATGGTACTTTCTTCCAGTGCTATTAGAGAATATTGAGACATGGTTTTTTACTCAACAAGGGCTGGTTATTTTTTGCGTTGTAGGAAAGTGGTCCATGTATAATCAATTTATAGAGAGGTTCTTGCATTATTTATCTATTTGTTATTATTATTATTATTATTAATATTTTGCTAAAGAGGCTATTGCCCATTACCACTCAATAATGCATGATGTTGCATCTGTAGCAGTAGCTTTAGCTTTTAGAAAGTAAAACAAAGAGAAACAAAAAATTGTGATTTTTTAATAAATGTTTATAATCATATTTTTAAAAGGTTTAATATAAGTCAAAATGATTTAAAGTTTTTTAATAAATATTAAATTGAATTTATAGTGTCTTATTAAAATTCTGATTAAGTTTCAAAGTCTATTTAGAAGTGTTTTATTTTTTATTTTATTTATTTTTTTAAAGAAGCCACATTTTGTGAGTATGGCTATTGTAATATCCAAAATTTTTACGAACTCATGATTTTCTTGTATATAAGAAATCTAAAGCTCGTATTATGTGTTTATGGGTAATTTTATGAAAATTATGAATATTAATACAAGATTCATGATTTTATCAGTATGAGGTTGAGTTCTTGGTAAATTAATTATGAGACTCCGTAACAGACCTTTTTATGGAAAAAGGTATGACGGAATTTCATAAACTCATGTTGGTCAAAGTTTGATCAAAAAGTCAAAGTTGACCAGAATAGTCAGAGGTTGACTAGAGTAAGACGGTACGGTGTTATGATAAGCAGTATGGAAAAATATTGCAAAACCGTCTTCATGATAGAGATAGCATGATTAGGTTGTACAAACCACCTTAGAAAAATCAAGCACCCGAGTAGGAATTAGAGACGAAAAAGGGCTCAGGAAAATAAGAAAAATTTTGTACTGTCCGTTTTCTTTTCAGCAAATAAATTTTGGTTAAATAAATACTGTGTTTGAGTGAACACAGTATTAGAAATATCTGTATTGGCTTAAAATGGATTTCTTGTTGGAGGAAGTAGCCAAACAAGGCATAAGGTGAATGACATCACCTTATCCCTAATTATGACATCATCATTAAGATAAGATAAGATTAGCTTAGGAAATTCAAAACTTGGTCATCAAGTTCTCCTATAGGGGGCAGCCACATGGAGGGTTTTTGTGCAAATTTTTGTGCAATTAGTTTTGCACCAAGGACTTTTGAGCAAAGGAGAATCAAATATTTGCAAAAAAAGCCCAAAATTTCCACCTATAAATAGGCTGCCATAGGGGGCGGTTTTGGCTTCAAAAAAAATTCTGAAAACAGCCAAACTCTTGCCATTTTATCCCTCAAAAATCCGGACTTCTAAGTGTGAGCAAGAACGGAAGAAATTTTGCAAAACCGAGAGCAATCGGAGGGTAGGGTGGTCGGATTTCTAGTGAGAAACCAACAAAGTTTTGAAAAAAATTTTGAGACCCATTTTGACCATTAGGGCCGGTTCTAGGAGCAGCAAAAGGGAAAGGAGAAAATCCCAAAAGCCAAGCCAAAACTCTTGATTCAAATCAAGGTAATCTCTTTAGACTTTAAACTTCTCAATTTAAGTTGCAATTGAGAGATTTAAATGTATTTTCCAATGGTTTGTAAGAGCGTAAGCTCGATTTAAGTTTTTGCCTAAGTTGGATTTAGGGTTGTGCTTGATTTAGATTAAGGGTGGTTTGATTTATGAGTTTAAATTATGAGCTTGCATAGTTTTATGCTTATGCTTGATTGTTTTTGTTGAATCGCATGTTAGGATTCGATAAGTTGTATGTCCCCAATTAAGTTTAAGAATGATGGTTTGGAACGTTAGAAAACCGCTGCATGTGTGTATTAGAGCTCCCGCGGTGGCTGGTTGAGCTAGGTTCGACGTCTAGGACGTAAAACGAACCCTAAACCGAAAACTGCCATTTTCGGGTAAACCTGACCAGTTTCGGGAAAAGTGAAATTTGAGGCCTTTAGAGGCCGAATTTGGAAAAACTTAAAATACGAAAGTTGTTCGGAACGATTTTTCCTAGAGGACTTTTTTGGGCCGTTTCCCAAAATAAGGCTCCAATGGCCTCCGTTTACCCCAAAACCCGTGGCTGATCCCCAGACCCAGTTTCACTCAGTTTTTCGGGGTCAGCCAGTTTCAAACAAAAACTGGGATGAATCTAGGCCGAATTGGAATTTTTTCAAAACACAAAAGTTTTAGTATTTTTCGAGAGCTACAACTTTTATGAAGACAACTTTTTCAGATTACGAACCGATTTTTAAATTAGAATCGTTTTTTCGAAGGGTGCGCAGGGAATCCGAAAATTCCTGCACCCCTAGTTTTATAAATGTTTTTAGAAAACTGTTTTTCTACTACAAACTATCGTTTTGATTATGGAAAACTGTTCCAAGGGCAGTTTTCAACCTCAAATGATTTTATAAAACATTAATCCAAGAGTTTGAATTTTTACGATTTAAGTAAAGGATTTCTATAAGTTAAAAATGAAGTTTTGGGATTAATTTCCCTAAATTTTCCAAGTAAGGGAAATTAATTTTTCAAGTTAGAATATAGCAAGCGACTAGTTTACGAAAGGTAACCGGGAGGTATACCCGAGTTACTGGGCTTAGCCTCAAAGCCCAAGGTTGACCATAGTTGACCAAGGGTTGACCATGAGTTGATCAGATATCGACTTTAACCCAACAGTTAATTAAGGGTTACCCAATGTAATCCTATAGGATACCAAGGCATGTGTGGGGGGACATATAACTAGAATGTTGGAAAGGTTACCAACTTTTATAGGATTCTTATCCTATGTTTTTTTAATAGCAGGAAGAAACCTACAATTGCAATCCGAGTTAAGACATCAGAACCCGGAATCTAGCAGATCAGGCAAGTATCAAACCTCACCTACAGTATGAAAATAGTAAAGACTATTTTCAAGTATATTTGCTATGTTGTGCCATGATGTGTGATGCAGTGCTATGTTTATAAAAGTGCTATGTTATAAAAGTGTTATATTTACAAAAGTACTATGTTTATAAAAGTGCTATGTTATAAAAGTGCTATGTTTACAAAAGTGCTATGTTAATAAAAGTACTATGTTTATAAAAGTGCTATGTTTAAAAAAAGTGCTATGTTTATAAAAGTGCTATGTTTACAAAAGTGCCATGTTTACAAAAATGTCATGGTTTCAGAAATGCCATGTTTTCAAAAATGCCATGGTTCTAGAAGTGACATGTTTTCAAGAAGGCCATATTATGGCAAATGTTAGTATGATATGACATAGTAACATCATGAAATATGTTCACTAATGTTAAATCACATGGTAAGATAATCAAGTAAGGTGTCGTACCAACCTCCCCTAATCAAGGAGGCTACAGTTTAGTATTACCTTCCGTGATCGAAATTCGTGATCGTGAAGGGTCCAGTTAAAATTCCCAGAACTGTTAGGGCCTTGCAAACCCTAGCTTTATCTGGAGGCTGCGCGCTTTTGGTACGAACACTACGGGCCCACAGTTAGGACAAGATAATAAAGATTGAGTCTATAATGAAACATAAGACATTCAATCAATCATAAATGGTTCATGCATGAGTTAGTGTTGTTTGCCATGTTCTCAAGATGCTTATAATGTTTTGTGAGATTATGTTTGAACTTGCTGGGCGAAAGCTCACCTTTATATTTCATACTGTAGGTAAGAAGCCTGCAATTTAATTGGTGGGCTATGCGGACGATGCGGCGGGTGAAGGGCGGTGTGGGATACCACTACGCATAAATTTTCCGCATTTGATTTTCAGTAGTATGTTAATATTTCAAAAATAAATTATGTTTTGTTATTTGTAAGTAGTTTAAAGACACAAAAAGTTACTATCAGTATAGTCCGTTATATAACAAGCTTTTCTTTATAAGATAACTTATGTGTATATGTTTTTAAAAAAAAAAAAAAAAATTTATCTCAAATTTTCAAGTAAAGAACAAGTATGTATGGTGTCAACCTGGCTTGGGAAGTCGGGGCGTCACAGCTATAGAAGCTTTTCCAGTGATCTAAGTGCCTGTTTGATTCTTAGGTTTGATTTTAAGACGAAATTTATTCTTATTTTGAAATGAAAAGTCACTTTTAAAAAATAATAATAATAGTAGTGCCCATGTAATAACCAAAAAAAATTTCTACGAACTTATTATTTCCTTATGTCTAAGAAATTTAAGTTCGCATTTTGTGTTTATGTAATGTTTTATGAAAATTATGAGTATCAATGCGAAACTTGTAATTTTATCGGTAAATATTTGAGTTCTCATCAAATTAATTATGAGACTCAATAAACAGTTGTTTTGCTAAGCATGTGACCTTTTGAGCAAAAAGGGATGAAAAATTTTATAATTTCATGTTGAAGTTTGACCCAAAAAAAAAAAGTCAACAAGTTGACTACACAGATATATGACAGGCAGTATGGAAAATATACTGCAAAAATCAAAATTATGGACAAGAAAATATAAATGAGAAATAAAACCACCATAGAAAAATCAAGCACAATTATAGGAATTTTTGGGCCAAAAAGTTTTAAGAAAAAAGAAAATTTTTCGTACTGTCCATTTTTACACAGATAAATTTTGGACTGCTTTACAATACCACAGTATGGTGTATTAGTGAGCACAGTACCAAAAATATCTGTGTTAGCTTAAAAGTGGACTGCTTTTTTAGGAAAAAGCCAAACAAGCCTTAACTAGGCTTAGTCATCACCTTTTGAATTATGACATCATTAAGGCTTTAAAAAAAATTATTAGAAGATTATGGAGTGTTCTAGAACCACTAGGTGGCCGGCTGCCAAGGGGGGGGTCAAAATAGAATTAATTTTGCTCTATGGATTTATGAGCAAAAGTTGAACAAAAATTTTTGCAAAAAGGTCTCATTTTTCACCTATAAATAGGCTCATGAGGGGATTAGTTTTGGCTGATAAAAATTCAGAAAAAGCAGCCAAATTCTGCCCATTTTTCCTCTCCAAAAATCTGCAATCTCAAGTGGGTGATTGAGTGAAGAAAAAAATTGAGAAACTTAGGGGTTTTGATGTTTGTAGTCTTCGGTTTCCCCTAGCAAGTTCAAGCAAAAATTTTGGCAGTTTTTGTGCCCAATTTTGGGGCCAACACCCGGCTGCCAAGGGGGGGTGAGTGAGTGAGAAAATTTGGATTTAAGAGTGCTTAGTTTAGGTGCAAGCAGCCACCAAGAATCAGCCAATTTTGGTGCCAATTGGTGCAACAAAACCGGCCCTTGGGTGGTGTCCTAGGAGGAAAATTTTTGTGACCAAACCCTAGCCTCAATTTCTTCAATAAATCAAGGTAAACCATTCTAGACCTTAATCTCTTTCAATTAAGCATTCAGTTTGAAATTTACATGTATTTCAAGTTGAAATTGTAAGAGCATAAGCTCAATTTATTTTGTGCCCAAAGTTAGGAATCTAGGGTTGTGCTTGATCTAGAATTAGGGGTGGTTTGATTTTTCTGTGCATGCTTGCTTTAATTTTCTTAATTTGCATGCTAAATACTTGTCACGCCCCGACTTACACCATCTACGTTGGGGAACGACTACGTAGACGTGGGCCGGGTCGTCACCTTACTTATATACTTAAATTAAACTTGCGGAAAATTTGGGAAAGATTTTTTTTTTTTTTTTTTAAACCCCCTTTTTTTTTTTTTTTTTTGAACTTTATTTTAAAACTTTCAACTGACTGGTAGGTACTTCCTCGAGTACCGAACTTTCAAACCTTCCTTGAAGGCATCTAAATCATGTTGTAGACCAAACCCGAACTAATGTGGGTTGGTACCACAAGAGGCAACTTGCTTGCCTTATATAAACTTTGTCATCCATACTTAAAACGTCATGAAATACGAAAACCCTTTTTCATTACAACATATTTTATAGAGTATATATATTTTTTTTTCAAAAGCTGTGGCAGTGTCCATCCCACATTTCACAGTCCGCAGCACCAGCCTTCCACAGTATTGCATCAGAGATTGCTGGCAGGATACTTACCTACAGCATAGACGTAAGACGTGAGCTTTCGCTCAGCAAGTACAACTATCACATCCGCGACACAAAACATATCATTGTGCATGAACCAATTATAATCTCTTATGAATCAATTATGGATTTATAACATAATTTAGTTCTATTCCTTTACATATCATGTGTGCTCGTACCGTGGTACATAGCCAAGGAATGGTTGAAGGTGGCAGTCCGTTTTAACTCAAACCATGAAACACAAAGTTTAACATGGAGTAGTTTAGGTAGCCTTCCAATCCAACTCAAACCATGAACCATACCATTTAAACCCGCCTTTGTGGCAAGTCGGCACGACACAACATCCTACTTGTCTTGTTCTTACCAAGTGATTTAATATTAGTGAACATGCTTCATGATGTCACAATATTATAACATAATCAACATTAGTCAAAACATGACCTTTTTGAAAACATGGCATTTTTGTAAACATGGCATTTTTGAAAACATGGCATTGCATGTCATAACATAACTTAGCATATCATAGCCATAGCATAGCATAACACATTATCACATATCAGCACATTACATCAGGCAACAAAGGGCCTATGCTGTAGGCGGAGAGATCAAGCTACCTTTCTCGTTACGTCCTACTAAGTGCTGCTCCTCCTCTGGGTACAGCTGCAGGTTTCCTCCTGCTAGTTGAAGGACATAGGTAAGGGTCTAATTAGTATTGTGGAATGTTGGGGATCTAACCAACATGTCTACATATTCCTAGTTGTATGTCCCCGATACTAGATGTCTTACTGGGTTACAAATAGTAACCCTATATCTTAGCCCAATTTATTAATCTTGGTATCCTTTAGGGTTATCTTGGGTAACCCTTAAGGTCAAACTAAAATCCACTTGTTAGTCAACCAAAGTCAACTATGGTCAACTTCGGTCAACTATGGTCAACCGTTGTTGGGTCAACCTTGGGCTTTGGGCTTGACCCAGTAACTCGGGTATAACTCCCGGTTACCTTTCGTAAACTAGTCGCTTGCTATACTCCAACTTGTAAAATTCATTTTCCCTTATTTGGAAAATTTAGGGAAATTAATCCCAAAACTTCATTCTTAACTTATAAAATCCTTTACTTAAATCGTAAAAATCCAAACTCTTGGATTAGTGCTTTATAAAATCATTTGAGGTTGAAAACTGCCCTTGGAACAGTTTTCCATAATCAAAACAATAGTTTGTAGTAGAAAAATAGTTTTCTAGAGACATTTATAAAGCTAGTGGTGCAGGAATTTTCGGATTCCCTGCGCACCCTTCGAAAAACGATCCCAGTTTTAAAAATCGGTTCATAATCTGAAAAAGTTTTCTTCACGAAAGTTGTAGCTCTCGAAAAATACTAAAACTTTCGTGTTTTGCAAAAATTCCAATTCAGCCTAGATTCGTCCCAGTTTTTGTTTGAAACTGGCTGATCCCGAAAAACTGAGCGAAAACTGGGTCTGGGGATCAGCCACGGGTTTTGGGGTAAACGGAGGCCATTGGGGCCTTATTTTGAAAACGGTTCACGTTTCCCTCTAGGAAAAACCCTTCTGAACAACTTTCATGTTTTAAGTTCTTCTCCAAATTCGGCCTCTAAGGGCCTCAAATTTCACTTTTTCCGAAACTGGTCAGTTTTACCCGAAAATGGCAGTTTTCGGTTTTAAGTTCGTTTTACGTCCTATTACGCGCAATCTAACTCAACCAGCCACCGCGGGAGCCTAAGATCAAACATGCAGTGTTTTCTAACGTAAACATACAGTCATACATCACTTAAACATCTTTATGCAAAGCAAAACCCTTGGGTGTTCTTGCACCAAACCGGGGTTTGCAAAACGTTTGGTTTGCAACACCATACATCAATCAAACACAACCCTAAAATCCTAATTAGGGCAGAAAATTAAATGAGCTTATGCTCATACAAATCAAGCTTGAAATACATTTAAATTTCCCAAATGAAATTTAAATAAAACACTTAGGGTTAGAGGATTTATACCTTCCCTTTTGGCTGCCAACAAGTCCGGATTTCCCCTCCAATTGGGGTTCCAAATTTTCGGCCTCTCCCACATGAAAATACACAAAATTTGAATCAAAACCTAATCAAAGAACTAGAGGGGTTTAGGAGAATAGGATTACCTTTACTTCTTGAGATTAGATCTAACTTTGGATCTAAACTTTTCTTCTAACTCCTTGCTCAAGAAATCCGGTTTTCTCCTCTATGGAATTCTCTCAAGATTTTCGGCCACCACACATTCCTTTCTCTTCCTTTCTTTCTAGCTTTTCCTTCTAATTTTTCTCTAGCTTTTTGCTCAAGAAAAACCGACCAACACATGGTCTTTCTTCTCCCTTGAAGTTCGGCTTCTAGTGGAAGGAAAAAGGAGAATGAAAAGCTAAAGTTTTCCTAATTACATCTAAGGGTTTACTTGCTCAACAAGCCCCCCCTTAGGTGATGTGGTGTGGCCTTATTGGCTAGCCATTCCCTTGGAGAACAAGGAAAGACTTCTTTCCCTAAAATCCAATAAGAATTTGATGAGGTGTCCCCCCCTAGATGATGTGGTCGGCCATGAAGACTAAGAATGCAAGTGCTTGCTCAACAAGCCATGCTTGCATCACCTAGCCTATGTCACCTTGGTGACATCTTTTGTTGACATCATCAAGCAAAATTTGCTTGTTTTCCAAGCCACACACAACCGGCCTTTACATGTGTGGGAGCCAAAAGTTGGCTTGCTCAACAAGCCTTTCTAGAGCATACACTTGTCACCATGCTATCAAGCCATGTGTGAACCAAAATTGGCTTGCTCACCAAGCTTCTTGATTGCTTATCTCTCCTTGCTTGTGTTACCTTGCTTACCTAAGCATGCTTTCATAAGCAAATTCCCTTGTTCCCCAAGCATGAAGAACCGGCCATGAGGTGCCATGTGGACCAAAAATTGGCTTGTTCAACAAGCTTTGTTTGCCTGGTTCACCAAGCTACCCAATGTAACCGATCAATGTAACCGGCCATTGGCTTAGTTCAACTCTAACTGGAGACTTGGTTAGGAATATCCATAAATTCCATAATTCAAAAATTACATACTTACTTACTTTTCTTAAAATTGCACTTTAATCCTTAATGACAAAATATTTACACTTTAGTCCCTGTGAGGTGGACGGTGTTGGTGGAGCCACTTGGCTTCAATTCCATACCTAATGGTCCACTAAATTCCCGAAAATCCTTAAATATAGGGTTTCAGTCCATTTCCCTACTAACTTAATCAATACTAATACTGTTTTTCACTTAAAACAGTACTGTTTCACTAAATTGCAGTCCGGAGTTCATCCTCGTAAAATTGGACTGTGTATGGATTTTTCTTCTTAGAACTTGAAACTGCTAAATCCCCATTGCTCCAAATATTATTCACGATTATTCTAGAGCGATCTCATACCTTGACTTTTGGTCAACTTTGACTATCTTGGTCAAACTTTGACCATCATGAAATCATGAAATTTCATCACGTCATTTTCCTTAAAATGCCTTAAACTGGCCTAAGTAATCCATCGTTGAGTCTCGTTACTAGTTAAATGAGAACTCAAACTTATACCGATATTCCATTCCAAACATGATCTAGACTTAGGTTTTCCTTGTTCAAAGGAAATCTAGAGTCATAAAAATTCGGGTTATTACATTCTACCCTCCTTAAAAGATTTTCGTCCTCGAAAATTAAAACAATTCTAGGTGGCTTTTCATCAAGTCCACTATAAATTCATTGTAGTTTATTCTCATTTGAATAACTTAATAAGATCAGGTCTTTTATATAGAACCATAATCTTCTTTCATGTTCTATCATATCCTCATACTTTCATGCTTTCATTTCATACCATCATACTTTCATTTCATACTGCATCACAAGAACTATTTACATGAAAACTGAGCAAGTATATCATATAACTTGCCATGTTTGAAAAGCAAATTTATAACTTTTCCATATTTTAAAAACATATCACACATAGCTTTTTATATTTGAAAAGCATATTGTGTTTTATTATCTTGTCTTAACATGTGGGCTCGTAGTGTACGTACCAAAAGCGCGCAGTCTCCAGATAAAGCTAGGGTTTGCAAGGCCCTAACAGTTCTGGGAATTTTAACTGGACCCTTCACGATCACGAATTTCGATCACGGAAGGTAATACTAAACTGTAGCCTCCTTAACTAGGGGAGGTTGGTACGACACCTTACTGTTACTTATCTGTTTATGTATCTTAATATGTTATTACATTTAAGATACTTTTTGGAATCTTTTCCAATTCAATCATGAAAATCAATAATAAATAGTATTGTTGAAAACATATTACTGTTCAAGTGATGCAATAGAAAGTATCCTTGTATCAACTAGCTACTTGTCAGCTAGTAGAAACGTTCTTCTTGCCTTTAGCATTTCCTTTAAAGCTCAAAGGCATAATCATAGTTCTAAGGGATATCTAAAACTCTCAATCATCATCTCAAAATTTCCATTACTTAAATGGTTGTCTTCAGTCGACCTTAATTATCCATTATATGTCGACTTCAGGGTTGGTGCCATCGACCTTAACCTAATAAATTGTTGTTGGTAGCATATTGCTTATTTGCTACCCCCAAACTAAGACATCCTCAAAATCTTCCCCATATCTAATATTTCTCTTATGGGGTAAAAGTTTCACAATCATGAAACTTTTAACTTTCATGGTCTCAATCCAACTCCTTAAATGGAAAGATTCCTTATCATTACTATACCCAAAATGAGACGATAGGCTATCTAGTCTTAGAGCCTACTCATTCTTATTGCTATTCTAGCGATCATCATATCGTGAGTTTAGTTTATCCCTCACGCTTCCACTGTGCGATTCTGATTCACTGGCAATAAAAGCCCATAAACTCGTTCGGATAAGCATGTCAGCTGCAACATCGCTGACGTATCTTCTCATGTACATATTTTGGTACATCTCGATGTTGTGGTAATACATGGGCGATCCTGGCTGTCGTCAAGAAATCCATTTAGGAATCTCCTCTCAAAATCCTCTTGGCCAAGGCTCCTTGCACGAGCTTCCTTGACTAGACGTCGGCTCGACTGGCAAGTATATCCCGAAGATACGTTCCTGCATGACATAATCTGAGGAGGGCCTCAATATCGTGCAACCACTCCTTGAGTCTTATTGAAGATGCGAAGCTTCTCCTCCATTCCTCGGAATGCCAACGGAGCTTCGTGGTTCTCTCTAGTCCGACCCAAATTTAACACTAGATACATGCTATTCTAATAATCTTATAAAACAAGGTAGGAAAACAAACTTACAAAACTGTGGCGCTGGCAGCAGAACTGTGAAACTGGATGGCAGGAACCTGGCTCTGATACCAAACTGTCACGCCCCGACTTACACCATCTACGTTGGGGAACGACTACGTAGACGTGGGCCGGCTCGTCACCTTACTTATATACTTAAATTAAACTTGCGGAAAATTTGGGAAAGATTTTCTTTTTTTTTTTTTTTAAACCCCCTTTTTTTTTTTTTTTTTTTTTTGAACTTTATTTTAAAACTTTCAACTGATTGGTAGGTACTTCCTCGAGTACCGAACTTTCAAACCTTCCTTGAAGGCCATCTAAATCATGTTGTAGACCAAACCCGAACTAATGTGGGTTGGTACCACAAGAGGCAACTTGCTTGCCTTATATAAACTTTGTCATCCATACTTAAAACGTCATGAAAATACGAAAACCCTTTTTCATTACAACATATTTTATGGAGTATATATATTTTTTTTCAAAAGCTGTGGCAGTGTCCATCCCACATTTCACAGTCCGCAGCACCAGCCTTCCACAGTATTGCATCAGAGATTGCTGGCAGGATACTTACCTACAGCATAGACGTAAGACGTGAGCTTTCGCTCAGCAAGTACAACTATCACATCCGCGACACAAAACATATCATTGTGCATGAACCAATTATAATCTCTTATGAATCAATTATGGATTTATAACATAATTTAGTTCTATTCCTTTACATATCATGTGTGCTCGTACCGTGGTACATAGCCAAGGAATGGTTGAAGGTGGCAGTCCGTTTTAACTCAAACCATGAAACACAAAGTTTAACATGGAGTAGTTTAGGTAGCCTTCCAATCCAACTCAAACCATGAACCATACCATTTAAACCCGCCTTTGTGGCAAGTCGGCACGACACAACATCCTACTTGTCTTGTTCTTACCAAGT
The DNA here is from genome assembly GCA_009761775.1 of Ficus carica. NCBI lineage: Eukaryota > Viridiplantae > Streptophyta > Magnoliopsida > Rosales > Moraceae > Ficus > Ficus carica. Next base: position 2,299,387 of record CM019750.1, read on the forward strand.
GATTTAATATTAGTGAACATGCTTCATGATGTCACAATATTATAACATAATCAACATTAGTCAAAACATGACCTTTTGAAAACATGGCATTTTTGTAAACATGGCATTTTGAAAACATGGCATTGCATGTCATAACATAACTTAGCATATCATAGCCATAGCATAGCATAACACATTATCACATATCAGCACATTACATCAGGCAACAAAGGGCCTATGCTGTAGGCGGAGAGATCAAGCTACCTCTCTCGTTACGTCCTACTAAGTGCTGCTCCTCCTCTGGGTACAGCTGCAGGTTTCCTCCTGCTAGTTGAAGGACATAGGTAAGGGTCTAATTAGTATTGTGGAATGTTGGGGATCTAACCAACATGTCTACATATTCCTAGTTGTATGTCCCCGATACTAGATGTCTTACTGGGTTACAAATAGTAACCCTATATCTTAGCCCAATTTATTAATCTTGGTATCCTTTAGGGTTATCTTGGGTAACCCTTAAGGTCAAACTAAAATCCACTTGTTAGTCAACCAAAGTCAACTATGGTCAACTTCGGTCAACTATGGTCAACCGTTGTTGGGTCAACCTTGGGCTTTGGGCTTGACCCAGTAACTCGGGTATAACTCCCGGTTACCTTTCGTAAACTAGTCGCTTGCTATACTCCAACTTGTAAAATTCATTTTCCCTTATTTGGAAAATTTAGGGAAATTAATCCCAAAACTTCATTCTTAACTTATAAAATCCTTTACTTAAATCGTAAAAATCCAAACTCTTGGATTAGTGCTTTATAAAATCATTTGAGGTTGAAAACTGCCCTTGGAACAGTTTTCCATAATCAAAACAATAGTTTGTAGTAGAAAAATAGTTTTCTAGAGACATTTATAAAGCTAGTGGTGCAGGAATTTTCGGATTCCCTGCGCACCCTTCGAAAAACGATCCCAGTTTAAAAATCGGTTCATAATCTGAAAAAGTTTTCTTCACGAAAGTTGTAGCTCTCGAAAATACTAAAACTTTCGTGTTTTGCAAAATTCCAATTCAGCCTAGATTCGTCCCAGTTTTTGTTTGAAACTGGCTGATCCCGAAAAACTGAGCGAAAACTGGGTCTGGGGATCAGCCACGGGTTTTGGGGTAAACGGAGGCCATTGGGGCCTTATTTTTGAAAACGGTTCACGTTTCCCTCTAGGAAAAACCCTTCTGAACAACTTTCATGTTTTAAGTTTCTCCAAATTCGGCCTCTAAGGGCCTCAAATTTCACTTTTTCCGAAACTGGTCAGTTTTACCCGAAAATGGCAGTTTTCGGTTTTAAGTTCGTTTTACGTCCTATTACGCGCAATCTAACTCAACCAGCCACCGCGGGAGCCTAAGATCAAACATGCAGTGTTTTCTAACGTAAAACATACAGTCATACATCACTTAAACATCTTTATGCAAAGCAAAACCCTTGGGTGTTCTTGCACCAAACCGGGGTTTGCAAAACGTTTGGTTTGCAACACCATACATCAATCAAACACAACCCTAAAATCCTAATTAGGGCAGAAAATTAAATGAGCTTATGCTCATACAAATCAAGCTTGAAATACATTTAAATTTCCAAATGAAATTTAAATAAAACACTTAGGGTTAGAGGATTTATACCTTCCCTTTTGGCTGCCAACAAGTCCGGATTTCCCCTCCAATTGGGGTTCCAAATTTTCGGCCTCTCCCACATGAAAATACACAAAATTTGAATCAAAACCTAATCAAAGAACTAGAGGGGTTTAGGAGAATAGGATTACCTTTACTTCTTGAGATTAGATCTAACTTTGGATCTAAACTTTTCTTCTAACTCCTTGCTCAAGAAATCCGGTTTTCTCCTCTATGGAATTCTCTCAAGATTTTCGGCCACCACACCTTCCTTTCTCTTCCTTTCTTTCTAGCTTTTCCTTCTAATTTTTCTCTAGCTTTTTGCTCAAGAAAAACCGACCAACACATGGTCTTTCTTCTCCCTTGAAGTTCGGCTTCTAGTGGAAGGAAAAAGGAGAATGAAAAGCTAAAGTTTTCCTAATTACATCTAAGGGTTTACTTGCTCAACAAGCCCCCCCCTTAGGTGATGTGGTGTGGCCTTATTGGCTAGCCATTCCCTTGGAGAACAAGGAAAGACTTCTTTCCCTAAAATCCAATAAGAATTTGATGAGGTGTCCCCCCCTAGATGATGTGGTCGGCCATGAAGACTAAGAATGCAAGTGCTTGCTCAACAAGCCATGCTTGCATCACCTAGCCTATGTCACCTTGGTGACATCTTTTGTTGACATCATCAAGCAAAATTTGCTTGTTTTCCAAGCCACACACAACCGGCCTTTACATGTGTGGGAGCCAAAAGTTGGCTTGCTCAACAAGCCTTTCTAGAGCATACACTTGTCACCATGCTATCAAGCCATGTGTGAACCAAAATTGGCTTGCTCACCAAGCTTCTTGATTGCTTATCTCTCCTTGCTTGTGTTACCTTGCTTACCTAAGCATGCTTTCATAAGCAAATTCCCTTGTTCCCCAAGCATGAAGAACCGGCCATGAGGTGCCATGTGGACCAAAAATTGGCTTGTTCAACAAGCTTTGTTTGCCTGGTTCACCAAGCTACCCAATGTAACCGATCAATGTAACCGGCCATTGGCTTAGTTCAACTCTAACTGGAGACTTGGTTAGGAATATCCATAAATTCCATAATTCAAAAATTACATACTTACTTACTTTTCTTAAAATTGCACTTTAATCCTTAATGACAAAATATTTACACTTTAGTCCCTGTGAGGTGGACGGTGTTGGTGGAGCCACTTGGCTTCAATTCCATACCTAATGGTCCACTAAATTCCTGAAAATCCTTAAATATAGGGTTTCAGTCCATTTCCCTACTAACTTAATCAATACTAATACTGTTTCACTTAAAACAGTACTGTTTCACTAAATTGCAGTCCGGAGTTCATCCTCGTAAAATTGGACTGTGTATGGATTTTTCTTCTTAGAACTTGAAACTGCTAAATCCCCATTGCTCCAAATATTATTCACGATTATTCTAGAGCGATCTCATACCTTGACTTTTGGTCAACTTTGACTATCTTGGTCAAACTTTGACCATCATGAAATCATGAAATTTCATCACGTCATTTTCCTTAAAATGCCTTAAACTGGCCTAAGTAATCCATCGTTGAGTCTCGTTACTAGTTAAATGAGAACTCAAACTTATACCGATATTCCATTCCAAACATGATCTAGACTTAGGTTTTCCTTGTTCAAAGGAAATCTAGAGTCATAAAAATTCGGGTTATTACAATACTAGTTTATTATATGTCCCCAATCTGCCCTAGTGTTGGTGAATGATAATTTTGTGCTAGGTTGCTAGAATTTAATTAGTATGCTTGTTAGGTTTTGTGCAACTGAAATCATGCAACTTAGTTGATCCAATATCAATTAGGTTTGCATGGTGATGTTAGAAATTGTGATTAAAGAAAATTTACGCTAGAAAACCGCTGCATGTGTGTATTAGAGCTCCCGCGGTGGCTGGTTGAGCTAGATTCCACGTCTAGGACGTAAAACAAACTCTAAACCGAAAAACTGCCAGGTTCGGGTGGATCCTGACCAGTTTTACGGAAAGCTGATTTTGAGGCCTTTAGAGGCAGAATTTGGAAAAACTTAAAACACGAAAGTTTCTCGGAACAGTTTTTTCTAGGGGGTAACGTGAACGGATTTGTAAAATGAGGCTCCAATGGCCTCCGTTTTTACGAAAATCCGAGGCTGATCTGCCCAGACCTAGTCTACACGTCCAGTAAGTTTCAAATTAAAACTGACAAGAATACAAGCAGAAATGGGTTTTTCTTAAAACATGAAAGTTTTAGAATTTTTCAAGAGCAAGAACTTTTGTGAAGACAAGTTTCTCAAATTCAATCTGGATTTTTAAATACAACCTGAATTTAAAAAAACTGTGCATAGAGCAAGAAATTCCTGCACAGGATTTTCTAAAAACATGCAGAAAAACTGTATTTTTACACCAACACCACTGTTTTGACGGTGAAAACTGTTCTAAAGGCAGTTTTCAGCCTTTAATGATTTTTATAAAGTCCTACTTTGAAAACCACGAATTTTAAAGTTAAATAAAAGATTTTTAGCCAAATTTTTCAATTTGGATTTTAAAAGCCAAAGTTTAGTAACGAGACGTTGACGGATAGTAACCGGGTAGGATACCCGAGTTATTAGGCTTAGGCCCAATAATAACAAGCGATGAATCAAGTATGGTTGACCACAAACTCTAGGGTTACGATTAGTAACCTAGTAAATAATCAAGACATGTATGGGGGACATATAACTAGAATGTTGGAAAGGTCACCAACATTTTATAGGATTCTTATCCTATGTTCTTTTTAATAGCAGGAAGAAACCTGCAGTTGCCACCTAAGTTGGAACAACAGGAAATAGCATAACAGGCAAGTATCGAACCTCACCTACAGTGTGAAAATAGTATACTATATTTTCAAGTATACATGCTATATTATGCTATGATATGTGATGCCATAATGTGTGATGCTATGTTATGATGTGCTAAGTTATGTTATGACATGTTATGCCATGTTTACAAAAATGTCATGGTTTCAGAAATGCCATGTTTTCATAAATACCATGTTTTCAGAAATGTCATGTTTACAAAAATGCCATGGTTTCAGAAATGTCATGTTTTCAAGAAGGTCATGTTATGGCAAATGTTGAGTATGATATGACATAGTGACATCATGAGGCATGTTCATTAATGTTAAACCACATGGTAAGATGAGACAAGTAAGGTGTCATACCAACCTCCCGTGATCGTAGAGGCTACATGTTTCAGTTGTGATATTTACCTTCCGTGATCGTGAAGGGTTCAGTTTAATTCCCAGAACTGTTAGGGCCTTGCAAACCCTAGCTTTGTCTGGAGGCTGCGCGCTTTTGGTACGTACACTATGGGCCCACATGTTGAGACAAGATAATAAAAATTGAGTCTATAATGAAACATAAGACATTCAATCAATCATAAATGGTTCATGCATGAGTTTCGTGATGATTGGCATGTTTCTTTTTAAAGATGTTTGAAATATTTTGTGAGATTATGTTTGAACTTGCTGGGCGAAAGCTCACTCTTATATTTCATACTGTAGGTAAGAAGCCTGCAGCTTAAGTGGTGGGCTATGCGGACGATGCGGCGGGTGAAGGGCGGTGTGGGATACCACTACGCATAATTTTCTGCATCCAATTTTCAGAAAATATGTTAATATTTCAAAAGTAAATTATGTTTTGTTATATGTATGAAGTTTGAAGACACGAGAAGGTATTTTCAGTTTGGTATGTATGGGTGACAAGTTTTTCTCTATAAGATAATTTATGTAAATATGTTTTCTATAAAAAAAAAAAAAAAAAATCTCAAATTTTCAAGCAAGTTAAGTACAAATAAGCACGGTGTCGACCTGGCTTGGGAAGTCGGGGCGTCACAGCCCATCGTTCCCACTTGTTTGAAGGCAATAATAGAAATCTCACTTTATAATTTTTTTTCTCGAAACTGAATCCTTTCACCAAATTTTCCACTACAGTTTGGACACAGGTAAAATTTGATCTAAGTTATGCGCATGTACTTGTGACTCATATCCTTTTAATTGTTAATACTAAGATGATAATATGTTCAAACTCACAATTTAATAATTGTAAATTTAAAATTTGATACGAGAAAATACTGTAAAAAAAAATTTAATAGTGAGTTTGTTTGAAATATCATTCGGGACATGTATACACTCGTACACACATGGGGACCTACTTTTCTCATTAGGCAGATTTGCCAAGTCAGTAATTGTTCAATTATTTGTCTTCTCTCATCAATCATTAAAAAAAAAGAATGACCAAGCAGTGATTGGAAAAATCAAAAACAAAAAAGTACCTAATTTTATGAGTTAGTTGAGTGTGAGTTTTCTTCTTGTATCACAAATAATTTTAATATTACTGCTGCTATCATTTCACTATTGTAGGGTAACCCATTTTAGCCAGCATTCTGTTAAGTGATGATTCGATAGCTTACAATTCTAACAATTCCAAAAAACCAAAGCACTAGTTGATGAAGAAAATCAACATGTATCCAACTGCATTATTCCCACAAGAAACAAGTCTTCTCTTCCCAACTCTTCTTCTTCTCTTCTTTCCTCTCATTTTCTTGGTCACCAAACGCTTGAAATCTTCATTTTCCAAATCCCCACCACTTCCACCCGGCCCCTCTATGTGGCCAGTCTTGGGCAACATTCCTTATCGTAAAAATGAGCCTTTATACGTGACCTTAGCGCGCTTCGCTAAAATCTACAGCTCTGATCTCATCTCACTCAAACTCGGATCTCAACTCCTCCTCGTTGGATCAGCACCTGCCACGGCAATGGAGATCTTGAAGAACCATGATCGGAATTTATTTGCACGATATGTTCCTCACATCATTCCCGCTAAGAATCCCGAGTACAACAATTTCTCACTCGTATGGACTTTTGAGTGCAATGACAGTTGGAAGAATATGCGTTCGCTTTGCCGAGCCGAGCTCTTCTCCGTCAAAGCATTACAATCTCAAGCGAGCATAAGAGAGAAAAAGGTGGCGGAGATGTTGGGATTTTTTTTTTAATCTTTTTCTTCAGAAGTAAATTCAGTTTTACTATTTACATCTCTAACTCTAAATTGAAAGCTCAAACTTTCATAACTTTGTTATTTTAAGTCGAAATGAGATATTTAAAAAAATGCATAGATTTAAGAGTAACAAAATAAGATTCATATTAATTTTTTTTCCGAACACATTTCAAGTTTTTACATTTTTTTTTTTTTACTCTAGACAATTTATTTCAACCATATACACAATTTCAAAATCCATCTCAATTCCAATCAAAATAACTCCAAAACTCCAACTCAAATGAACCAAACAAACGACCTCTAAGAATGAGGAAGTGTTTGGAGGCACTTTTCCAAATACATATCCAAATGGTTTTTTTTTTTTTTTTTTTCAACTAAAAACTACTTTTTACTATTCACATTTCTCAATGTCTATAGTAAACTTAAATTCTAAAAATCCATAACTTTATAATTTTAAGTATAAATGAGATTATTTTTTTAATTACATAGAATTTCGAGAGAACAACACAAAATCTATAATGATATTTTTTTTCAAACACTTTTTAATTTTTCATAATTTTTTATTTTAACAGTTTATTTTTATCAAATATATATTTTTAAAATTCAATTTATTTCTAACTTTTAAAACACTATATTTAAACGGATTCTAAATAATAGGGGTCACAACTAAGGTATCGACTATCCACCGATAAAATGTGACGCCCCGACTTCCCAAGCCAGGTCGACACCATACATACTTGATCTTTCCTTGAAAATTTGAGACTAAATTTTTTTTTTTTTTTAAAACATAATTATATAAGTTATCTTGTAAAAAAAAACTTGTCATTCATACATACTATACTGAAAGTATAATCTCAAGTCTTCAAACTTCGTACATATAACAAAACATAATTTACTTTAGAAATATTAACATATTCTCTGAAAATTGGATGCGGAAAATTATGCGTAGTGGTATCCCACACCGCCCTTCACCCGCCGCATCGTCCGCATAGCCCACCACTTAAGCTGCAGGCTTCTTACCTACAGTATGAAATATAAGAGTGAGCTTTCGCCCAGCAAGTTCAAACCTAATCTCACTAAATATTTCAAACATCTTAAAAACATGCCAATCATCATGTAACTTATGCATGAACCATTTATGATTGATTGAATGTCTTATGCTTTATTATAGACTCAATCTTGAACTTATTATCTTTAACATGTGGGCCCATAGTGTACGTACCAAAAGCGCGCAGCCTCCAGACAAAGCTAGGGTTTGCAAGGCCCTAATAGTTCTGGGAATTAAACTGAACCCTTCACGATCACGGAAGGTAAATATCACAACTGAAACATGTAGCCTCCACGATCACGGGAGGTTGGTACGACACCTTACTTGTCTCATCTTACCATGTGGTTTAACATTAGTGAACATGCCTCATGATGTCACTATGTCATATCATACTCAACATATGCCATAACATGGCTTTCTTGAAAACATGGCATTTCTGAAACCATGGCATTTTTTGAAAACATGACATTTCTGAAACCATGGCATTTTTGTAAACATGACATAACATGTCATAACATAACTTAGCACATCATAGCATAGCATCACACATTATGGCATCACATATCATAGCATAACATAGCATGTATACTTGAAACTATAGTATACTTAAAAATAGTCTTTACTATTTTCATACTGTAGGTGAGGTTCGATACTTGCCTGATATGTTATTGTTTTGTTGCTTTGACTCAGATTGCAACTGCAGGTTACTTCCTGCTATATAAAAAAAACATAGGATAAGGATCCTATAATATGTTGGTAACTTTTCCAATATTCTAGTTATATGTCCCCCATACATGTCTTGATTATTTACTAGGTTACTAATCGTAACCCTAGAGTTTGTGGTCACCCATACTTGATTCATCACTTGTTATTATTGAGCCTAAGCCTAGTAACTCGGGTATCCTATCCGGTTACTATCTGTCAACGTTTTGTTACTAAACTTTGGCTTTTAAAAATCCAATTTGAAAATTTTGGCTAAAAATCTTTTGTTTAACTTTAAAATTCGTGGTTTTCAAAGTAGGACTTTATAAAAATCATTAAAGGCTGAAAACTGCCTTTAGAACAGTTTTCACCGTCAAAACAGTGGTGTTGGTGCAAAAATACAGTTTCTCTGCATGTATTTAGAAAATCCTGTGCAGGAATTTCTTGCTCTATGCACAGTTTTTTATAGTTCAGGTTGTATTTAAAAATCCAGATTGAATTTGAAAAACTTATCTCATGAAAGTTCTTGCTCTTGAAAAATTCTAAAACTTTCGTGTTTTAAGAAAAACCCAGTTCTGCTTGGATTCTTGTCAGTTTTAATTTGAAACTTACTGGACGTGTAGACTAGGTCTGGGCAGATCAGCCTCGGATTTTCGTAAAAATGGAGGCCATTGGAGCCTCATTTTGCAAATCCGTCCACGTTACCCCCTAGGAAAAACTGTTCTGAGCAACTTTTGTGTTTTAAGTTTTTCCAAATTCGGCCTCTAAAGGCTTCAAAATCAGCTTGCCGTAAAAATGGTCAGGATCCACCCGCACCTAGCAGTTTTTCGGTTTAGAGTTCGTTTTACGTCCTAGACGTGGAATCTAGCTCAACCAGCCACCGCGGGAGCCCTAATACACACATGCAATGGTTTTCTAGCGTAAATTTTCTTTAATCATCATTTCTAACATCACCATGCAAACCTAATTGATATTGGATCAACTAAGTTGTATGATTTCGGTTGCACAAAACCTAACAAGCATACTAATTAAATTATAGCAACCTAGCACAAAATTATCATTCACCAATACTAGGGCAGATTGGGGACATATAATAAACTAGAATATAGCATGCAAATAAAGAAAATTAAAGCAAGCATGCATATAAAAATTAAACCACCCCTAATTCTAGATCAAGCACAACCCTAGATTCCTAACTTTGGACGCAAAATAAATTGAGCTTATGCTCTTACAATTTCAACTTGAAATACATGTAAATTTCAAATTGAATGCTTAATTGAAAGAGATTAAGGTCTAGAATGGTTTGCCTTGATTAACTCAAGATTTTGGGCTAGGGTTTGGCTTTCCAATTCTTCCCCCTCCTAGACTCCACCAAACCGGTTTCACTCCACCAATTTGCACCAAGATTTGTGTTGATCTCTTGGTGTTTGCTTGAACCAAAACCGGCCACTAACCACTCTCAATTCTCCTCACTTTCACTCCTTATCACAGCCGGCCACTAGGCCTAGAAAAGGGCACAAAAATTTTTCAAAACCCTTGCTTGTTGTTGTAGAGAAAAACCGACCACCCTAGCACTAAAACCCCTTTGGTTCTCAAATTTTTCTTTGTTCTTGCTCACCCTTGGAAGTCCGGATTTCTTGAGAGAGAAAATGGCAAGAGTTTGGCTACTTTTTTCCAATTTTTTGAAGCAAAAACCGCCCCCCCCCCCCCCCCCCCCCCCCCCCCTTAAGCCTATTTATAGGTGAGATTTTGGACCTTTTTGCAAAATTTTTGGTTCACCTTTTTCTTGCAAGTCCTTGGAGCAAAACCAATTTGCACAAAATTTTGCCAATAGCCCTCCATGTGGCCGGCCATTAGAGGTGGACTTGGAGGCCAAGTTTTAATTTCTTTCCATTTTTTTTTCCTTTAATCCATAAATGATGTCATATTTAAAGGATAAGGTGATGTCATGCCTTCGACCTTGTTTGGCTATTTTCCTTAATGTAGTCCACTTTAAATCCAACATAGATAATTCTAATACTGTGTTTACCAATACACAGTACAATTCAGTACTGTTATACTGAACTGCAGTCCAAAATTTATCTGTGTATAGTTGGACTGTATAAAAATTTTTCTTTTTATTTAAAGCCCTTTGGCTCTTAATATCCTATTTTCGGTGCTTGATTTTTCTATGGTGATTTTAAAACTTAATTATACTATCTCGCCTGTAAAGACGGTTTTCACAGTATATCTTTTATACTGCTTATCATAACACAGTACCGTCTTACTCTGGTCAACCTTTGATTTTTTTTGTCAAACTTTGACCATCGTGAATTCATGAAATTCCGTCATGCTGTTTTCCTTAAAAGACCTATTATGGAGTCTCGTAATTAATTTATCGAGAACTCAACCCTATACTGATAAAATTACGAATTTTGTATTGGTATTCATAATTTTCATACAATTACACATAAATATATAGTACAAATTTTAAATTTTTTATATACAAAAATATCATAAGTTCGTGAAAATTTTGGTTATTACATAAAAAGCCACCAATTGTGCGGAGAGAAGAAGGAAAAGTTTCAATTACACGATAGCAATAATGGCAGATGATCAGGGACAAGATCCAAAGAAAAATTCTAACAACAATGACAAGAAGGTCCCATTAGAATCTGTACTTGATTAAAAGTAATCAAAAGGCCATGTGCAACGAGTGGCTTGTGCGACTTTGTTCTCGCTTGAGTAGAGAAGGAAAAGCTGCCAAAGCCAGCAACCATAATATATCACTGTACCGGATAAGCCATAAGGGAAATGAATGTTATGATAACATGTCGGTCTGCCAATTGGTTACCATAGCAGTCTTCGAATAGTAAAGGCAATTATTCAACGACTTTTCAGATCTGCCAAACAGATGAAATAATGATCATCATCCACTACCAACGGTCGAACATCCAACACCCATGAATTTAGGATCAGTTTGAAATCACATCTGACATCAGATTTTCATAATTTTTTTAATCTTTTTTTTTCTACGTTCTTTAACTTATTTTTTATTGTTTATATCTTTAAATATCTATAATAAATTTAAATTTTAAAAATTTATAATTTTATTATTTTAAATTTAAATAAGATAATTTTTTTAATTATATAAAATTTTAAGATAAACAAATTAATATTCATATTTATATTTTTATTCGAATATATTTTAAAATTTTATATTTTTTTACTCTAAATATATATTTTTTTAAATACATATTTTTAAAATTACATTTCATTTCAATCCAAAATTATATATCTAAAACCTCTTCCAAACGAATCCTTAGTAATATTGATTAGCAAAGGAAAAAAAAAGTAAAAAAGGAGAAGCAAAGAGTCAGTATATTATATTATTTCCTCAAAAAATATATATGTACATACATATCCATGAATTTTACAAAATCTGGCAATTTAATCCATGAATTTTTTGCATAGAAAGTCCAGTTGAAAACAAAATTAAACCTGTATTTGATTCATCAGTTAAAAATAAAAATTTTAAATTGAAGTTAATTAACTTTTTAAAAATTAATTATAAATTTTATTAATTTTTTTAAAAATAAAATAAAAATTAATATATGAAAATACATTTTAATTAAAACTGAATTTAAACGTTTATCAAAGCCTGAATTGTTTTTTGCACATGATTTTCTGTTGAGGGCTTGTCGGTCTTTTTTTCTTGAAATTGGAAATTGACCAAAACAAAACACACACGTTTATCAAAGCCTTATTTGTTAGATGGTTTTTGCACATGATTTTCTGTTGAAAGCTTGTAGGTCTTTTTTTTCTTGAAATTGGAAATTGACCAAAACAAAACACACACGTTTATCAAAGCCTTATTTGTTAGATGGTTTTTGCACATGATTTTCTGTTGAGACCTTGTCGGTCTTTTTTTCTTGAAATTGGAAATTGACCAAAACAAAACACACACGTTTATCAAAGCCTTATTTGTTAGATGGTTTTTGCACATGATTTTCTGTTGAGAGCTTGTCGGTCTTTTTTTCTTGAAATTGGAAATTGACCAAAACAAAACACACGCGCGGGCGCGCACGGTCTTTTTTCGAATAGGTATTTTGTTTTTTTGTTTTTTCTTTTTTGTTGAGGTAACTGAAATCAATATTTCGAACGCTCAAAAGTAATTCATTAATTTGTCAGCAAGCAGCAAGTGGGAGCTAATTTAATTGCCTTGTTTATTTCACATGAGAGATCTGGAAATTTTGAAAGGAGAAATAATAATTCATATTGGGCTTTTAGCTTGACTCTTAGCCTAGTACTTGTTGAATTTTTTAATATGTGGACACTTACGTGTATACGTACCTTGGAGTACTATTTCACTGACAATAATTGAGTACTCTCTAATGGTTTGTCAATTCGATTTCAATATTAATTTATTTTTATAGGATTATTTTCTTCTATGTTTGATGAATTTTAAGGTGACTATTGTTTTGTTTTGTTTTTTTTTTTATTTAAATTCATGAGATAAAATATTAGTTTTTAAAGTTCATTATTAAAATAAAAATGATCCTAAAATTTAAATATATAGATAAAAATAATAATGTATATATATTTTTTTAAAGAAAAAAATAACTCTCAAGTGTCAAATTTACTGCTCTTACTCAAACTTCTCTTATCTCACCGTTGAGTTAGTGCCCAAAGGCATTGTTTAAATAATCCATTTGCAAATCAACTTAATGTCACAAAACAAAGCTATACCATCTCTTCATTCATGCATGGCCGAAAGTGTTGTTATGGAAATACCAAAATCCTTGTTTCCGTTCCTCCTCCTTCTGCCTCTCCTTTATTTCATCTTCAAGCACTTCAAATATCCAAAAAATTCCGGTTCGGGTTCACTTCCACCCGGTCCATATCCCTGGCCAATCGTCGGAAACCTTCTGCAAGTTTGGAAGGATCCCTTGACAACACTCACAAGTTTGGCCAAATTTATGGACCTGTTTTCTCTGTAAAGCCCGAAGACCGCCTTCTTGCCTGTCGAACCGTGCCTCACATACTTCCAGCCAAGAATCCGGAGCTCAACAACCAATACATCGGGTGGGCTTCCGAGTATGCGGAGAGTTGGAGGGACCTACGCTCGGTGTGCAAAGCTCTTATCTTCTCAAGCAAAGCGATCGAGTCTCAAGCTTGTTTACGAGAAGAAAAGGCGATGAAAATGGTAAAGTATGTCGGTTCGATGGAAGGAAAGCCGGTGAAGATTGTTAGCGTGACATTTGCCGCGGTGTTCGACATGTTGAGTAGGATATTTTTGTCCTTGGATCTTATAAGTTTTGAGAAAGAGATCGAAGACGGTTGGCTGAATAGGCTGTTTCGGGATCTTGTGGAAATGGCTGTTCAACCAAACGTATCTGATTTTTATCCAATATTAAGTCCACTTGATTTACAAGGGCTAAGAAAAAAGATCGTGAAAATACATGAACAGATTTGTTCCAAGTGGGGAGACATTATCAAAGAAAGAAGAGAGAGGAAAACAAGTGGCGAGGACAACAACCCAGGCCAACAGGATCTTCTAGATGGTCTCATCAGCAATGGCTTTACCAATGATCAAATCATTGTTATGCTCAGGGTTAGTCTTTTTTTCTCTCTCTAATTTCTCTTATAACTTGTTAGAACCTTTTTTTTTTTTTTTGGTACTTTGTTTTATAGTTTTATGAGAACATCATTGACTTATTATGTGGTTGTAAATAGAGCTTATCATTAATTTTATACCTGAAGGAATTCATATTTTGTAGTAAGGAAATAATTTGAAAATAGATATATGCCTTTGATATAATTCAGCCAAATACCTATCTAATAAAAAGGGCTTATATAGCTTGTCAGTATTATAGCTTAAACAAAGTAAGCAGGTAGGATACGTCTTGCCATGCATATTTCCACTGAGAAATTAATTGTTCTGAATTTAATATTTGGATTATTCCTTTTACACACCTCAAATAAATCAATGATTACTAGTTTTTGATAATTTAATTAATTTAGTAAGAGTTTAGATACCATTTTATTATTTTTTTCAGGAGTTGTTACTTGCTGGATCAGACTCTAGTGCTGCGACAATTGAGTGGATAATGACAGAATTAATAAAGAATCCAAGATGCATGAAGATTGTTCAAGAAGAACTAGCAAGAGAAATCGGTCAAAATATGGTTAGAGAATCTGATCTGCCAAAATTGCCATATCTTCAGGCATGTTTTAAAGAGACCCTACGCTTATACCCTCCGGCGCCATTTCTAATTCCTCGCCGAGCTCTTGAGTCATGCCAAATATTGAACTACACCATTCCAAAGGACTCTAAAGTCCAAGTGAATGTTCGAGCAATTGGAAGAGACCCCAAATACTGGGAAAATCCATTAGTCTTCAAACCAGAGAGATTCCTCGACTCGAGCTTGGATTTCAAAGGGAATGACTTCGAATACTTGCCTTTCGGAAGTGGAAGAAGAATGTGTCCTGGCATGCCAATGGCTATAAAACAGGTTCCATTGGTGGTTGCTTCTCTCCTTCATTTCTTCGACTGGTCTCTTCCGAACGGGGAGAATCCCAAGGACCTGAGCATGAGTACAATATTTGGTCTAACACTGGTGAAGGAAAAATCGCTACTTCTCATTCCTAAGGTTCGACGATCCCTACCTATGTGATCGGACAATTCAAACATGGTTTGCATATTAAAGTGTGGTACTTTTCCAATAAATATTTAGTTATTAGTGTAAAATATGTTCTGGTCTAAAAGCAATGCTATGGTTTTCTGAAGAATAAATTGTTAATCACTATTTCGTTTTCTAAGGATGTGACTGACAATTTGGTCTTGTTTATGTGATCAATAAAAAGAACCTCTGCTTTTAGTGTTAAATTTAAGAATTTATAAGGAAACTAATGGTTCTATTTCTCATCCATTGTTCGGCTTCTTTTAGTTGGGAGAGTACTTGATATTAATTTATTCGGAAACTTCAACCAATTCATGCTTTGTTTTTCATTTTTTCTAAGCTTTTTCAACTTTGTTATTTTTTGTTGCCCTGACTAGTTTACAATTCTCTTTTATTTAAAGGTAATTACCTTTTATTTTCTTTTTTTTTAAGAAAAAAATAATTTTTTTTATTACACTTTTTAAAAAAAACTAAAATGAACTAATTAAGTTTTAAAAATTATTATATGTATACTAATTGTATATTGGGATACGGCTTTCGATTCGGGGAAAAGATTTTGTCCCCTCCACGGTCCTCCCCATCTCCAAATATTATCCTTCATCTCTCGTCCCGTTTGGAGCGGGACTCCCACAAGGCCATGTGCCCCGCAGGGAAAATTGTCATCTCTGGCTTGGATATTAAACTTTGATGACGAATTTGGCCGTCTGCTAAATGAAGACAAGATGAAAAGAACGTGAGCCACTTAATTATACGGCGAACTATCGAAGTAATAAAATTATAAGATCTTTTTACTAAAGTAAAACAACATGATTAAAATCATATCTTTTCAATACCAAATCTTTAGTTTTGTTCCTTATTCTTATTAAAAGTGGTTGGCCTAATACAATCACCAAAGATATCCTCTTTCTGACAAATGATAGGTTCTTATTAGAAGTGGTTGGCCTAATGCGCTGATTGGGACGTCACACAAAAATTTGAAAAAAAGATTCGAGTTCGGATTCTCTTGTTGTCTATCTCCATCTTGAAAATGAAGTAATTTTTCCAAGTTTATTCATAATTTCACGCTTTGCGGTCACTGGCGCTAGGAAATTATTGAATGGTAAGTATCTGGATCGAAAGAATATACAGATACTAGTTTTGTGCAATGCACAACTACCTTGCCCTGGTTGATGAAAAGATCATGTCCAACGAGAAACCAGTCTTCTCTCTTGGTCTTCAAATATATATACTTCCCAACTTCATTTCTTGTTCTATCCGTCTATCGCGATCTTTTCATAATTCACCAATGTTCGTCCAACTTTTCTTGGAGGTTTTATCTTGTGTGTGCATGTACATAACTACATCTAGAATCTCTCTTAGCACTTGCTGAAATCTTGAGGTTCCATTCTAGACTTAGAGTACCCCAAGCATTTTTAAAAAGTACTCGCTCTCAATTTCACATCTCGTTAATGTGGAACTTTTGTTTGCACACTACCGACAGCTTCTTAGACATATATGATAATCAAACCAAAAAAAAGTGAAAAAAAAAGAAGAAGAAGAAATTATCCTCTTTTCATTATATGAAGACATTATTTATGCTTATATTAAACAAGCCAGACTTGCATAGTTACAAGTACATGAAATTATGAAATAGGAAAGCACACGCATTAATTACTTAAGTCCAATCCTCAAGGACTACGACTAATAATTATTTTCGTTAATTTACTTACTTCCTAGCTTTAGGAACAACAAGGAGAGGCTCTTTTTTAAGCATATTAATGTCATATTTCTCAGCCATATCCAAGTTCTTTGGATCTTCTCCATTTGGTAAAGACCAGTCAAAGGACTGGACCAGAGAAGCAACAATTAAAGGAACTTGTTTGGAAGCCAAGGGCTGGCCAGGGCAGATTCTCCTTCCTGCTCCGAAGGGCAAGTACTCGAAATTAGTCCCTTTGAATCCAAGCTCGAGTTGAGAAACCTCTCTGGTGTGAATTCCAATGGATCTTCCCAGTGATTTGGGTCTCTTCCAATAGCCCAAACATTCACCAAAACCTCCGAGTCCTTTGGAATGGTGTAGTCATCACTTGGCAGGTCTCGGCTGCTCGGTGAGGAATCGGAAGCGGTGCAGGAGGGTGTAGCCTCAGGCTCTCTTTAACGCAGCATTCGAGGTATTTCAACTTGGGAAGATCGGATTCCATCACCATTTCTTGGCTCCCGATTTCTCTCACGAATTCTTCTTGAAGCATCCTCATGCATTTCGGATTCCTTATCAGTTCTGCCATCAGCCACTCTATTGTGGTGCTACTGCTGTCTGTTCCAGCTGAAAACAACTCCTACAAAATTACACAATAAAGTAATATGCTCGGTGTTATGTAATTATATATATGAAAATTTACAAATGGCCCGTTTGGGATAGATTTTGAAGATGTGTTTTGTTTTTGAAAACCATTTGTAGTTTTAGAAATGTGCATTTAGAGAAAAGAAAAACTTATTGGAGTTAAATAAATATAAAATCTTAAAATATATTCGGAAAAAAATATCAATTTGGATATTATTTCGTTTCTCACAAAATTCTTTACAAATTTTTAAAAATATATATATCTTATTTGAACTTGAAATAATAAAGTTATGAACGTTTAAAATTTGAATTTACAGTAGATATTTAAATATGTAAATTATGAAAAGTAGTTTTCAGTTGAAAAAAAAGACAAAAAAAAAAAAAAAAGTTTGGAGATATGCCTCTAAACGGGCCCCTAAATAAAACTCTTACTAATAAAGGACTCTACTGGACTAGTTCAATGGGTGAGATGCGAAGGATTGAATGGTAGATCACAAATTCGAATTCTGTGAGTGTTTGTTTTTTTTTTTTTTTTACATTAAGTGAGAGCCCACAACGGTTTTATAATATATATATATATATACACACACACACTAATTAAGAGAAGGAATCATACCAAAAGGAGAGTGTTAATCTGAAAATCAGGACAACCATTTTCTAACAAGGCATCGAGGAAGTCTAACTGAGGCCTTGAAGCATCTTTAGACTTTCTCATCTCCTTTCTTTCCTTGACGATATCATCCCACAACTCACAGGACTTTCGAAACATATCCATAGACTTCTTTCTCAGCTTCTGCAGATCCAAAGGACCTAAGACTGGATACATATCGGATATATTCGGAATAGCACCGAGCCCAAAGAGTTCCCTCAGAAACGAGGAAATTCCTTGGCCATCTACACTTCGATACTCCAACTCCAAGTTCAAAAAATCTTTGGAGACCAAAATTTTGCCCATCATGTTAAAAATGGAAGCAAAATTATGTCCCTAATCTTCACCACCTTGCCTTCCATTTTACTAATAAATTCCAACATCTCTACCACCTTTTTCTCTCTTATGCTTGCTTGAGATTGTAATGCTTTGACGGAGAAGAGCTCGGCTCGGCAAAGCGAACGCATGTTCTTCCAACTATCATGCACTCGAAAGTCCATCCCAGTGAGAAATTGTTTGTACTCAGGATTCTTAGCGGGAATGATGTGAGGAACATATCGCGCAGATAAATTCCGATCATGGGTCTTTAAGATCTCCATTGCCGCCGCGGGTGATGATCCAACGACAAGGAGTTGAGATCCGAGTTTGAGTGAGATGAGATCCGAGCCGTAGTTTTTCGCGAAGCGCGCTAAAGTCACGTATAAAGGCTCGTTTTTAAGATGAGGAATGTTGCCCAAGATTGGCCATGGAGAGGGGCCGGGTGGAAGTGGTGGGGATTTGGAAAATGAAGATTTCAAGCGTTTGGTGACCAAGAAAATGAGAGGAAAGAAGACGAGAAGAAGAGTTGGGAAAAGGAGACTTGTTTCTTGCGTGAATAGTGCAGTTGGAGACATGTTGATTTTCTTCATCAACTAGTGCCTTGGTTTTTTGGAATTGTAAAAATTGTATGCTATTGAATCATCATTTATAGAATTCTGGCTAAATTAGTGCTTACCCTACAAATAGTGAAATGATAGCAGCACAATATTAAAAATATTACAAATATTTGTGATGATGATGCAAGAAGAAATCCCACACCAAACCTATGAAATTAAGTACTTTTTTTTTCTTCCAAGCAATGATTATAGAGAAGACAAATTATTATCGGAGGTACGTAGCTCGCTAAGCGGGAATAATTATTGACTTGACAAATAATGCGTAATGAGAAAAGTCGGTCTACATGTGTGTACGAGTGTATACATTTAAGTTCGGTATGATGTTACAAACAAAGGATTAGTTCTCTCTTGTTTAACAACTTATTTTAAACTCACTTTATTTTTTTTTTTTTTCTTCAGTATGTAAAATTTTAAATTTACAATTATTAAATTATGAGTTTAAGGGGGTGTTTGGGTGATGAGTTTAAACTAATCACCATCAACTCAATTTTTGTCTTTTTCCTCAAAAGTTTTTTTGTTTTTTCTGAAAAAGTCAACCAAAATCACTATTTAAACTTACAAATTTCAATTCAAACTCATTCACCAAACACCCCCTAAATCTATCACGCATCTTAATAATAAGTCTCACCCAAATGTTTCTTATTTTTTTAAATTATATTACTTTTTTGGATGTGAGTCACAAGTCCATATATGCACAACTTAGATCGAATTGTACCTGTTTCCAAAGTGGAAAATCTGGTGAATGATTCGGTATCGAGAATAAAAATATAGAGTGAGATCTTTATAATTGCCTTCAAACAGATAGTGGGAACAGTAAGCAATATTATCTTGGAAACTTATTATAGAAACTTTCTTATAAATTTATTCTGATAAGGTAGATGGTCATGGTCACTATTTCCTTGAAGATTCTTGGCAGACAAAAATTTGTATTAGTATGGTGCAATTTTCTCTTTTTCAACTTTTAATATGTAGTGCACGTGATACTTTGAATTCAATATTTGTAACACAATCAGCATACATTTAGAAACATCTGTCCGATTACTGATGGAAATATAAATTAGCATGTAATTAGTTCGTCTTTTTTTCTTTTAATAACATTTATTAAAAAATGTTTTATCGCTTTTGTAGGTTTTGTAGTATGAGACTCACTCTTTATCATTAAAGTATTTTACACCGTTATATGATCAGCATATATATAAATATATAATTTATATTTCTGTGGCTAGACTTTTTGCACGTTGGTGATAAGCTCCAATAATAGAACGTAGATGGTAGGAACAGTAAGAGACATTTGTGAAACGTGACATTATGGGCACCGCAATAGAAGCACTTTACACGGTTGCTGTACAGGAATCAACAATTTTTGGGCCAACAAGTTAATAATAATGGCCTCCTACTCGATGAACACTACCCAACGCCATACTTGAGCTCACTATTTTAATAATTTGATTTTTTTTTTTTTTTTTTTTTTTTGCCTAGACCATTGTTTAATGATTGATTTGTTGAAAAGAAGAGTCCTCTTTCTTGTTGGGACGCCATGTGATTAACTTCATCTTTATTTGAATTGATTTTGTTTTTATCGGGGCTAAAGAATTTCAAGGAAAATAGATAGGTTTGGGTTTAGAACTGATCTGGTTGAAATTGTTAATAGATAAAGATTTCTCTGCAGTTTGAATTTTGAAGTGTAGAAAACGGTGTGTTTTTTAGAGCTTTGTAGAGAGAGAAAAATCAGAGCATTCTTAGGCCTTAATTTTCATAGCTCTCAACTTGTTGCCTGGTGCATTACGACCATCTTATTAAAAAATAAGTCCGAGGAGTAGTTAAGACCGACGACGATCAAACTCAAAAATAAGTCGTGGACTGAAGTCGTGCTTTTGAAGCTTGAAGTAAGATGAGGTCTGAAGGACTTGGAGTAGGATTGTGAGTCCGAAGATGAGCCATCGCAGGATTAAGCCAATAGCGCTCTAGTGGAGTTTTTAACAAATTTATAATCCAAATATCTTGTAACCATAAATTGTTGTTGATAAAATTCTCCTATTTGAGCTTGTGTATTCAATCCCAAAGGCCCAAAAATGAAAGAGAAACACAACTTCACAAATTAAATTGAAAATGAAAATAAAAATAAAAAGACAACATGATTAAAGTAACACTTATAAGTGTGTACCTCTTCACTAGTATGATTAGTTGTTGAAATCATGAGACTAATAAGCCTCAATTATTAGCCATATATAATTCATGCACAACTTTAATCTGCACCAGGAAAGCAACATTAATTTTATTCAAGAAAAACGTGCAATTAATACAAAGAACTGATTTTTTTTTTTTTTTTTTTTTGTTTAATTTAAAAAAAAAACAAAAACAAAACAAAAAAACACGAAATTATTAGCATTTTATTCAACTGTTCTTGTTTATTTGGTGATACTGAAATAGAGATTACAACATCAATTTAGCTTTAGGAATGAGGATAAGAGGTTCTTTTTTCCGCAGCAGAACATCACGTTTCTCAGACATGTCCAACTCTTTGATATCCTTTCCCTTTGGAAGAAACCAATCAAAGGAATGGATAAGAGAAGCAACAATCAAAGGAACAAGCTTAGATGCCATAGGCCAGCCGGGGCAGATTCTCCTCCCTCCTCCGAAAGGCAAGTACTCGAAGTCGTTCCCTTTGAAATCCAACCTCGAGTCGAGAAATCTCTCCGGTTTGAAGACCAATGGATCTTCCCAGTAACTGGGGTCTCGTCCAATAGCCCAAACATTGATCAGAACTTGAGAATTCTTTGGAATTGAGTAGTTCATAACTGTGCATGACTCCGCCGCTCGGCGAGGGATCAAAAGTGGCCCTGGAGGATGCAATCTCAGGGTTTCTTTAACGCAGGCTTCAAGGTACTTCAACTTGGGGACATCGGATTCGGTGACTATTGCTCCTTTGCCGTATATTTCTCTTTCCAGTTCCTCTTGAACCATCTTCATGCATTTCGGATTCTTCACTAATTCCGCTATTGTCCATTCAACTGTCGCCACACTGGAGTCCGTTCCAGCAATTAACAGCTCCTACAGATTAAGATTGGTGTCGATTTTTATCTTTAGGAACACGTACAAGTTCATTAGTACTGTACAGTAAGAGCTGCAATTTTCTTTTCTTTCCTTTTTTTTTTTTTTTAATTTTTAATTTTGAGAATTATATAGGACAGAGCGTGAAAACAAAAATATATTTTACTAATAATAAGAGGCGATGTTGAAACGTTAAATCATATCAGATTAAGAGAAATGATAATATTAGGATCATCAACTTTAATCTCGACTTTTTTATTTTAACTCATAGTACGTGTGAGTTATCATTTTATTATTAGTAAATATTTAAAAGATTATCATGTCAATGTGAGAGAGAAAGAGAGAGAGGAGATCCGATGATCATACCGGAAAAAGCATATTGATTTGATTTTGTGAGCAACCGTCTTGTATCATAACATCAAGGAAATCTTGTTGGCTTGAAGAATTTCGTCTTAATTCTTTCCTTTCTTTGACGATTGCCTCCCATTGCTTACTGGAGAAATCAAAACCTTCCATGGCCCTCTTTCGTATACTTTGAAGATCCAATGAACCTAGCCAAGGATACATATCAGATACATTTGGAATAGATTGCAACTCCATGATTCTCACAAGAAGTCCACCAATTTCCCCACGTAATATTTCATGCTCCAAATTTACAAGATCTCTTGACACTAGAATATTACTCATAATATTATAAATTGTGGCAAAAGCTACATTCTTAAGATTCACTTCCCTCCCATGCATTTTCCTTACAATCTCGAGCATTTCGGACACCTTTTGCTCTCTTATACATGCTTGAGATTGAATTGCTTTGCTGAAAATAGCTCGGTTCGACTAATCGTGCGCAAGTTCTTCCAACTATCGTTGCACTCGAAAGTCCATCCAATCGAGAAGTTGTTAAGTTGAGGGCTCTTAGCCGGTAACACGTGAGGAACAAATCGAGCGGATAGATTTCGATCATGAGTTTTCAACATTTCCATTGCCGCGGCACGTGATGATCCTACGACAACGAGCTGAGCTCCTAGTTTGAATGAGATCAAATCTGAGCGGTAGGTTTTCGCGAAGCGTGCTAGGGTTAGGTGGAGAGGCTTATTGCGGAGTTGAAGAATGTTGCCCAAATTGGCCATGGAAATGGGCCTGGAGGAAGCGGTGGGGATTTGGAAAGTGAAATTTTCAGGTGTTTTGGTGACCAAGAAAATGATAGGTAACAAGAAAAGGGCTAGGGTTGGGAAGAGAAGACTGGTTTCTTGTGGAAATAGTTTAGTTTCCGACATCTTCACTTTCATCAAGTAGTGCTGGTTTTCACAAATGTTGAAGTGGTACTCACCTCTGGTCCTTTAAACAGAACCTTGTTTATTATCTAAAACATGGTGGTGCTTATACCACTTAATTAATTAGTAAGTGAAAAATTAGGTTGAGAAATAATTTTTAGATTTTTTTTTAAATGGCCGAACAAAATGTTAATTAATCATTCAATAACTTGGTCAATCTATGATAAAAAAAAAACGATCATTTTTTAATTTTAACAAAACTTGAGATATTTATTTATTTTTAAAAAAAAACTTTAAAAAATCATTTTCCAACATCCCATGCGATTATTGTGATCCTGAATTAAACAATGTCTTTTTTTTTTTATATCAAGTTTGCCATCATTTCCGACTCAGCTTCCTCTTGGAAGATACTAGAAAAGATACGCGCAATCAAGAGAAAACAATAATGAACTACTAATTAGTAATTAATTAGTTATAAGCAAAATTCAACCTTAAAAGTTAATTATTAATTAGTAATCTAATCTAATCTAATTAGTTGGAATGGTGGCCTCTTTCACCTAAATAAAAATTTAAAAAAAAAATTTGGAGTGTTCAGTCATACTGGTGACAACATTATTTTTTTGAAACACGTTATTTTTGCTGGTGAAGATGAAGCTGATAAAATATACGCATTTCAAACACTTATCAATATCTTTTTGGAAAAGCTATGTTATTTTATTCTCAAATGATGGGAAGGCAATTCGTGTTTATATTCAAGTGAATCAAGGTATAGATCTCGCTCTCTTTTTAAAATTAGAAATAAAAAATAAATAAAAAGAAGAAATAAATAAATAAAGCAGTGCATGCAATGTATATGATTGTTAGATTCCCCTAAGAAAAAGTAATGTGGTCATTTTTGTGGCACTAATAAAAAATTATTAGTTATGCTAGTTGTAAATTTTTTATATCACTATCATGTCAATAATTATCACAATACACATTAATTTTGTTATCGTGATAGTATTAATTATTATTTTGCTGAGGACATGAATTTGATTTAAATATACGCATTCACAAACAATTATCACTATTTTTTTAAAAAAAAGCTCTGTCTTTATACTCGAATGGTGGGGGGTCAATTCGTGTTAATATTCACGTGTTTTCTCTCTCATGCATGCTTGACAAAATATAGTTTTGCTTGAGAATATAACTGTAAATATGAACACAGGCCATACGAGCAAAAATATATATGGGCCGTCAGGAAAGGGGGGCCCAGCCCGCTAGGCCTTGGTTTGGCCAGGCTCTGAATTTGCGGTTTCAAAAATTATCCATATAATCATTTTTTTTTTCATTCACTAACATAACATATATTCTCTTATTTTGATCAATATAATACAAATTTAGTTTACTTTAATTTAATTTTATATCATATTAATCTAATGTTACTTTTTCGTCTTATATTAATGTTATCTTTAAATTCCTATCATTCAAGTATTTTTCTCAATTTGTTTTTATACCAATATTATGCGGGCCGGTTCGTAAGTCTATGCAAGCCAGGCCTGCGCACGGCCTTTTTAAAGGGCACTTTGCTTACTTTTAAGTTAAAACTATTAATGGTTAGTGTTTATACCACTAAATATAATTAATTAAGGTTTTGTTTAGCATTCAAGTTCAATTCAACTAAACTGTACTTTTTCATTTCAATTTTTATCTTTTTTTTAAAAGTCAATAAAATTTATAACTAATTTTTGAAAATTCAACCAACTCCAACTTAAAAATTTCATCTCTAACAAGCAAACCAAACACAAGCTAAGCAAAATATTCGTTGTAATAGAAAAATTAATTTGATCAAGATATTTAATTACCACATGATACTAAATCCAATAACGTTTTTTTTTTTTTTTTTTTAATATTAAGTGCACCATGACATGGTTGACAAATCCAACGATCCAAATTTACTGATGGCATGGAATTATTGTAAAAGCTCATTAGTGCAAAGTGACATCCACGTAGTTGAATATTGAAGAAGCTCATTGATGCAAGATGATGTTTATCTGTATCCACAAGAAAAGTCCTAGCTTAATTTTAACTTTCAACTTTCCAAACACAAAAACAGCCCATTTACAATTCCAACGTAACAGTCCGGCATCACACTATAATTTCTGACTCTGCTTCCTTTTGGAAGACATTAAAAAAGATATATATGTGCAATCAACAGAAAACAATTATGAACTACTAATTAGTAATTTGTTATCAGCAAAAGTCACACCGTAAAAGTTGAATATTAATTAGTAATCTAATCTAATCAAACTAGTTGGAGTGGCCGTGGCCGCTTTCAAAAAAAAAATAATAATAAGTAGCAGTGTCCCAGTTATACTGGTGACTGTATTGTTTTTTGCAAACACATTATGTTGCTGGGGAAGATGAACTTGATTAAAAATATATGCATTACAAACACTGATCAATACTTTTTTTAGAATACTTCAGTTAGTTGATTCTCGAATGGTGGAGGGACAATTCGTGTCTATATCCCACGAATCAAAGTACAAACCTCTCTATCTTTAAAAATAAAAGTAAATAGAAATAAATAAATATGGAACGCAGTGCGTGCATTATATATGATTACTATATTCCCAAAAAAAAAAAAAAGTAATGTGGTTATTTTTGTGACACTAATAAAAAATATAAGTTATGGTATTTTAACTTTCTTTTTATATCACTTTCATGTACTCAATCACTATCATGTTTATGATTATCACAAATAGGTATCATATTTAATATCATTATCACGCTAGTTTAAATTATTATTTGCTGAGGACATGAGCCTGATTTTATAATATATGCATTACAAACACTTTTAATATTTTTTGAGAAAAAGTTATGCTCTTTATTCTGAAATGGTTTGTGTGTGTTTTTTTTTTTTTTTTTGGGGGGGGGGGGGGGGGGGGGGGGAAGGGTTGTGTTTTCTCTCTTACGCATGCTTGACATCATAAAGCTTTGCTTGATGATGGAGCTGTAAATATCAACTACTTAGGTCATATTACCAAAAATATGGGCTGGCAGGAAAGGATAGCCCAGCCCGATAGGTCACGGGCTGGCCGGGCTCCATATATTTAGGAGTTTTGAAAGAAAAAATTACATAAACAATCATATATATTTTTTTTTTATCTATTTATGAATATAATAAAAATTCTTCATTTTTAACCAACATCACATAAATTTTTAGCTTGCGTTTGGTTCACCGGTTGGAGATGAAATTTTAAAATTGGAGATAGTTGACATTTTAAAAACTAGTTATAAATTTTGTTGACTTTTCAAAAAAAGACAAAAATTAATATGAAAAATATAGTTTAGTTTGAGTTAAACTTGAATATCAAATAAAGCTTAAAAATTAGTTTAATCTTATATTATATTAGTCTAGTGTTAAAATTTTGTGTCATATTGGAACAATAATATCTAAATTATAACATTCAGGTGTTTTCTCCTGTGTGAAATGTTTTACGGATGTTATGTAGGCTGGCCCATGGGCATAAAGCCTCCCCGGGTGCTAGGAGCCGATCCATGTGTAGCAGTCCAGCACACGGGTCAAAGAAATGGGCCATGAGCAGCCCATTTAGTCAGGCATATATTTACAGTTCTATTTTAAAACAGTTTGACGGTACATATTGTGGAAAGTTCCATGGACACAAAAAGTCCATTCAATTGGGAAATTGTCAAGTTTTAGACAAATTTTTTGTAGTAGTCTAATCATACAAGTGTGGATAATAAGATTTGGTTACTCGAGCCAGTATTTTAGAGAAATTTCATTATCAAGATTTAACATGCGTTTGGTGTATAGTTGGAGTTTGCGTTTTTTTGGGTTGAATGATAATACATCCTGGCAAACATTTGAACTACATGATTGAAAATTATTATTAGCTTTAGGAACAAGGACTAGAGGCTCTTTCTTCCTGAGATTGACGTCATATTTCTCAGTCATGTCCAACTGGTTTGAGTCCATTCCATGTGGAAGAGACCAATCAAAGGAATGGATGAGAGAAGCAATAACCAAGGAAACTTGCTTGGTAGAACTCTCAGGTTCTGATCAATGTCTGGGCCATTGGACGAGACCCGAGTTACAAGGAAGATCCATTGGTGTTCAAGGAGAGATTCCATCACCTTTTTCTCTTATATATACATCCTTGAGATTGCACTGCTTTGCTTGAGAATAGCTCGGTTCGACATATCAAACGTAAGTACTTCCAACGATCATTGCACTCAAAAGTCCATCCCCCTGAGAAGTTGTTAAGCTCGGGACTCTTGACCGGAAAGACATGAGGAACGTGTCGAGAGGACAAAATTCGATCAAGAGTCTTCAAGATTTCCTTCGCAGCAGCGGGTGTGATCCGACGACAAGGGTTTGAGCTCCAAGCTTGAGTGAAATGATATCAGAGCCGTAGGTTTTCGCAAGGCGCGATAAGGTCACGTACAAAGGGTCACTGCCTAGTTGAGGAATGTTGCCCAAGATAGGCCATGTCAATGGGCCAGGTGGGAGTGGTGGGATTTTGGAAAAATGAAGTTTTTAAGTGTTTGGAGAGCAAGAAAATGAGAGGTAAGAAAACACAAGAAAGGTTGGGAAGAGAAGGCTGATTTCTTGTGGGATTTTCTCAGTTGGAGACATTGATTTTAATGAGCTAATAATCATGCTGAAGTATAAACTCCTTTATAGTCCTTTTAAAGGTTGGTATTTGCTTTTTTTTCTTTTTAATTAATAAAAATACTAATTAATGTCAGTTCTAACCAGCTAAAACTCCATAATTCAATTATTCGTATCAATAAAGAACATAGTGATCAATGATGGAAGAACTAAACAAGGCCCCTATCGACGCAATATGCATCATGAATTGTCCTTTTTTTCTTTTTTCTCCCTTTTCTTTTTTTTTTTTTTTTTTGTTAGCTGTTCTTATGAATTGATAATGAACCTATTAATGTATTGTCCTAGCAGGATTCTATGCTAAGCTTGACTCTTTATAATTAAGCTCCACAATTTAATATCTTTTACTATTAAGCCGCCTAGTGAGTTGTGACCTCTTAGAGTCTGCAATTGCCCAAACCTTTGAAGATAATAGAAGGGGGGAAAAAATAAGGAAAACGGAAACTTAGTCCCGTAGAATGGAAAACGTATACCAAAAAAATTAAGCTCCTCTATAATAAGTTTCAAAAGGCCAAAATGTGGAGAACAGTCCTTGCTTCCATCATCCCGCACACATATTTTTGTTTTGACTTTGAGCACCGGAAAATTCTTATTTAGGTTCAGCGTGATTAAAATTCTCAAAAGTAAAAACTTCAGACAGTAAGTTATCATTTTATTATCTTTTTGTGTCTATATAAACAATGAGTAGTTAAGTGAAAAGTAGTTTAAGTGAAAACTCATTACACAAAAATCCATATATAGATCCTTCTAGTAAGATTTAGATAATTTTTCTAATATGATATCAAAAAACATTAAAAATATATATATATTACTTGTATTATAAACAGAGTACAATATTTCTCTTTATTATTATTATTATTATTTATATTTCTCTTTATTATTATTATTATTATTTTTTAACTAATTGAAACAAAGTTAGATATTTTGACATTTTTCCTGAAATCCGACCTTGCTTTGTAATACATGAATCAGTCAAATTGAACCAATTTATAATGAAATATAATATTTATATAAATAATAGGCAACTTTCAAATTTTAAATTACATGAAATATCAAATTAAAAAGTATGATGTTTTAATATAATTTATAAAAATTTAACCCTGCTATAAAATTCTCCAATGTAAAAGGTGAAGAGGGAGAGAAAAAAGAAGGTTAGATCCATAACTAAATTTAGATTTGAGCTTGGACAAACCACCTTTCCTCATATCATCAAGAAGAACTCCTGACTTGAAGCATTAGTACACTACTTCTTTAATTTCTTTTCTTTCTTTCACGACTGCCTCCGAACCCAATAGAGCCTCTCATTCATTTTCATAAACCTCTTTGGTAGATCCAATGGACATAAACACTGGGTACAAGTCAGATATATATTTTAGTACAGAAGCCGACTTCGGATTGCTCCATAAACTTTCACCTTTTCCCCACTTAAAATCTCATGCTTAAATTTTGCCCCATCTCTGTGAAACCAAAGCATTACATTTCATATTCAATGTGGTAGCAAAAGCTACATCCTTAATTCTCACCTCCTTCTCTTGCATTTTGCTTATACTTCCCAACATTTCCATCACCTTGAGATTACATTGCTTTGCTCAATAGTGGCTCAGTTCGACAGATTGAAAGCAAGTACTTTCAATGATTGTTGCATTCGAAAGTCCATCTAATTCTGAATTTGTTAATGCTCGGGAATCTTGTCTGGCAAACGCATGAGGAATATATGAGCGGACAAAATTCAATCACAATTCTTCAAGATTTCCTTCGTGGTCAGCATGTGTTTTATCTAATAATAAGGGGGTTTGAGTTCCGAGCTTGAGTTAGATGAGATCAAAGCCGTAGGCTTTCGCTAGGTCCGATATGGTGACATTCATAGGGTCATTGCCTAGTTGAGGAATGTTGCCCAAGATAGGCCATGGAAATGGACCTAGTGGAAGTGAACTTATGGAAAATGAAGATTTTAAGTGTTTGATGACCAAGAAAATAAGAAGTAAGAAAAAGAGGAGTTGGGAAGAGAAGGCTCATTTCTTGTGGGATTTGCTTGGTTGCTGACATTAATTTTCATGAGCTAATTAATTATGTGCAAGTATAAACTCATCTATAATCCTTTTATAAAAAGAATATATTAATCAATGATGGAATAACTAGACGTGATGACTTAGTGACAAGGATGGTCTACTTAGAATCTTCGCTTTATCAGATCTCTACTAGCTATGAAGACCTAGGGGTGTCAGGTTTCTTGTTATCCTATCAATGCGACCAATGAGCTCACCCAATGACCATTAGAACGGGACGTGAGTACACTTTCAATCCCCTTTTTTTCAAAAGAAAAATAAAAAATAAATAAAAGTTAAACCTGATAACGGTATTTTTTTTTTTTATATATATAAATTTAAAAATTTTTATAGAGCCACGTGACATTAACTTCATTTGAGAGTGAAGATCATTTGTCCGCTAAGATTTTTTTTCTCCTTTTCTTTAATCTACCTTATAGTTTTTATTTTAATCTTTGTACATAAATAAAAATGCGTCGCACTTTAATCTCCATTTATAGTAGTAATGAGTTTTCTCTGCTCAAATCTGAAACTATTTGTGGTTGTATCTAATAATTGTTAAACTTTTTTTTTTTTTTTTCTTTTCTTTTTCTTTCTTGATTTAGAATTGAAGAGATTCAAACTCTACATCTTGTGATAAAGTCTGGTGTATAATTATCAAATTATAATTATTAAACCTGTTTTGGTTCAATGAAATACTGACCTCTATTCATATATTTACGTGTAGATTATAACTTTTGTCCAGAAATTTATATAGCTTTTCCGGTTTCCTTAAAAGATTGTATAGATAAATATGTTGGACAGAGGAAAATTACACAATGAGGGGAGAAGAAATAATCATGAAAAGACACGAATCAAAATAACTATATCATTTATATGACAAATAAAATAACTTCAACTACATGATTCATGAAACTGGATAATAACACATCACAAAAGAATTTTCAGCATACACATGAAAGAATCAAAGAATAAGAATAACGAACACAACTTGACTCCAAAAATACTACAAATAGTCCCTGATCTCTAGGAAGAACATGAAAATCAGTATTTGACCTACTGTGTATTCAATGACTATAGGACTGATGATGTTTTTTTTTTTTCCTCTTTTATCTGCAAGAAAAGAATGAAAGAATACCTACAAAGAATTTCTGTATCCCTTTTTTTTTTTTTTTTTTTTTTTTTTTTTTTTGTAATGGAATCAAAGTGTATGTTTTTTTGTGAAGAAAGGAAGAAGAAGAAGAAGAAAACCAGCATTATCAATCAACTCGGTGCGAAAACGACGATGAGCTTCCCACAACATCAGCTGGTGTCCATGCTGAGACTGTGAAGAGAGGCTGATCTTGCCACCCAAGTGTGATTGCAGCCCCATCTTGGCCTTGCTCCTTCACATTGTAGTCCTCATCACAAGAGTACATCCTCAACAGGCAGCCTGCTCTGCATCACTCCCTCTCCCCGATCCTCGCACTCCGGTACCCTCCTTGCTCCATCATCTTCCTCCACTTGTCAAAGCTCTCGTGCCTCTCGACTCTGTCCCCGCCTTCACAAGCCACAATGTTCCTTATCTCCCTCGCTAACATCTCCTCCACTTTGATCCTCGCCGTGCTATCCAACGGAAGCTGGCTTGCATCAATGCAGTCGAATATTGCCGAGTAGTACTTGAGCGAATTGCACACTCTTGCTTCCAACCTGGGGTCATTGTGCTCCGCCTCTTGCTCTGCCATAACCACAACCGTCGGGTTTGTGCTCCGAATTAGCCCCAAGAAGTCCCTGAGAGCTCCTCCATTGGGGTCGTAAAGCGTCTTGTGTAGCTGAAAAACGCAATTCACAGCAACATCTCTTGCTCCTTCACATGTAACATCCAAAGCCTCACGTCTTCAAGCCTGTCCACAACTGGGTGAAACTCAAACGGCAGGTTTAGCGCCTCAGCAAACCCAGCCAACCTATCTCCCGTCTCGTTCAGCTCTTGCTTAGACTCTCCGATACCAGTGATCCTAACATGGCTAGGAGGATTAGTCCTAGAAGCCAAGCTTTGGAACAAACTAGGCCACTGCAAGCCTTGCCTGATGTCGAAATCGATGATGTGAACCCGGTCCTTCCCTTCGAAAGCTCGCAGCAACAACTCATTCGAAGTGAAGTGAATGAACTTGGGAATTGGGGTCACCTGATTCAGAAACCTCAATGCAGAGCCAGAGTCCTCATCAACTCTCTCAAACTCCCTTGGCGGCGTGATGTGAAAAATCTGCGGCCAAAGCCTCGTCACTCGCAGGGCTAAAGCCTCGGTGTAGTAAGCCGTGAGCCGGCTTAAAGGACTAATTCCTTTGGGAGAAGCAAGATCGCCTAACTTGGCAATGTAATGACTAATCCCATGAATGCTCTTCGACCCAATTGCCTCCACACAAGCTGTTAGAAAACTGATCAGCTCAAACCCCTCATTCTCGCCTCGAATCCGAATGTCCTCTTCCTCTGCCTCCACCACTCCAGAACCTCCATAAGAATAGGATTTCTACTAGACCCATTACCCACTTCATACTCAGGAACAACCTCATGGAGCCTAAGGGCCAAGCTTTGGCTCTCGGAGGAAGCGCTTGACGCTGCAGACGCTTCCCTCGCCTGCCCGTGGCCGTGGCTTGTCTCACCGTCCTTCTCTCCGAGCTCGGTGATCTCGGTTACGACTGACTCCACCCAAGGATTGTTTGACAATGGCAAAGTTGGGGAAATCACCTCACCTGGGACATAACAAACCCTCTCTTCTTCACCTCCTGAACATGTCAAAGAGAAAGGGACTTGAGGGTTGAGCCAAAAGTTGCTACCACCCAATTGGCCAAAACTCCGAAAACTTTCCTCTTCATGACCATCATCACCATCATCTTGAAGACCCCTTTTCCTCTTGGCTCTGCTGCTCAAAAATGACTCGTCCACCGACCCCTGCCTCTTCAAGCTCCTCTTCTTCGTCTCCCAAATCTCGTCCCTGATGATCTCCTTCTGCGGCGCACCGCCACCGGTCGTCGCCAGCGGCGGCAGCCTGATGCTCTGCTTCAGCGAACAAGCGGCGGTCTTTGACTCGAATTCGATCGGTTTCTCCACCGAAAGCCCGACAGGCCTAATCGACTGCGGCGGCCGCGAGGTTTCCTTCCGGGAAAAACTGCAGGGCAGGTCCAATCTCTGTGTGTTCATCGGGAAATGGCAAGCCTGGAACTGTGCTGGCGCTTCACTCCTCAATCTGTGCCTCGGCGATAGCAATGTCGAACTAGAACACCCTGCCAACATTCTTCTCTAGTAGCCTTCCAATTTTTTTTTTCTTTTTTTCTGTCCCTTTTTAAGCAAAGTGGTCACTACCCAAGTCGGGCGCGGGGAGCGACGAGAAAATGGGTGGGGGTTCCGGAAAATGCGAGAAGGTTCGTGGAAGAAGAAAAAAACTCGTGGAAGAGAGGGGGGAAAAAAAACAGAACAAGACTAAGTGAGAGTGTGGTGAATTTTTCCTTTTTTTTCTTTTTTCTTTTCTTTTCTTTTATGGGAAAGAAACACAAACGAAAAAACAACAGGAATCCGATGAATAATAAAAACACCGAAACAAATCAATCAATCAATCAAACAGAGTGTTTTTTGAGTGTGTTCCTATAGGTGGTGCAAGAAAGAATGGTCAAATTTCCCCAGCCCCAGAAATCAATCAAGAAAGAAAGAAAAAAAGAATGAAAGAATTTTCCAATCCTATAAACAAAAAATAAATTTAGTTAAAATCTACAATAACAATAAGAAGAAGATCATCGGATTCCGAAAGGTTCAAAGCTGAGTCATTGGAGAAGGGTGTGATTTAGGAATGGAAGGCAAGTGTAGAAGAAACGTACATGCTGAAACCGGAGGCACAGAAACCGAGAAAGCTCAGCACTTGACGAGAAATCCATCAACAACTCCACCATCTCTGAAACCACCCAAACAACAAACAAACCAAAACCCAGATGAAACCCAGCTCCACAAACTAACCATAAACCATAAAAACACTTCTTCTTCTTCTTCTTCGGTCTCTCTCTCTGAAAACTCTCTCTCTCTCTCTCCTCTCTCTCTAAACTAATCTTTCTTCTTCTTCTTCTACTAGTACACCAGTACTAATTTCCTAATACTTACTACTACTACACCTCGATCTTACATTACATGGCTAGTCTCCATCAGTGACTAGTGATTTGATTTACCAGAGAGAAAGAGAGAGAGAGCATTGGAGAACTGAAATGATGAGGACAGAGAGTGAAAAGGATGTTCAAGAAGGCCTACGGGGAAGCCGCCAGATTCTGATCAGACGGTGGAAAATGGGGTGCTAGGTGACCGTTGGGGTGTGTCGGTGAAATATGACCGTTGGGAGGGAGAAGGAAGTTGGTGTACGGAATATGGGTGTGATTGGATATTATTCTTTCTCTCTCCTATATATATATATTTATTTTTTTTCCTTCTCTTGTCTCTCTCTAGCTTGTGGGGGGTTGTGGTTGTGCTGTGCTGTACAATAACAATACTAGTACTAGTCTGTTAGTCTTCACGCAGCCCACACGTGGCTGTTTCCCCCACCTTATTAGTAGTATTATGCTTTCCCGTTTCACTTGACCGTTGAGTTACACCAATTTTGTTTTCGTTTTTTCTTTCTCATATTTCTCTTATTACTCTACTCTAAGTATTATTGTTTCAATTAACTTTTTTAGTTAAAATTCACGTTAAAAACTTTTTATGTGACATGTATGGACTGTGTCCAAATCGTACATGTTTAAAATTAATCTTTTTTTTTTTTTTTTTTTTTGGAAATTGATCTAATGACTAGAAACTACTACCTATTAATAAAGAAAAGCTACTATTTATCCTAAGTTTTTTTGGTCTTTAGAGACCTTATTATAATGTTTGATATGTATATCCTAAAAAATATATCATTTTACCGTGGGATATTTTATTATACATGACCGATGGAAAATAATGTGTTAACATGGGATTAGATATTTAATCTACTTGTATTAAAATTTATCAAATTGTTGAAAAGTAGTTAATACGAGTAGTGCTGCGACTTCAGAAATTCCGAATAATTGTTTAGTATGTGATTAAAAGATTAACTCCCTCACACTTTTTTATTTATTTATTTATTTTATTATTTTTTTATTATTTTTTTGAGGAAAAAGGAAAAAAGATTAACTCCTTACTTCTTTATGGGACCTGAGAGTACGACTTCGGGAAATTCAGGACACGTAGCATGAAGAAAATTATATTAAAAAAACAATGACGTCCAGCATTGTTTGGTGGGCCAACCCATTATGTTTGAGTCATACTCGTCACTCGAGCTAGGCAAATTCTGCTCAAAAGTGCTACAAAACAACGACACCATTAGAGCTAGAAAATTTTTGCCCGGCTTTTCCCTTTACTTATAATATTGGTGTGAATCTAAACACGATAATTGTTGACTGAAAGGGAATTTATTTTACTTATAAACTCTTAGAAATTATCATTCTTAGTCGATATGAAACTCAACAAAGTGACTAATTTTTTGGTATTCACTCAAATAAGAATACATACATACTTCTATTCAATGCTAGTTCATTGATGTATAAGTCATTTAGAAATTAAAATCTTCAAATTAGAGTTCGTTATTGGCACACAATTGTGCCTAACAATTATATATTACAGAAACATACTAATCCACAATTTGTATTATATTGTACACGTAGAATGTAGGAATATTGTATTTTTATTTTTTTTTTTGAAATTTGATTATAAGATTCGAACTCTACATTTTATGATATAATCATGTATAAAATTATCACTAGATCATGTCTACAATCATAGAACAAAGTAATTTCAGCTCCACGGATTTATAATTTTCACCTGATTATTGCAATGCAACAAGCAAATTTAAATCGAATCCTAACAAACATGAAAAAGGATGGGTTTATGGTAATCTTACACACGTATCTTTTTCACACAAAAAAAAAAAAAAAAAAGGCTAGGTAAAAGTGTGAAACAGAAAAGGATGGTGTATTGTAACGGTAATTAGTAATGAGCTCTGCACATACTATGATGTACTTTGAAAACTCCTAACCAAAAAGTGAAAAAGCGAGTAAAGTTGGATTCTCACTCCAACAGTAAAAAAATCTGATAGAAAGCACAACGAAGCTGCTGCTAAAGCTACGACAACATATGATATGGTAGCCAAAAGCAAGCAACTGGATTCTGCTTCCAAGAAATTGCCCTACTCCTTCCTCGTCCTTTCCTTTTATTTTTTTTTTAATACCAATTTCTCTCCCCAAAAAAAAAAAAATTGACAAATTTTTCTTAGATTTGGACCGTATTTAAATTTTTGTGAGAGAAATCTTAAAAAAAAAAAAAGTTTTGCTAAATGCAAACTGTAAATGCCCTGTGAAATTGATGATATATCTAATCCTTTAACACCATTAATATGTACATAAACCCGAAACGACAAGCATTGTTCTGGCCTTTGGGTATTCTGCCCATCTTCTCAAACGCCATGTATTTCAATTTTTTTCCAACCAAACGGTGCAAAGCCAAATGACAGCCACGATTTATGTGAGAGACTATTATACTTTAAATAAATTTGAAAATGTTTTTGACAGAGTATGTAGACTATCTCTGCGATTACGGAGTCATCTCTTAAATCAACTCCAAATATAATGCTTCTTGTTTGCTGGTTAGGCCGAGTTCGTTCAGCGTCAAAGCGCTCTCCCCATCTTCGAAAGCACGCCTAGGATACGGCCTTACCTGTTCAAATGATGTGGATACACAGTAAGCCAAATCGACCAATAACTCGAGGTTTCTAAAAATAGGAGGAGGAATGTACGAAGCTAAGACATGCATAGTGGTGCATAAACATTTTCTTGAATAATTAAATTAGCTGTACCATACAGAATACTTCTACAATATTGGAATTATGCAATTTACCCAAATTTCAGCAAGTTAAGAATGAAGCAAAGACTTTACTCACCAATCTATAAGAGCCAGGTTTGACCCCTCTACCGATATCTATGAAGTCAAAAAGAGACTGCAAGCCATATCCCACTCACGTTAAATTTTAGTAAAAAAGACGGTATAGAAAGAAAGTGCATATTCATACTAATTATTTCTTACTTAAAAAAAATAAAAACAATTACCTGCATCTTGTCAGACTTGAGAAATCGACGGCCGCGGCGGCTGCCATCTGGCATTCGAACCAACAGGGTTATAGAGTTTTCATCATCCGATGCTGGTTCCTGAGGCAAAGAAGCTTCCTTTGCTGCTAATAGTCTCTCCAATTCCTGCCAATAGGCATCATTAAAAAGCTGCAGTAAGCAACTTGAAGTAGTTCTTTGTTTTTCCCCCCCTTTCTTAAAAACGTGACAATACTATTCCCAAAGAAATACGCTCCTTTGTTGCTAGAGGTAAAAATGAAGCTTTACTTAGGTGCGTCTCATGTCATTTTCAAAACATAATCCAAGAACAGTCCTTCAAGGGAGGGTGTTTTGTACATATACCAGTAGGATATGCACAAATTGCCATTATGAACACACTATTGGCAAACACAACTGACTCTTAAAAAATCTCAAAGGATGAAAAAGAACATTAAGCAACCATTTCATAAGGCCTATACTTAATTACTGATTAATAATGCCAAATAAAAATTAAAAAAAGTACCTTCTCCTCCTCCAGCTTTCTGCGAGATTCCTCTTCCTTTCTTCTTTCCTCTTCAAGACGAGCTTCAGCCTCCTCCCTAGCTCTCTGTTCTTTTTCTCTGTCAGCTTGCAGTGAAGCAAGATATTCATCATCCTGAAAGCATCAAATCAGAAGAAAAACTTAGGGACACCATTTTAATGAACTGATGTAAAGAGAGTTTCCCGATATTAAACCTGTTGTTCACGTATCAAGCGCTGAGCTGTCAGAGAAGGTGAAGGCGGGCGAGGTGTAGGCCGGAAATAAGGATGCTCAGACTGAGGGAATTGACGAGGTGCATATGGAAAATGATATCCAGTTCCTTCAGGAATTCCACCGAACATTGCAGCCTCAAGCATTACTGCTTCGTCATGCTCCTCTGGCGAAAGGCCTCCCCACTTCAGTTTGGTTAAGAACAAAGTCAAAGGTTAAGGAGGACCAAGTATTAAAAAAATGATCAAACTGTGAACTAAAACACTAATCAATTAAAGAAGCAAACATCTTGGGAATGAAAGGCATCTCCATTGCGCACCAGACTAGCACCCCTATCAGGCTGTCTAGGACTTGATGGTGGACTATGCTCAACAGAGTCAACCTCTTTGGCTGATTCCACAGAGCCAGAAGACATCCGTCTAGATCTATGCCTAACAAGAGGCTGCTCGTCCAGGTCTTCAACCTCGTCTTGAATGAATGACCTTCCAGCCTCCAACCTATATTGGCTCAATGCATTATCATCAGATCATTTGTTTTCAAAACCAAAGAACACAACACAAAACAGAGGAAGTCATAGCTGAGGCAAGTAGGATTTTTCAGAAGCTTGTTTAGTTAAACAGGATAAATACCTTCCATTTGTAGCTGCTACGTTATCCAGCTCCCCATCTATTGGCTTAGAAGCTCCTCCTGCTCCTGATGATTCACCCAAGTTCCTTTCCTGCTCACGCAATGCTTTCTCTTGTTCTGCTGTCTGGAATTCGTTCACGTTAAACAAAACCAAAATATAGCCATATAAGACATACAAAAAATAAAAAATAACAGACCTTCAGAGACATAGAAACTGCATGTGCAAGTTCGGTATCCACCAGTTGAGGTTGCCTTTGCCCAGGTCCCGGATGATTCAAGTCCTGCAGCGAAATCCAAACAACTTAATAACTGAAGTATGTAGTTTCCATGAGCAGCCAACAAAGAGAAAGTCCAACACACCACCATGAATGTGAAGTTTAATGGAAGTTGGAACATACACTTTCTGCATTAAATGGCTGATTAGGAAAGCCTTCTTCGACCTCCCGTTTAGACGCCTCAATGGCAGCTCGAATCATTTGTTCTTCAACGTCATTACCATAATCTGGCAAGTCATCAAACCGAGGAACACTAGGTCCACTATACTGGTCATGAGATCCATCAAGCAAAACATCATCTCTCTGCTCACTACGTTGCCCAACCTGGGAAGCTCGGCCACCAGCTAGAACATCATCTTCATCATCAACGATTACAGTGTCATGGATATCAGGGACTTGTGTGCTCACCGTTTCAGCCACATCGGTCACATCCTCCACAAGAGGAGCATAGCCTGAATGGCCAGAAGGCTGATTGCCATCCTTCACTTCTATGGGGATCTCCCTGACCTCCCTTGGATGAGTGACAAAAGGTTCACTGTTTGTAAAATCGGTGCCACTATCGAATATGCTTCTTCCGAAATTTGGATCAAGATGAGAGAAGGGATTTCCAGCGGCAGATAGACGTGAAAGCGGACGCCCCCAAGGTTCATCTTGAACGGGATCATCAATATCCATGAAATCATTTTGAGCAGCTACTTGTGTTTCACGCACACTGGGTGTGAGAATAAAACATTTGACATCAACATAAAAGAATAGTTGATGATGAATAACGTAATAAGTCAAAGTAAGTATTCCTCAAGTTAAGTTGCAGGATTAAAATAACATACTCTGATGAAGCACGTCTGTCTCCTTCACTAAAATGTGCATTCATGGCTGCATTAAGATCCCCACCATGCTCCTGATTCCAAAAGAAAAAAAACAAATTTAGCGGGGAAGGTAATGAAGTAGAAGTTAGAAAGCAACTGGCAATAAGCTTCCTAAGGTCAAAACAGTTGAGCGCAACGCTCTTCTAAGAAAGACCAGATAAATTATGAGAACAAATTCCCTAAGGGTTTCATTCTTCCTGTTAAGCATTAGACTAATCAACCCTCAACCCCCATCTTAAAAAAAAATAAAAAATAGGAAGAACAGTAGGATACATATTTCAGTTTCTTCGCATGCCCACGTCAGGACTTGCTAATGTAAATTCAGCATTTGGAGATCATCACCTCAGTTATTACAACCCCGTGATTTCACTCCCCAATGCATCTTTACGTCTCATTAAAATAAAAAAGAAAATCACCTAGTTTTAGATGAATCAAAAGCCTGGCAGTTAATCTGCATAAGCCTATTAATGAATCAAAAAACGCCTAACGACAAGTCGACAACAATTGCCCGTCGATTTATCTCCATGTTGGCTACAATTTCAATCTCCTAACATCATTTTCTCCTTGCGCAAGTAAAGTAGCATACCTGAGGAGCACATCACGCAGCTAACTTGAATGGAACCCCTTTCACTCTATTGCCCATCGAATATATTCCTTCCTTCCATCCCATTATTCATATATATTTTCCTTTAATTCCATCCAAATACAAGATTCATTTTCTCCAAGTTACAGCCAACCATTAATTTTTTTTTTTTTTTTTTTAAATCAAAACCCAATCTTTTTCAACTCCTAATACCCTCAATTAAACAAAAACTTGAAATGCTTCTTAAGCATGATAATCTCATCATTCTAATGATAATAAACCTGCCAAAAGCTCACTTAATCAGCTGAATTACTTCAAATCAACTACTATTAACAAAACTCAATTCATAATCGCAGCCAGAAACACACAAAAACTCCAAATTCCGAATCCAATACAATGCAGCAGAAACCCTAATCAAGCAATAAGCACCACAAAAACATTAGCCAATTTCCGATTCTCAACATCACAGAATCCAAAATCAACCGCAACTTTCTCATCAAAATCCGTCAATCAACCAGAAAATCTTCAAAAATTAAAAAAAAAAAAAAAAAAACAAAAACAAAAACAAGCAAACCTCGAGCTTTTGGGCGGCGACGGCTTCGGATGCGCCGGTGATGCTGATGAAGGTCTCAATCGCCTCTTGATCAGGCCTCGCCATTGAAATCGCAACCAAGGTTTTTTCTTTTTTTTTTTTTTTTTTTTGGGAATTCGGAGCTGCAATTCTTGCGAGTATGAAACTTTTTTTTTTTTCCCAGACAAATGGAACAGAGATATTTCTACGGGTTTTTTTTTTTTTTTTTTTTTTTGGAAAATAAAATTTTATGGCTGCTTGTATTTGGTTGAAGGCATTTATATATAAGGATGTTAATTCTGAGGAAAAAAAAGAAAAGGAGGGTAAAACAGTGAAAGTGCTCCTCTTCAGGTCGGTCTTTCTCCAGTCTTCTACGCCTCTTTGGCTTTCGAGGCAAAGTATCAAAACTGTCCCTTTTTTCTTTTTTTTTTTTTTTAAGCAAACTACTCATTTATTCCCTAAATTATATGCAAAATTATTATGGTCTTTCTTTTTTGTTTCTTGATTAAAAATTTCTGAAAGTTTTAAAAATAATGAAATTTTAATGGTTTCCGTCAATTTTGACACGGAAGAAGTTACTTAAATATGAATCTTTTAAAATTTAAAATAAAAAAAATCATGTATTCTACACCATTATAATGTAGTTAGTTTTATGTGTATATTTCTATTTATGGAAAGGATCGAATTTGGGGAGATTTTAATGAAGAAAAAAAGATAAAGATTAAGGATCAAAACATAATTTAAATAATTTTGGGATTAAATGAGTAATTTAACTATTTTTTATGCTAACTTGCTGCTTAAGTTCAAAATGAAAAATAAAAAATAAAAAAAAAGTGAAAAATAAAAACGCCTTGGAAAAGGGCAGGAAAAAGCCTTTTGTTTTGTAATTTAAAATTATTTGGTTAGTTTATAACTTTCTTAAAAGCCACGTAATAATAAAAAAAAATGCGTGTTATTAATTTCTTTTCCTCTTTTTTTTTTCTTTTTTTTTTTTTTCTTTTGGGAATAATTTCATATAGAAACACGTTGTAAGTGTGTAAGTGGGTGGTTGCGGCCACATGGCTAACGACCTTGTTTGTCGTCAGTCGGCCACCAACACCAATATTGTTGTCGTTTTATTTGCTCTATGGGCAAATGCTTACTTCCTTTATGTCGTATTTGTTTTTCAACAATAAGTTGAGTCAAAGTAAACTACGAACAATTTTTTCAAATACGTCAATAAATCCGAAGACGATTTGCTTGATAATAATGAATGAAATTAAGTTGCATAAATTAACTACCGAAGCCTAACTTATAATTTGTGGATATAAACTTAACTTATGTGTGTGTGTCACAATGAAATACAATATTTTAAAAGGGTTGCAAAATGATCGTAAAATAGGTTAACATGAAACTTTAGTTAATGATGTGAGGTTCCGTTTGATTTCATGATTTCAGATTGATATATATATATATACACACACATATGTATATATACATTTTTTAAGTTTATATGTGCATATATATATATATAAGATTTATAGCCAAATAATCTTTATTAAGAAGTTTTTAATAAATGAATGAAGTTTTTAAAAATTAGTTAGTGATTGACCATATAATAGTTAATCAGTGATTGACTTACGGTTAGTCACTGATTAACCATAACGTAAATCATTGATTGATTATTAATCAATCACCAATTTTCATAATCAATCCCTAATTGATCAAATCTGAAAAATGACAAACGGTCAACAAATCGGGGGTAAAAAACAACATTCTAGGTGTTGGAGTGTCAAATAGGTATCAATGTCAAAATGATGATATTTGGGTGGAAAATCATTCTCCATTGGAGCGCTATTTTTAACAACAGATTTGACAAAGACTAATTTAATGTCTCGAATTTTTTTTTTCCTAATTATTACAATTTTATAATTTTTAAATTATTTAAATACTAATTTTTCGCTGATTTCAAAACTTAATGATTATAACAAAAAACAATATAGCATTAGAAATGATATCATAAATTAGAGTATAAAGTCGTAAATATACTGTTTCTTAAATTTTTAAAACAAATATAACATTAGTATTGATATATAAATCGGAGATGATGTCTTGTGAAAAAACGACAAGGGAATTGAAAAACATAGAACGAAATGCCATCTTACTGATAGGCTCGTTTCTACAAACTAGTTTTTTTCCTTTGAAAAAAAAAAATGGCTAAAACGACAATGATTGTTTGAGGGAACTACATGTCGTTTTCCTGTCAAACAACATTCTTGGAGGAAACTACATGTCGTTCATGTCAAACAATGATTCTTGGATGAAACTACATGTCGTTTCCCAGTCAAACGACATGAAACTTTCATTATATTATGACATATCTTCTTTCCTTTCTTTTCTTTTCTTTTTTTTTTTTTTAAGGAAATCTTTTCTTTTCTTTTTAGTTTTTTATTTTTCTAGAAACAAAAGACATCAAACTAATGAAAACAGAATTGAAAAAAAAAAATAATAAATAAAAAAATAAAGGGCAAAAACATAATTTTTGAAAACGACAGTCGTACAATTGAGAAATGACATCGAGCTTGCTAAACTCTCCGATCTCTCTGACGGGTCTGACCTCGCTCGAGAGAACAGAACAGCTCGTCGTCTCTTTTGCCGTCTTTCAGTGTGGCAAAAATGGCGGAGAAGAAAGGAAGATTTTG
Source organism: Ficus carica (assembly GCA_009761775.1). NCBI lineage: Eukaryota > Viridiplantae > Streptophyta > Magnoliopsida > Rosales > Moraceae > Ficus > Ficus carica. The sequence goes on from CM019750.1 coordinate 2,342,866, forward strand.
GAGATGGGTATTCGCATCGGTGATTTTCAGGCTTATTCTGATTTACTTTCCCAACAATCTCAACCTCTCCTCTCGTCCCGAAGTCTCCACCCCTCTCACCAGCCTTCGTCGCCGTACTCTCTCTCTCTCTCTAGAACTCTGAAGCTAAATTTCATGTCTGGGTCTTGATTTTCTCACGAACTTATATTTCTTTGCAGTTTCTGAGGGATACTGGTTGAAGCAATCGTCACTGTCTCCTTATGCAGGTCTCGAACTCAACTAAAATTTCTTAATTTTTTTATTAATGGTGAGATTATTTTTTATTATTTTATTATTTTATTTTTTGGGATCTGAGAAATGTTTGGTCTTGTTTCGTTTTCACAGGATCTATGTACCACGGCTCTCCTTTGCTTCTCTATGTTCTTGGGCCACTCACTGTCAAAAGGTACTATAATGGCTAATTAAGCTGCCTAATTAAGTAATTAGTGTTGTGATTTCTGATTTTCTTTGTATTTTCATAAGTTTAGTTCTCGGGAACAAAGCTATGGAACTTCTTTTGAGACCCAGATGCTAAATTTAGCTTCAGTTTATTTTCCATGGAGGGATAAGGAGCTTTGTGTTCAACTGTTCATGTTTAGTTGTAGCGGTATTTACCATTTTATACCATGCATTTTTAGCTTGTCTAAAATATTTACCATACATTTTGGATGCTCTTAATGTTGTAATCATATATTTCAATAATGTTGATTTTGATCACTTAAAAATGACTTTCCTAGTTGTGAGGTGGAGAGTGAAAAAATTGATGTTTGTTATTTAAAAAGTAAAGTCATAATTTAGGCAGTCAAAACTAGTAGTTGACCAAGAGAAGGTATAGATTCGATGTGAAATTGAAATACAATACTGAGAACATAAAAATGCATAGTATACGTTCTTTTTATAAGCTTTAAATGAAGGGTATGAAATAGTAATTACCCTTTGTTGGATTATGGAAGAAAAGTCGTTAACTTGATTCTGTCAAAACCTGATTAGCCCAAAGACATTTTGCGGTGAAAGCTTAATTTTAGAGTGCTATGACTGGTTGGTTTAATGCCAAGCTCGTTCCTGGCTAGTTGCTACTGATACCATACTCTTTGTGTGCTAATTTTAAAGTTCGTTGCTTTCTGTTTCTTTAGTAATTCTTGAACATTTGGTTTGGTGATGCAGAATTGAAGGAGTACCCAATCATCTTTTATGTGGGTAAGTTTGATGTTTTTCCTTTCTACGTTAGTTTTTTTTTTTTTTTTTTTTTTTAATCTATATTTTTGCTTCGTTTCTTTGTTATTTTAATCAAGACTTTTGGTTTCCTTATTTTCATACGTTTAGATATATTACATGGTCAGGCAGTTGATACCAACCCATGTTTGGATACAGGGTGGTATTTGTGATTGCAGATATTGTGAGTGCATTGCTTATTCGTGTTATTGGCCAGAATCTTCAGATTTCATACAATCAGTGTTTAAAAGCACTAGGCCTTGACGCAATATCAAAAAAGTCAGGTATTTATGTATGAAAAGATACTTCCTTTCCAGTTCTGCTGCGAATAGGAATATCAGATTATCTTGTATGCTATTGGGTGATGTGGGCATTCACTAGGAGGAAAACTATGGGTTAGGTATTGTATTCAAAATTTATCGTTAGTAAACTGGGAGCTATTGAATGTGGTTGTTTGATGAGAAAAGTAAAGTACCATATTTCCCATGTGCCTGCTTTATTATGCAATTCAACTAGTGTTCTAATCCATCTCGTTCCCTTTCTCTCCTCCTTACTTCTGCTTCACAAGCTAACAAATTATAGTATCTTCGTGTTTTTTTCAGCAATCCTTCCTTCTCGAGATATTGCTGCTCTTGTCTACCTATGGAATCCTTTCACAATAGCTGCGTGTGTGGGCTTGTCGACGTCTCCAATTGAAAATATGGTTGTCATATTCTCACTTTAATGCAGCATGTACACGTAAGGAGTTTATAGTTTGTATATCTTTTGTTCAAAGATATGTTTGAAACTTCTTGTCTACAACAGTATACTAGTAGGTGCAATATATCTATTTTACAAATGGTTTGAATGCTCCTGTGTATCTTCGATAACTTATGTTTGTTTTCACATATTGGACCATAGGTAAAGTTCCCCTGACAGCTTTGGCTGGGTCGTGGCAACACATCTTTCTCTGTATCCAATGATTCTCATCATTCCGGTATGTCATCTCTTTTTTTATTTTTTATTTTATGGTTAGTAACTAATTTCACGAACTAGTCAAATCTTTACAAAACATGGGAAATGTTTTTGTAATTTATCACTTCAGTCGTGTGATATTAAGCAACTTTTATTTTTCCCCAGGTAATTCTTTGTTAGGATATGGTCCAGAAACTCCTCCAGAAAATTGTTTAAGCAATACAGCAATATTGAAGATAGTGATCGCAGTCGTCGAGCAATAAAACAAGAAGCTGCCAATACCTTCTCTTGGAGACCAGTCTTGCAGTTCTTAGCGTGGTCTTTCGTGTGGTCAATCTATGTGTTGGTTCTATGTGGTCTATGTGTTAGACAGTATGGTGGCCTTCGCGAGATGTTTAAGAGGTATGAATAGAATACCAAACTTATTGATTACCCTCCTGACGTCATGTTAATGTTAATGACAAATTATTATAGTTAAGGCTTTTTTTTTTTTTTTGGCAGAACCTATGGTTTTATCCTTACAGTGCCAGATTTATCTCCAAATATTGGTGTATTGTGGTAAGCCTCAAATTACCTGTGTTGAATATTATAAATGTTTTGTACTTTTGAGACATGGGACTAATATTTCTATCAATGATATTTGATTCAGGTACTTCTTTGCAGAAGTTTTTGACTTCTTCAGAAATTTCTTTCTGATCGTTTTTCCATATGAACGTTTTGTTTATGATACTTCCTTTGGCCATACGGCTAAACCACCGCCCCTTGTTTCTGGCTTTTGTGTACATTGCAATCTCTTCAATGTTCAAGTCTTATCCTTCGGTAAGTCCTTCCCTTTGTGCAGAGGTCATGTTTTACTGAGTTCAAAGCTTTCTATGCATGACTTGACCATTGTCTGTTGGATTGTCCTTTCTTCTCCATATGTGCATAACAGACGATGGTATGAATCAAATATATAAGGTTCAAAATTGTATCATTTCATCTGTAATACTAGCCAAATACCAAAGGGCTGCGAAAACTAGAACCTCATATGGTAGCACTGCCATACAATGGGGAAAAACTAAAAAGTGTGTTGAAAAAAAAAAAAGAAAGAAAATATAAATGGGTTGCAGAGCGCATACTTATGGGCAATAAATCGGGGTTATGTACTCATTAATTGTTTGTTATTATGACTAATGAAATATAGGAAATCTGATTACATCTTTTCTTGTTTTGCTCTAATCCGTTCTTTTCTGCTTCAATCCAATTAGGTTGGGGATTCAGCTCTATACCTTGGTTTGTTGGGATTGTTTGTTAATGAACTCGCAGGCAAGTTAATAGGTTCTATTTTCATTACAAATAAAAATCTACAAATAGCTTCGGTATTTTGATACTTTCAATCTTCCATAATAAACAGATATGCAGTTCTCATTTTTCCTGTTCTGCGTTTATGTTGGGGTCTCTCTTCTCAGTCCTGTGATGCACAACCTATGGATATGGAGGGTAAGCTTTGGTCTCAAATTGCTTAAAATGGTTAAATGAACGGAATCATTTATCATGACTGATTGTATGTGCTGTGCAGGGGACTGGGAATGCAAATTTCTACTTTGCAACTGCCATGGCTTATGCTTGCTTGCAGGTTTTTCACCCCCTCTTAAATTCTAGCAAATTTCTTGGGCAAAAAAAATTCCAGCAAATTTATATTTTTCATTTCGTGTTAATTTTGAAAAGTTGAGACTTAAAAAGAGGGCTGATTTATAGCCAGGTCACTTTAGCAGCAAATTGACACAGTAGAACATTGCTGATCTAAATAAAGTACATACTCTATTAAAAACATTTGGTGATATACTTGGGATACAAAGTTTCTGACAAGTGACAAAGCTTATCCGCTTATTTTGAGTCCCTAACGTTCTCCTGGATCTGTAGAATGCTTCACCCACATCTTTGTCTGATGCTGACTGTTTGACACTGCAGATTATTTTGGTGGTTGAGAGTGTAAGCGCGATGCTTAACTACGACAGAAAGCTAACTAAGCTCTCGGCTGCAAACCTTCAAGATATCAAGTCTTAACTCTTGAGAAACTCTTGCAACCATACAAATTTGTCTGTGGTTAATCATCTTCACTTCATTTTTTAGTGTTCCAGTGACACCAACAGATCGCAGTAATACACTGCCAATGACCGTTCTGACTTTTAGAGCTGACATGCACTTGGGATTGCCCATTGCATTGTGGATGGAAGACTGATGCATCCTCCGAACGATGCTTCGTTGATCGGCATTTGAATGGAGTCTTAACTGAAACATCAAGATTGTAATGATCAAAAAACATTTTGTTATAGTATTTTCTGATGCAAATGAGTACTTAATAGATTTAGAGTGGGAAAAAAAAAAAAGAAAAAAAAAAGAAGAAGAAGAAGAAGACGAGGAAGAGAGAGACAAGTTGATACAATGTTACATTTGCTTGTCAGAAAATATCAAGAGTTTAATTAATGCAATTCCAATTTTCCGGCATTTAACAACTCAAAGTTACATGCTTTTCCTTTTACACGTCCATATGCTTGCTTGAAAAACTTGGTTAATGAGACGTCCATTAAATGCCTATAAATTGAGTACAAATTTTTAAGTTCTTTTATTGCACCAGAAAAGTGTTGGAAGAAAATGAGTCAAACTGTTTGTTTCTCTGCTTCTTTTAGAAAAGATCATGTTTCTAGGCAGACAACAGATAATTCTAATTTTCTATTTAGAAACTTGTAATAATCAGTTAATTTACTGTAATTTTTCTATTTAAAATCGTGTTACATAATGTTATTTAGATATTAATATAAATAACAAATATTATTGAAAAATATTATATTAAAATCGTCCGATAGATACAAGTAATTTGTTGTAAGGGTGTTGGATGGCGGCCACTGCCACCTCTTTAATACCTTCAGGTGGGAATTTCAAGAAACAAAATCTTTAACAAAATGTAACAGGAGAGTTCTCCCACCTCAACCAAGTAATTTGACTCGCAGTTGAGTCGAGTTCATCTGCTAAGTTTCTGCTCAAAAGTTCACCTGTGCAGTGTGTTAAAAATTTAAAAAAAAAAGAAAATTTTTTTTTCTTTCCAATTCTAATACCGAAGTACAAGACAAAATGCCCACATGTGCGCATATTTATTTCCAGGCACCATTTTCTTGGCTGGCCCTTCCCAAGTCTTTTTAGCCATTAATATAGGTTTCTTTTCATCACTGCTGACATCATGAATGAAAAACTTACTATAAATAGTTACCCTTCAAATGTCACTCCTGTACATTGGTTTTTGTCCCGTCACTCAAGCATTCAACAAAAACTTCCTCTATCGAAATATTGTTATACTTTATTCCCATATTTTTCAAGGGAGGTGATTTTTAATACGACATCCTGAGAAAGGCTATGAAACATGTGTTACATTCTTGAAAACATAAGAAGGAACGCAATGTTTTGATATAACACGAGCTTTTGTTATTATCTTGTTGCTTTTTCATGCCTGATTTAAGACTGAGGACATATGACTTGAATGATTTTTTTTTTTTTTTTTTTTGGGTGTTGTTGAATTGATTCAGCCCAATCTCTACTTCCTTGATATGATTAAAAAAAAAAAAGAAAAGAAAAGAGAGAGAGAGAGGCTAAGTTAGGAAGTAAGCAAAAGGTGGCTCCAAATCCTGGTTCAGGGTCATGTGCCCTTTGATGCAATTGAATGAAGAAAAATTTTGAATGCAATGAACTTGAAAATGGGATTTTGATTGTTTCACAAGGCATTTTGTTTATATTATATTAAAGCCCCTACTCTAAGATTGGTCAAGTTCCCTAGGCCCATGGCTGACCACATTCCAGCTTGCTTAAATATGTGGTTATTATTATTATTATTATTATTATTATTCATGGAAACTATGGAAATTATCTGAGTAATTGCTCAAGTTAAGAAGATGCAAGGCTTATGACTAGTAGTACAAGTCAAAATTGAAGTAATTGCCATTAAAAAAATTCACATTTTTCTATGTAAACCCAATTTTATTTTTCTCACATATGGGTTAACTTGGAACAATGTGTTAGTAACACGTGAATTGCGTGGCATAATTGTTTATGTGCTATCCTGGAGAAAGGTGAATTTAAAAAAAAAAAAAAAAAAGAATAAAATGAGATTTCTAAAACGCCCCATTACTTCTTTTTTACCTAAGGAGGGGGGAGGGGGAAAAAAAAGGAGGACAATTTTGAAAGTTACACTTTCAAAAACTTAGAATTCCCATATGAATCTAGAATAATCTTAATTAGCTCCATCCATGTTGCAATTTTCTTCATTTATGTATACATCTATGTATATATATATATATATATGTATATATATTGAAGTACTAGTGGCCTAGTTGATCACACTAGACACATAAACTATCAATTTATCTAGTACTTACAATTTTCTGAAAGGTTCGTTAGACCATGCTAGGCAAATTTGTCATTCATTCAATCGAATTATCTTGGAAACATAAATTGCGAAAATCATTCATGAATGAATTGGCCACATGATCAGAGAGAGTTTAATTTGAGGCATGCACTTGGTGATATTTATTGGCAACTCATGACAACAAGACAATTTGGAAATGTATTATATGACCTATAAAAAGTGAAGAATTGGCTCATTAATGAATAGATATAGAAAATTATTAAGATTTCTTGCGTCTTAAGCCACTGACTTTAATTTCTACATTTAGTATAAAACATCGAGGTTGTCGAGCCTTTTAAATTTTATGTGTCATCCATCGTACACGTATTTGATAGTTTTAATGGACCTTCTTTTTTTCTTTTCCAAAAAGAAAAAAAGTTAATTAATACTTTAAACAAGTAGATAGCTTTAACTATATATATATATATATATATATCTTGCTTGCCGACTCCAGTTAACTGGGAGTTGTATATTTTAAGAGATGGAATAACCAAATTCTTAATCTAACTTAGTTCGTTAATGATGCTTAATATATAATCATACACTTGATTAACTTGCAAATGTAGTACAAAAGATACACTTAATTACATATATAAACTATGTAGGTCTACACATTATAAATAAAATGGAACAACATTTATTTTGCCAGATGGGATGATAGTGAAATGAGATTCCTCTAGTCATGACTACCATATATATATCATGCCTTTTATCACTTTTTCAGCCTCTTTCCTTTTTAAAGGTTTTTAATTTTTATTTTTATTTTTTATTTTTAAAATCAGCCTCACAGCTTGAAAAGGCAAAATGTCAACCTGAGTTCATAATATATATGTACACACACACACACACACACACACACATATATATTGGTTTTAATCAGCCTCACAGCTTGACAAGGTAAAGTGTCAACCTGAGTTCATAATATATATATATATATATATATATATATATAAACAAATACATAGATTATCCAAAAAATTCAAATTGGATAGGCACTAATTCTCATTGTATATATTCATGTTGTGTATGTTTGGTTAGATAAATTACAATGTGATACAATATTTATTGAGGTAATTTTACACGTTCAAATTTTCCACTCTAAGTTTAAATAAATAAATATATATATATATATATATTTGTTTTGCTCTTGTAAAGATTAAGAGTGGAAAATGATCATAAAGCTCGGAAGGAGCTACACCTAAGAGCATATATTTAGGGGGGGAAGGGACAAGTTTTACAGCCAGTGGTAGTAGTAACTGTTTAGAGGTGGATTAATTAGTCATTAATTTAATGACTAATTATTATAGGACCATTGCTTTTGCTTTTGCACGTCACAGACAGGAAGAACAGCTTTCTCCTTAATTCTCTCATTTTTTGACCAACTTAAGAACCAACAGATTAATTCCATCACCGACGTATATAATCTTTGTTTCCTTATTATAAAAATTAATAGATAAATCATTTTTGGGTGATTTTTATATGATAGTCATAATATTTCTTCTTAGTGTTTATTATTACTGTAATTATATTTTCCTTATTACTAAGTACTAGTTAAGATATACTTGATGTTTTATAATATTTCCATTAATCTATATCATTCACAATTTTGATAATATTCTACTAGCGTGGTCAAAATTAATGTTTTTGAACGAAGTAGATGCATGCCTATGTAGTAAATGGCCAATCTTAGTGAAAAAAATGATTATTAGATTTAAATTTAGTTATTAAGGACAATCTGAAAACATCTTATTTTGAAGTGATATTGATTAATTTTAATATTAAAAAAACGTGTAGTGTGGATAAGAATATATGAAGAAAATATCTATAATTCATATACCCAAGCAACAGACTCAATAATACTAAGCAATCCGTTTAGTGTTACGGTTGGAATTGAAATTTTTAAATTGGAGTTGGTTGATTTTTTAAAAATTAGTTATAATTTTTATTGATTTTTTAAAAAAATAAAAATAAAAAAATTTAAATTTGAATTAAATCACCGAATAGCACATAAGTTTTTTTAAAATTTTCAGCTCACATAAAAGTCGGTTTCCTCAAGAAAAAGACAAAAGAAAGAGATGGAAAAAAAAAAAAATCAATATTCTACCAAATGGATATTGAATAAAAATGAAGTCCCTAAGTTATCAAAAAAAAAAAAAAAAAAAAGTTTCTAATGATATGGAGTCATTGCATGTGGGTACCCACGATCAGATTTGTGACACTATGTACAAGCAAGACAGGGTGCGACCTCAACCTGCAGGCTGCAGACATGAGAATTTTCCATTTTATAATTTTTAAAAAAAGATAAATAAATAAATAAACAGAAAAAACCTTACTTTATGATGACCAAATATAAACCTAGGGTCTAAGAGAACAGAAAGCTTGGCCGCATTAGCAAACGCCTTTTAGGGGGTTATTTATTATATTGCTGAAATCATTTTTAATTAGTTTTATAATCCCAAAATAGGAGCTGTTTGAGCTGTCATTATTGTGCACCCTTTCAAGGAGACCTTTCTCTTGGCATGCCAAGCAGTCTAATATAATCTGTATTTTTTTTTTAATAAAGAAAGAGGATTATAAGGGTATAGGATGGATAATCTAAAGGAGCGGGAGAAGGTGAACTTTCCGTTTGATATATGAATTCTTTTAGGTGGATTGTCCATATACCTCAATTATTATGACAATGATGACTTAAATCCAAGATCTTTAGTCGAGAAAGTAAACGTCTCATTATCATACATGATTACTTGGTGGTAAGTATAATATGTCTTTGTCTCTAGATCTTACTTAATAAATATATATAACATTTGATCTTTTGTGCATCAAACAAGTACTTTAATATGATCATATTAATTATAATCACCGAAAATACATAATAAGTCCAAATAGTCTTCTATATGAGAGTTTATTTGTGTCATCACCTTACTTCATAAATATAAATACAAAAATAAATAAATAACTCTTCTCAACTACGTACTCTTGTTTGATCATATCAATTATAATCACACGAAATACATACTTAATAAGTTCAAAATAGTTTTCTATATGAGAGTTTAAAGGGTCCTTTTCACAATTATTATTATACATGTATACATGTACATTCTTTACATAAGAAAATATATATAATACTAAAGCGAAGAAAATCATAACTAAACTTTGCTTAAAACCGCATATATGACCTAGGCAAAGCCTATACATAAATATATATATATATATATATATATATATAGCATCACCAACTTTAAAGATTTAGAACCTGATATTCTAGACAGTAAACATCTCATCAAAAACTTCGTTCAAGTCTTATTACATTGGCTTGAAAAGAATCACCAAAAAAAAAACCCCCCCATTTAAAAACCAGACAATTTTGCAAAGCTAGGAAATCCCTCCAATATGTCCTTGATTCCTTTCTATCTAATTTTGTGGTCTAAATATGCATAAAAAATCAACTTTCATTAGTGGTGACAGATGGTACTTTAACTCGCTAAAACTACTACTTTAATACTAAACTTTGGCATATAATTGTGGAACATAACTCACAGTGACCTACACCTATAGTTTGTGGTGGTCATTGCAAGGCCGAGGACCAAGACCAAGACCGTGGCTCAATGGGCCGGTGGGGGCGGTGCTCTATGTGTCGGACATGGGTTAAAATGATCATCTCCAGCTAAAAAATATATACCCTACTCTAGCACAAGGGGAAGAGAAGTGCTCCATCGCCTATAAAATATGATTCCGATACGATGTTAATCGAGTTTTAACTGTAATTCATCCCTAAAAGTTAGCTTAATGACACTAATGTTGAGTGTATCTATATGTACATGTGTCAGAAGAGAGACCAAGCTTAGAGATAGATCATGATATATATTCCCCTATATCTCAACAGCCAAAACAAGATCTAGTAAAAGATATTGTTCCTCAACACAAAAGAAAAAAAGAAAGAAAAATGTACATACATCATGTATGAACACAAGAACAAACATGTGTGTATGTGTTGTTGTATCAACATCACATAGATATTGTATATTTATCTTAGATATGGGTCAGATTTCAGGAAGTTGGCAAACTCCCCATCAGACTTCAGACTTTTCAGTATTTAATGTGGTTCATTTAAAAATTTTTTTTGTCTTTTTACATTTATAAATATATATATATATATATATGTAAGTTAAGTTTGGTCAGACTGGTCCTGTGAACCTCGATCCTCTCAAATCTAGGGAAACAGCCCTTTATTACTTACAAGATTTCCATAAAAAAGGCCAAAATTCTGCCTCGTGTTTCTTCTTCTTCAGTTAGTTCCATGTTACATGTACTCTCTATAACTATTAATATCACCATAAAATTAATTATATCACATATATATATATATATAAATATGTATATAAAAATATATCAACCATGGCAGAGACAACGAGGAAGCATCATGGTGAGCTTCTCATTTCATTGCTGGGCTCTCTCTCACAAGTCACAACACAAAATTTTATACATGTCCCCCGTTGACAAAAAGATAAAATATATATATATAATTATATATAACGTAATATATCCAGACAGAGATAATTAATAATTCTAAACTATTCTATCTCTAACGACTTGTACAGCACAGCTCGCTTCTTTCAGCAATTCCAACTGCACGTACAGAAAACAAAGAGAATTTCCCCAGAAAAAAAAAAAAAGGGAAAAGAAAGATTAATATTATTAATATTATTCTTTCTTTTCCAAGTACTAGTAACGAATAGCTTTTGGGTTGCCTATTTAAGAAGATTTTCAAAGGTGGGTTGCTGAGATATATACATGACAGCACTTTCTTCACATTCCTGTCTAAATATTCATCTCCACGTTTCCACCTCAACATCTTCTTCTTCTTCTTCAAACTCTTCTTCTTCTTGTTTGTAACAATATTCTCTTAATCTCTCTTTGTTTCCTTAATTTTTTTTCTTTTTTCTGCGAAAACCTTTTCGAGATCTTTCTTTTAAGTTCTGCTCGTTTGAAGGTTGTCGTGGGAACAAGATGTGGCCTCTTTTCATAGGAGCTTTGGTCGTTATAAGCATCACACATTGGGTTTATAGGTGGATGAACCCCATACGCAATGGGAAACTTCCACCAGGGTCAATGGGATTCCCGCTTTTAGGAGAGTCCCTTCAGTTTTTCCGTCCCAACACTTCTTCCGATATACCGCCTTTCGTTAAGCAAAGGATTGAAAAGGTATGCTTTTTTTTTTTTTTTTTCCTTCTTTTCTTTTGATGATCAATCTAACTTTTATTATAAGTATAGAGGATTGTGTACCATATACCCGAGGGAGGCTGTAATGCATCCTTTCCTCGTGTAGCACATGGAACACTGCTCAGTGCGGTGGGACTGACTCGAACTCGAGACCTTTTCAGAGAAAAAGCCTCTGTGATGGCCTTCAATATGTTGATGCATTTTTGTGGTTTCAGGTACGGACCGATATTCAAGACCAATTTGGTGGGAAGACCGGTGGTGGTATCGACAGACTCGGATCTTAATTACTTCATCTTCCAACAAGAGGGACAATTGTTCCAAAGCTGGTATCCAGATACTTTCACTGAAATCTTTGGAAGGCAGAATGTGGGCTCTTTACATGGTTTCATGTACAAGTACCTCAAGAACATGGTGCTCAATCTCTTTGGTCCCGAAAGCCTCAAAAGGATGCTTCCGGAAGTTGAACAAGCCGCCAATGGAAAATTGCAACAATGGGCGAATCGTGATACGATCGAATTGAAAGAAGCAACTGCAAGGGTAATTAGTTTTGGACCAACCATTTGAAACTCATCGACAATATGCTGTTCTTCCATGTCTGATAGTTAATCGGTATCTGCAGATGATATTTGACTTGACAGCCAAGAAACTGATCAGCTATGATCAAGAAAACTCATCGGAGAATCTAAGGGAAAACTTTGTTGCATTTATCCAAGGATTAATCTCTTTTCCTTTGAACATTCCCGGAACAGCTTACCATAAATGTCTAGAGGTAATCTGAATTTCTAAATTAATAACTATCAAAAAAAGAATTTCTTCACTGTATTTAATATAGCTAACTTTTTCCTTTTCTTCTTGTTTATTTGAAGCAAATTCTAGTGTATTATATTGGTATTGACTCTGATAAATTATTAATATCAGGGTAGGAAAAGGGCAATGAGAATGCTAAAGAACTTGCTACAAGAAAGGAGAGAAAACCCGAAAAAGCAGCAAAGTGACTTTTTTGACTATGTACTTGAAGAGCTTCAAAAGGAGGGAACAATTCTTACTGAAGCAATTGCTTTGGATCTAATGTTTGTGCTTCTCTTTGCCAGCTTCGAAACAACTTCCTTAGCCTTAACTTTAGCCGTTAAGTTTCTCACCGACTATCCTCTAGTACTAAAGAAGTTAACGGTATGCGAACCACCATACAAAACCATTTTTCTTACCCCGCTTTTTTTTCACAGCTTTCATTTTCACCTCAACTGACATGGTCTTGATATTGCCTACCTTATTCCAGGAAGAGCATGAGATGATACTGAAAAACCAAGAAGACGCCGACTCTGGAATCACATGGAAAGAATATAAATCGATGACGTTTACATTTCAGGTCGGCAACAACAGATTTTCACTTCATCGCTTTGAAGAAAAAATATGAGAACATTTTCTGTAAATAGTTTGTATTAAAAACCGACATGTTGAACTTTCATAGGTCATAAATGAAACGGTTAGACTGGCTAATATAGTTCCTGGCATCTTTAGAAAAGCTCTCAGAGATATCCAGTTTAAGGGTATGTCAAAACTCTTAAATATTTTTACCTTTCCAGTTTTACAGTATATCAATGGTAATAAAAATTTTACCATTTAATTTGAGAAAGTAAAAGTGTTATTGGTTTCAATGCAGGATATACCATTCCAGCAGGTTGGGCTGTTATGGTCTGTCCACCGGCCGTGCATTTGAACCCGGCAAAGTACGAAGATCCTCTGTCCTTCAATCCATGGAGATGGGAGGTAAGCTATGTTTACTAATTCAACTTAAAAATAAAAATTGAAAGAAAAAAGACACAGAAATTAAACTTTATTTGACAACTTCAAAATTGATCTTAACATGTTTCTTGCTTGTGTGGAAATCTTGATGATATTCTAGGGAGTGGAACTAAATGGTGCTACTAACATTTCATGGCTTTTGGTGGTGGTATGAGGTTCTGTGTCGGAACCGAGTTTACCAGGGTGCAAATGGCTGTGTTTCTCCACTGCTTGGTTACAAAGTACAGGTAAGCATGTCTTTCGATTTAAAGACAGAAAGAGAAGACGGAGAGAGTGAGAGAGAGAGAGACTAACTGGTTAAAATCCTGAACCTTTTCCAGGTGGAATGCAATTGGAGGAGGAAACATAGTCAGAACTCCTGGTTTACAATTTCCGGATGGTTTCCATGTCCAAATGAAGGTGAAAGATCAAGGAGAAAAACGGCTCGGCGTAAAGCTTAAACATAATCAAGATCCAATACAAGAAATAGGAAACCTATATAATGACCAATGGAAAATAATATTAGAACTTGATTACAAAGAAGGAGTTCACTCCCAAGCTGCAAAAAAGTCAACTATACGATTCGGACAATGTACAAAAGGGAGCAATTTTAGCTGTCCACTCCACAAGTTACGACAGACATATAGTTTTGCTCGGGGTCGCATTGGAAAGTTAGTTTTGTCAGCCAAACGAGTCCTCGGAAAAAGTTTATCTTTATGGGATTCTAAGCTCTTGAAATATATAACATAAATTATCCAAATGAAGATTTACTTGTAACAGTCATTGTAAATGATATACTACATCTATTTCTGTTTTGCTTTTTATTATTCGAAAAAGAGCTATTCCTTCAGTCTCAAATTTTCCATGGCTTTGTTGCCAAGTCTTGATGCTACTCTTAAGAGGGAGCCTGTTGAGCGGACGTTGAAGCTAATCATCACATGGCATCACTCTATTCCAATTATCTTTCCACGTCCAAGCCTGTTAATCTCACCCCGCTTCTCTTCGTATTTTCGTCACCTTCAATGTCCTCTGTCTGTTACTCTCTCCTTTTTCTGCTTGTGCTGGGCTTACATTGTCAATCAAATGCTGCGTGACACGTGTATTTCGAGCGTGCCCCTTCTTGTGTTTCACCTTGTTAACGTGATGGAGATAGTAGTTATAATCAGCTTCCCTCTCGGAATGGTTGTGCCTGTGATCAATGTGGATGCTTTTTCTCTTATGATGATCACCAGACTTGTGATGATGCTGCCTCATTCCATGCTTCTGATTACGTTTGTCGCCATGAATGTGATGGTGGTGGTGGATATGAGTTTCACGCCTTCGAGTGTGCTGAATACTTTCGCCATCAGTCCAACAATGATCTTCCCACCAATCATAAATGGGATCAAAGAGTCCTTCTGGTGTAAAAGCCATAGTAGCACAATCACTGCAACTCAAAGGACATTGTAACCACGTAATTGTTCGAGGGAAAAAAAAAAAAAAAAAAACGATTGAAAGTTTACTTTTCGGATTAAAAAAACTGGTTACCTGTTGGAAAGATTGCCAAAAAAAGACCAAACATCACTATCCAACTCATGCATACATACTGGATGTGGCATTTGAAGTCAAAAAACCATAGCATTTCTTCTGCCAAAAGGAATAAATGTTGGTTAGTTTCATGACCGAGAGATGAAATTGAGGAATTAAAAACTGAGCTTAGGCATACGAAAACAAAGATGAGACAAAATTACCTGCAAGAATTTCCTGTAATGAAGTCTGCTAAACCTTTCCACACATCATTCCAGATGCTTGCAATAGTCTCGAAGAAACCGCTTATGCCCTTTGGCGGGTGAAAGGGAGTACCCTACACCAAATCAATGACTTCAAATAATTCATATGCAATCATATAGGTCAAACAGGCAGTAAATACACGGATAATTATCTAGTATTGTGCTTGTCACCTGTTGTTCTTACTCATCATATCTTCCAAAGTTATTCCCACGTGAGATATTGATCTCCTCACCAAGTGAATTGCCCATATCACCCTATTTAACACAGTGGGACCGACTCAAATCCAAGACTTTGTTGAGGAAATGGGCGACCTTACTGCCCTACCTATGACCGATGGCATACCACTGAGTGGGGTGGCCTAGCAGTATTGGACTACTATGGTGTGTCTGTGGTCAAAGGTTCAAGTGCTAGTGACCCCCTAAAAGAGTCTTCAATATGACGGTTTTTCCCCTGCAAGCCTAGTATTCGATTTAGAGTATCTGAGACCACATCCCCATTCGGTGGCGCCGTGGGGCTGGGGTGACACACTCCTTATCGAGATTATTTTATTATTTGAAAAACTGCCGGTAGTATTTTACTATTTTTTTAAAGTTTTTTAAAGAAAATAAGATATACGAGACGGATAAAAAAATTTAGAGCTGTAAATGTTCATACCTGTGTTCCATTGTCGAGGATAGTTGAAGTTGTAGCAAATTGGCACTCAGCTCTGTCCACTTCATTGTAATCAGAGTCCTTAAGTATAGCTGTACTTAAACTCAAGCATTAGTCTAAAAGATCTCATCATTGTGATAATCTGATTTTTCATTAATCACAATTAGTCTTACCTACACATACATAGTTTGCAGCTTGATCAGTTGCTGGGTAGATCTTAAATGATCGGATTATCTCTTCTTTTGGCTTCATAATAAAGAATTGTTCCTGTTGAAAAATACCCTTCATCAAAATCCTTTCCCTCTATTTGGATACAAAGAGAAATAAATGTTCAATAGGGGACAGAATATTAGAATAATACCTCCATGAGTGTAACATCTCTGGTGCAATCAAACTGCAAGATGATGTGTAAAATTCATAAGAATAAAATAAATTTCACACACACACACACACACACACACACACACACACATATATATATACACACACACTTCCAAGAGACTTTTAGAAACTAAATTTTCATTTGCGTTTATGTGGACACCGAATTTCAAAGAAAGGTAATTTAGCAGTGTACAACTGCTTATTAATAGTTTCCAACAAAATAAAAGAAACTAGAAAAGTTGAAAAACGACAACAAAAGGTGTCATAACGATCCCAAAAGTACGAAACGACACTAAGTGACAATAAGGTAAAAACGACAACAAAGTATAGATGACCTCAGAAGGAACAAAAAGGCACATTAAAACGACATTTAAACAAGTGAACGATACAAAATTGAAGGCACAAGTCTGTTAAGTACAGTGCCAACTTTTAACTTTTCATAGTCCCACGTCGGCCAGGATTCTCATCCCCAAGGCCTTTAAATGGCAACATCCGCGGTTTATTGTAGTTCAATCGTGAATAACCACAACATGGGAGAAGTGGACGACTCCAAGAACAAGGAGGAAGCAGAAAAACGATACAAAAGGATTAAACGACAACAACCGGAAAACGACACTAAAACAAATGTACGACTCAAAACTAGAAAACGACAGCCAAAAAGTAATCGACACTCCAAAAGAGAATAGCTTTACTCCAATACAGAAAAATTGGAAAACGATGAAAATTACTTAAAAGATCACATAAGCAAAGGAAAAACGACAAAAATAACGAAACGACAACAAAGACTAAAAAGACACCCCACATGAACGACGCCAAAAATAACGACAACAATGTATGTAAGAAAACCAAAATAAATGACAAAAGAAGAAATCAATATAAAAATTGGGGGAAACGACAACAATTACGTAAAGGACACGGAAAGCAAAGGAGAAAGCATTGCATACTGAAAACCGACAACAAAACTTTAAACGACAACAAAAATAAGAAACGACAATATTGAATATACTTGTGTTAAATGACACCAAAATCAAGGGAGAAAGCGTGGGAGCACTCCTCTAGATTTCCTAAAGGAATAACCGCCTTCGAGAAGATATTGCACAATGAAAACCGACAACGAATAATGTAAAGATAAAATTAGATAAAGTGTCATATTTTAAATACCTCTTTATTATTTTACTCATCTAATATTAAAGTTAATAATTTAGTATTATGAAATGAAAAAATTATCAACTTTAATGTTACGATGAACATAAATATAAGGTGTTAAATTTATAACGCTCTTGCATAAAACCCAAAAATAAAATCACACTGAAACAAAAGCTGAAGATTGGGCCCCAAAAAAAAAAAAAAAAAAACGACAAGAACATAGGAAATCTATAAGTCACAGCTTAGCCTACAATGTGCTGCTGTGTTGAGCATATCATCAAAACTAGTGTACTTGTTGAAATTTTACATTCCAGTAATAATAACAACAACAATAGTAGTAACAATAATAAAATTCCAAATAGAATTACCGTTAAGCCATAAGATGCTTCCACTTCCCCAGTGTTCTTAGTTTTGATTGTGGCAACCCCAACTTGAGAAAGGGCTTCAAATGTTGAAATGCTGATGCTTAAAATTTTTCCTGGGCTCCTGAATAACTAGTCAGCAATTTAAGTAAAATAAAAACAAGTATAGTGAAATATATCACTAACCAGCAATCCATGACAACATATACCAAACATTTTTGTGTAATTAAAACCATCTTCTCTCCAATGCCAAGATTAACATCAATGTTCACGCTATATTTGTCATAAAAAGTGTAAAAATAACATATTTAATATGTTATCCTGCTTTGTACTCCAATACATAATGCTTGAAACTCGTAAAATTAAAGTAATAATAAGATTTGACTTTGCCACATGAATTTTGCATCAAATGGAAGATGCTCTAACATGACATCCGAGATCTTCCACTAGTATAATATATGAAAATGACAAGCTATGAAAAATATGACAAGATATAAAAGTATATGACAAGCTAGCCGCCCAATGAAAAAGACATGGAAAATGTCTAATTTTGTGGCTAAAATTGATTTACAAGAGTTGACAAGAAATATGTCATATCATTTAACGCCATTTCATTTAAGAAAATTGATTGGGCATGTCAAAAAGGAATATTTTGAATATGTGATCCATATTAGCCATTAAAATTTTAATTTATTTTGTTATTTTATTTTATTTTGGGTAATGAAAAGAAAATCAACCTTTGATAAACATATTCTACATCATCAGCACTTAGTTCAATCAAGAGATTTGCATTCAGAACTTCAGTAACTCCTATGGAAGATGAATGAGTCCCTGCATTCTGAAAGAGCAAATAAAATTAAAATACAAATAAAAAAAATATAACCATTAAGATACTTTTATATACATATATATATATATTACTAAAAACTCCACAAAATGAAATGCTTTCAAATGCAAAGTGTAGTTGCCGAAACGTAACTGGATGTTGGTTTATCCTTTCAAACCTTCCCTGCACATCATACAGTGGGACCCTGCTTTCTTCTAATTCTGTTCTGGTTAGCTGTGAGCAATTTTCACGATTTCCGGTCAATTAAATAAGGCTAAAAAATAATTAAATCACATTTAAAAGAAAAAAAGAAAAAAAAAACTGATAAATTGTGTTTTTCAAATTAATTAATTACGGTAAACAAACCTCCCAGAAATTCCACAACTGATTATGAAGGCAAGTCCAAAAGGGTGAAGAGCAGAAGTTTGGCTGCTCATTAAAAGCCTCAAAACCAACACCAATTTTGTTACATTCCATCCCATCCAAGGTAAATCTGAGCCTCTCAAGTAGCATCCACATCGAAAAGTTCCCTCCCAAGCTTTGTGGTTGGCCAGGTCCCCCCTTCCCCAACATAACAAGAAATGATCAGCTCATATACCAATAAATATAAGAGACTTTCTAGGGTCAGAACGGTCCTTTCCAACTATTGATAGAAACTACAGTTATAGCCAATGGCTTAACTTTTATAACAGTTTAATCTCCATACAAAAGCGGTTTTACTTCGTGCATTTTAAATTTTCAACGCAGACACTCATAAATCAGACACTGGGAACTTAATCCAATGTTTTAAAATGCAATTATCGCCGACCTATGCGGTTATCTCACTTAGCTAGCTCTCCTCTCCGAGCTTCAAATTTATGACATTCATGGTTAATTTTTTTAGATAGGATGTTACAAACTATATTATAAATTGAGACTCAAGAAGGCGAAGTAAGATAACCCCATCTTAAATAAATCAATGAACTAATAAATTGTTCTACATTTGACATGAA
Source organism: Ficus carica (assembly GCA_009761775.1). Lineage (NCBI taxonomy): Eukaryota > Viridiplantae > Streptophyta > Magnoliopsida > Rosales > Moraceae > Ficus > Ficus carica. The sequence continues at coordinate 2,362,615 of CM019750.1, forward strand.
ACACATAAAAATATCAGAGGATGATTCTGAAGAAAATAATAATGGACTAAAAAAACCCATACCTGTCTAGGTATCACAAGGTAGAAGTCCTCAAATGACGGAATATTTGTGTAACCAACGAAATCTCCAATGAGATTAACCCTTAGGAAATTGTCATTTGATGTTACTGTTCTATTTTCAGGTCCCACAATCACTTCCTAGTTAATAAAAATAAATTATAGAGAGAGAGAGAGAGAGATGAGACTGTCTTTGTCAACAAGTAGATAAACAAATATATACACACACACACAAGCCAACCTGTGTATAAGGACAAAATAATGTTGAGAGACAACATACCGAAATTTTAGATCCTATCTTCACCTGGATCTTGACACTGAATCCCAGTGATCTCTGTCCAATACTGAACACATGGAACCTAAATGGAATAAAAAGAAAATATTGCTTAATTAGTGTTACATTAATTAATCCAAAAAAATTAATTGTAAATCTCTCAATTAAAAAAAAGGGTAATGGAAGGACCGTACCAATCACCGGGAAACGAACACAGTGTGCGGTATTAGGCTTTCCCTTCATCCACTTATCAACTAATGAAAATAAGTTAAAATTTATAATCAAATAATTAATTGTAAGGAAGCATCTCGTAACCAAGCTTTAAGATGCTAATAAAAATCGACTTACAAACATTTCCACACGACGAAGGCATCCGCCGCTGCGGCCCACAAGGGCAACAGATTGGCTGCAGATTACGGAAACATTACAACATGAGAAATTGTAAGTGAAAAAGCACAAAAAGAAGCTCTAGAAGGAAGTGTTTACCTCAGTGTGCTCCATAATGTGACCATTTTCGTCTCGCAACCTGCACAACACGTGAAAGAAACCAATCAGTCCTCGATTATTCATTAGAATTCCAATTCAAATATCTTTTTAGCAATTTAAAATGAGGTTTTACCTCTCGCATATCTTCACTACTTTTGCACTAGCATCTGGCTCACATTTGCGCGTCTTAACATAATACTCTTCCGGTTTTATACGACACGTCCTGTAAATATAAAAAGAAAAATATATATATATATATATATTTTTCGACATTTAATCGGAAAGTTTTTTCAGTGACAGATCAAAAGTTACTCACTCGAATGTAAGTAAGCTCGTAAAGGGCATAAGCGGCAGATTTTTTGACGGTCAAAACCGGTGGAATTCTCAAAGTTTACATCTTTTGAGTCGAGTTCTCTTCCACTTCTACTATTTCAGCCACAATGGACGCCTCTCCACCACTCTGTTTATAAAAAATAAAAAATAATACAATATATATATATATATATATCTATAATAAAAAAAAAACCTTAGTTGAATATGAATTTTACCCACTTCATAGTCTTTGCTACATAACCAAGAATATACAATTTTATGTCGTATTAATGCAATTGAATTGTCTCGGTAAGATGTAAGGAAATATATAAGAGAGGACTTTTTTTTTTTTTTTTTTTTTTTTTTTGTACCGAGCCACTTGGAACGGCCAAGTTGAGAACGATCTTTTGGTGCAATTGAGGTTGTCGGAGTCCGAATTCTTCTGGCACTATTCGAGCTTCGACTTCGAAAGGATCTGAACCCCAAACGTGCCTTGCAAAACGACCAAAATTCCGAGAAGCCAAATCACTGGGACAATATGCTTGTACCCTCCAAAATTCCGGTTCTGGATTCTCATTTTTATTTCTGATGGATTTCCCCCTTTTTTTTTTTTTTTTTTTCTTTTTGTTTGATTTCTGGAAAAATCTTTGTTTGGTTGTTGAGAAATGGATTTGAAAGGAGACATAAAGAGTACGGTTTTGGCGGGCTGTTGGGTTTAAAAACCGCCACCAACGGTTCCTTCCATTTCTTTTTTTTTTTTTCTTTATTAAAAAAATCGTGTACTTTTCCATTTTGAAAAACATGGGCCTGTTTGGTGTGTAAGTTTGAGTTAAGATTTATAAGTTTAAATAGTAAATTTTGTTGACTTTTCAGAAAAGACAAAATTTTTTTTGAGAAAAAGACAAACTTTTAGGGAAAAAGACAAAAAAAAGTTTGAACCAAACCCGTTGCCAAACAGGCCCTAAGGTTAGATTTTTTCTGTTTGGATTAGATTTTTTCCTTTTCCGGATTTTCCAAAAATCTCGATAACAACCGAAACATACCCATTATGTGATCCATATTCATTCCATCCGTTTTGGAACGTTGGTAACCGTTCCGAGATTCTCGCCCATTAAACGTTTACGTCTGAGAATGATTCTTTGATGGAAAGAATCAATAAAAGGGGACGTAGCAATTCGGTTTTGGTACTCTAAGCTAGAATCGAAATACACCATCAGTCGAGAGAGAGTGAGGGTGTTTAGATCATTAAGAAAATATTTAATAATTAGTATCAGAGCGGTTTTAACCTCTGGCTTGCCGTTTTAATCTTTTCCGGTTTTAGAGTTAAATGCCGTTAGTGTTTTAGATTTCATGATTTTTAATTTGTAAATCATTAAGATATTAGATTTATAGCATTTATGTGATTTGAAACGTAAATTTTGGACATCGGAATGATGAGAAACCATCGGGTTTTCATTCAGGCCGTAACCGGGTCAAAATGACCCGGCTGGAGGTTAAAGACGACAAAAATAACATGTCGTTTTTGTCATTCAGGAATGCTACCGTTTGTAAAAACGACAAGTCGTTTTAGTTGGCAGATGAAACTTCAACGTTGAGCAAACGACATGTCAATTTTGTGAGGAAAAGTTTTGTGTCGTTTAAGGGACAAAATTTTTCAAAAAAAAACAAAAAAAAATCTAAAGATAATTTTCTTAAATTAAATTGTTAATGATAATGGTGGTCCAATGAATATTATATTTAAGCTATGTCTGGTAGAGTAGAAAAGGAAAAAAAGAAAAAGGAAATTATTTGATAGATTTTTAGAGTGAAAAACAAATACAAGGTTGTTTAACGGAGAAGAAATTAGGAAGAAAAGAAATGAAAATCCATGTGTCCATCATTTTAAAATCCTTTCAGTTTTAAAAGAAGAAAAAAAAAACATGCACAAAAAAATTTAAAATTATTATTCCCTAATATTTAAAATTACGACTCAATGTATTGAGAATATAAGCACTCACATATTAAATATAAATTAGTATATATGAAATATTATAAAGTATCATTTTATTTAATTCTCAAATTAAAATTCAGTATATGTGTATTTTTATTTTACTTTTTGAAAAATAACTAATTAAGTAAATGGGATATATACAATAAAACTTGTTTTATTTCAATCGATTTAAACAGATAATCAAGATAAGAAAGGATTATTTATCTTCACTTCGCTTGACAGATTTACGAGAATGTTAACATACTTCAAATTCACCATATTGTCAACTTTATCTATCATTCATAAAATCTAGTACCTAATATAAATGGACAAAAGGCACTAGAACAGTACATTTCATCCTCTTCTCTAAACCATCACGTAATAATTTTTTATTTTTAAAAATTTTTTAAAAATATAAAAAATTAAGAAAACTTTCTTTTTTTATTTTCTTTTATTTTTTTTAGTTTGCTTTGCTTTATTTATTTGTTCTACAAGCATTTCGCCCGTGATGCATAACTAGTAGGAATCCATATTTATTGTCCTATTTCTTGTTTCAAATATTGTTCCTCGATAAGGAAATGTATAATTCATTAATTTGTTCAATAATTTTAATATTTAATATTTTTAATGTGACTAAATTATTAAATTTAAATGATAAAATATTAAATTTAAATGTGATAGTATTAAACATAATTCACTATAAATAAAATGGTGTTTAATTATTGTTTATATTTTTTTCTAACTATAGCAGTGGGTTTGGCCGCCTTTGTGGTCCTTCACCTGGTAGCCATTTAGGAAGTGGGGGCGATGACGTAGTTTAGCAGCAAAACAAGGACCAGTTCCACAGTGGGAAACCTTGGAAGTTGGAACTAGAAAAACAAAAACCGTCCAATGAGAAAGTCAGAGTTTGAAAATATCAGAAGGAGTGCCAAACTTGGCTTTCAAACGGTTCGTCATTTTCATTCTGACAAAACTTGGCTCTTCAATTGCATGTCGTCACATCTAAGCTTCCACTTGCTTTGCCTAGGACACGTGGCACTCACCCTTTACCCCCACGCCCTCCCTGCAACACGCGCATTAGAACAAAAACATAAAAAGAGCACTTTGGCATTTATGGAAGGTTTGGAAATAGGAATTATCTTCTCTCAAAAAAAAAAAAATAAATAAATAAATAAATAAAAGGATTATCTCATCCAAACCGCCTTTCAAAAATGCTGTCTAGTTTTTCTCCCTCCTTTCTTTTTTCCGTGAAAAAGAATTGTTTTAAGAGAAAAATACCTTAGTGACATTAATATAAAAATTATTATATTAATATGATATTTAAAATTATTATTAGATTAATATAATATAAAATTAAATTAAAATTAATTAATATTTATTTTATACTGATCAAGAGTAAATAATCTATATCATATTAATCAATAGATTAAAAAAGTGATTATTTAAGTAATTTTTTCTTATTTCTTAAAGTCAAAAAACCTTGTCAAACATTAATCTCAACTAGTTAAACTTATTTTCAAAAGAGAAAATATCCGAAAAAAACAATATTTAGTAAGAACACCATTTTTATTTCTCTCATTATATAAATGCATAAACATTTTTAAGGTTTATTTAAGTTTACCCTTTGTAATCTATATTAAACTATTTTATATAAATATGCATTTAGTTGGTCCACTTGAGTTTAAGGAATTGAAGTTATTTTATTAGAATTGAATTGAGTTTGGAATATGTGTTTAGCTTATTGAAGTTAAAAAGTAAAAAAATTTAAAATGTATTTGGGAAAAAAATATCAATATGAATCTTATTTGTACATCACGAAATTTGTATGGTGTAAAAAAATCATCTCATTAAATTTTAAATAATAAAGTTATGAACTTTTAAGTTTTGAATTCTTAAATTACAATTGGAGTTTTAAATAATGAAACTGAGTTGATTTTTAGTAATAAAAAATATTAAAGTTGAATAACTTGAACGGAGCAAACATATGCTAAATATAATATACGCGTGTAGCTAATTCTTCTCCAACACTATTGAAGTCCCTAAAATGATGGTTATAAAAAAGAAGTCTTTGTCATTTCTTAGCTTTAAAAAAGTTTTTAACTTTAAATAAAACTATATTATTTGGAAGGTAGCATCTCTTCATCACATCAAGGCTTTATTGTCGACCAAAGAAACTTTGTTTATGTTTTTAGATTATTCGTAGAAACATTTGTTTTTGCTAAGTTATTGAAACATTTGATGTGATTTTTTAGGAATTTTTTTTATTAGTGAATCTTGAATTTATCATATAGTAATAATTTACACTTAAATTTATAAATATATAACAATTTTTTCCACATTGATAACAATTTTAAAAAAAAACATTGATAATTATATTAATCTTTTTACATAAATTTTTTTTTGAACTTTACAGAAAATTGATAATTTGCATGTAAATTGTCAATTAAAAGCATAAATTGTGTTTACTCCATATTAAATCAAATTTACATTTAAAATAAAGTTAATCTAAAATAAATTTAGATTTAAAAAAAAAGTTGATCTAAAATTTTCTATTTTGATTAATCTCAAATTTAGTATCTTATAATAAATAAAATATGAATCAAGTTCTGTTAATCCAGATTATCTATCTTATTGAATATTCCCTTAATAGTGTTATGTCATATCATCTAAATTAAAAAATTTAGTCACATAAAAAAAACTAAAATACTAAAATTTTTTAAACAAATTGATAAATTATCAAAGTACTATTAAGAAGATAACCATTAAAATAAAAAAATGAAACAACAAATTTAGACTTATAAAATATAATATAATCCTCGGTACATTAAACCTGTAAAGCTTTTTGAAAGGAAGAAAAGGTCGATTTGATTTTATTAAATAAAAAAACTTGATTGCATTATGGAAAGGGAAATATTGCAGTAGAATTCTTTTATATACCATATCGATAAAATTTTATTTAATACCAATTTAATCGAACGGATAAAAAATTAAAGGATATACGACAACTCAAATAAACACTGATATATAGGATTGTAAAAAAAAAAAAAAATGAACCTTTGAATGTTGTTCTTCATCGAACGAGGGAGGGGGTCGTGGAAGGCCACTGGAGGGGACCCGAGTTGGCGACTTCGCAATCGCCGAGCGCTGGGGGAATTCGTAATCTCATAATTTTGGGGGGGGGGGGGGGGGGGGGGTGTTTCATAGGTCTGGTTTTCGCCGAACGTGGGCGGGGGGAGGGGGGCTGGTTTCGTAGATCGGGGCCGGTCATTGAACAAGAGGTTTCGCAGATCGGGTTTGGAGGGGGCATTTCACCAGTGAATAGCAAAAGGTCGTCAGAATGAGGGCGATCTCTAATAGGGACCACCATGGGGTCACCGATTTTCGATGGTGGTTTTCCGATCAATTGGTTTTTTTTATTATATATATTTTTTATTTGCTTTGGAGATTTTTTTTAATTTATTAGATTAGAATCCTATAAACTAAAGTGCATGATATGTATCATATATAAATAATATCTGAATTATTAAAATATATCAAACGGTCTATCAAATAAACTCTAATAATAGGGTAAATAACAAGAACTCTATGGTAATCTTTTCCTCGTAGAAATTCCAATTAGAGAGATAAAATAAAATTCATTGAAAAACCATGATGACCGCCGCAAGCTAAATTATGAAAAGAGGACTACCATGAGCATGGCGCACCCCTTCTCCGGCGAACCTCCGGCGACTTCCATGGCCGGTGATTCTTCCTCCTCCTCCCGTCTCTACCAAGCCCTCGTGGATCGCTGCCGGAGCCTGGAGGAGAGCTACGCCAAGCTCAGCCAGGAGCTCCGACACCTGATGCTGCACCGGCAACATCAGCAGAAGAAGAACAATATCGGAAACGAAGATGACGCCTTCGTAACGTCAGATTCCGGCGACGTCTCCGGTCGCCTCCCGGGCTACTTCTCCACGGGCAGTCCATACAAGAGCGTGTTGGACTCGCTGGGACACGCTCTTCATGTATGCAAAGCTTCTTCGGGAGAAATCGCGTATTGGTAATTACTAATCAACTACATGAATTTTTCGTAATTTCTCCCTTTTTTTTTTCCTCTATGATAATATAATATTACTGTATAGTTTTGGATGAAACAGTACTATGTCGGAAAATTATATGGTTGGTTGGTTGGTTGGTTGGCTGGCTAGATCTTGAAGGCAATAAAGATTCCATATATTTTCAAGTATTACAAGTGTTTGATACAAGTTTCCTTAGAAAATAAAATAAAATAAAATAAAATAAAATAAAATCTGGGCTTGCTAGAAGTTTTAGTATATACATATCTCTTGAATCAAATTTTCATTGGAAAATGAAAAAAAAATTAAAATTAAAAATGGATTTTTAGTTGTCTATATGATGGAATTTTTGTTTCATGATGCTTTTTTGAGTCAAGGACCAAAATTGGTAGGGAATTTATGTCAAACTGGAAGTTGCAGTTCCTAGTTGGATTCAAGCCCTTTAAACTGTAATTCGTCAGTGCCGTTTTCTTTCGTGTTCGATAGAAATCATGTATCCCTTTTAGAACAATATCTCATTTCCAATTTTCAGGAACCGTTCTGCGGAAAATCTGTATGGATGGAAGGACTACGAAGTCATTGATCAGAGGTGTTTCACTGAACTCCTCGTCCCTGAAGAACAGTATGTGACATCACAGAAGATCATGGGACGGTTGTTGCGCACTGGGGAGCCGTGGTCTGGCCAGTTCCCTTTCAAGAAGAAGTCCGGCACGATATTCACGGCACTGGTGACGAAAAGCCCGTTGTACGAAAATGGTGAGCTTGCTGGTGTTATCATAGTTGCAAGTGATGCAGCATGCCTTGATGGTATTGTAACAGAAAGCCGGAGATCAAATGAGGATGGAGCCAATGGCCAATCTAGAAACCAGCGGCTGAGCTTCAAAAAGATCAAGTGGCATCCACGGCCACCAATCGCCCCAGCTCCAGAGAATGCATCATCTGTTTCCAATCTGGTATTGCTTTTGTAACTCTACTACAGCTCTTTTTTCTCACCTTTTTTGGTTCAATTTCTCCTATGCATATGGCTATCTAATGCTTCTTTTCGCAAATAACTAGTTGTAATTGTACTTCAATCGAAAGAAGGCTAGAGTAAGATATCATTATTTTTATGAGATGCTATTTGGATTTCTTCTTCCTTGAAACTGTGTACTTTTTTCTCTGATTTTGTTGGCTTTTCCGCTTAGCCATTAATTTGGATGGCTGTAGGCAGCAAAAGTATTAGCAAAGCTACGGATTAAAGGAAGTGGCAACAGTGGCAATGAAGATGATCACGGTAGCACTCGACCTAATGCAAGCTGCGACGCTTCTCCTGTAAGGGATGAAGTGACAAATGAGCCAAGATCTCCAAACGATTCGAAGAAATCAACCTATGACAGTGTTGTTGAAACAGGTGATAATAAGAGAGAAGGGATTCAGAAAAGAAATGTTTCTCTAGCAGCTAAGGGAGGCTCGTCAGATGGATGTGGTCCTGATTTACGGAATGTCGGTGAAGAGAGAGAATGCAACGAGTGTTTAGGAACTGGTCATCCTGTGCAAATGTTAGGCGGCCATGAAAATGAAGCAGAAGCAGAAGAATTCGATGCGGTCGTTGCGCAGGGAGAAGACGAAGTGCAAAGACGCAGTAAACAGTTTCCAAGTTCAGAGGGTAGCATTGGCAGGTGCAGAAGTTCGTCAAGCAAAGGTGATGGTGAGTCCGACACTGTAGTTGATTGTGAGATTCGCTGGGATGATTTGCATATGGGGGAAGAGATTGGACAAGGTAACTTGATAATTTCTCATTGTTTTAATTTTTGGTTACTTTTCTGCCGAGTGAAAGGGCAGGCATGGTCTTTGAATTACGCATTTAAATTATAGACTAAAGTTTCGTGGACATACATTGCATAACTACTTTTTCTTACCTGACAGGTTTCTATGCCGTTGTTTATCGTGGAATTTGGAACGGATCGGTACAGATTCATAACTAAACAGTTCCTTATAATTATTAAAAAATTAAAAAAAGGGAGTTCCTTAAAGTTTCAGTAATTATGGTTAAAATGATCAATCGATGATTTAACCTTGAGAATATTTGTCTGATCAGAATGTTGCTATTAAGTTGTACTTCAAGAATGAATACAGTGAAGGAACTTTACAAGACTACCAAAAAGAGGTACTTTAATAAAACCTCTCAGCTAGCTTTGAATTGTTTGCGACTGTTGTTGGGACGGGAAGAGACCTGATGCAGGGAGATAATCTTGTGATTTCTTTCTCGTATACCACTGCAGATTGACATAATGAAGAGGTTGAGACATCCAAACGTATTGTTGTTTATGGGAGCGGCATATTCACAGAAACGGCTAGCCATTGTCACTGAATTCTTACCCAGGTAGGAGGAAGTGAAATGAACGTCTTTTAGAGTTGAATTATAAACAATGTGATACCAAGAGAATGAAGGACCTATATAACATTCTTCAATTATGTTTCTCTTTTTTCATGTGGGATTTATACCAGGGGAAGCCTTTTCAAAACACTTCATAAGAACAATCGGGCATTAGACATCAGACGGCGTCTGAGGATGGCCCTCGATGTTGTGAGTATTTCTATGCTTCTCTTTTTTCTGTGCTTGTTTGTACTTGCACTGTTATTGAATTTAAAAATGAGATTAAGCTGCTAATCCTTGAGTTTGTAAAAAAAAAAATAATGACACACTTATACTGCAGGCAAGAGGTATGAACTATTTGCATCACAGAAACCCACCAATAGTGCACAGAGATCTTAAATCTTCTAATCTCCTTGTTGACAAGAACTGGACTGTCAAGGTAAATGCGCTTATTTACAGGTTAAACTAAAATTAAGCATATAAAGAATATATACACATGCAACATTTTTATGCTTAACGACAACTTATATCTTCAGGTTGGAGATTTTGGCCTGTCAAGGCTGAAAAACGCGACCTTCTTGACCCCAAAATCAGGAAGAGGAACGGTAAATCGATTTTATCCATCTTCCTGCTCTCTGTCTGTGTTAAGCCCTTGATTTAATTCGAGTTTGACATGGTGTTAAAAAGGATTAACATCTTTCATGATTTCATAAATGCAGCCTCAGTGGATGGCTCCAGAGATCCTCCGAAATGAGCCTTCAAATGAGAAGTTTGTTTCTGCGAAACCCGAGCTCCAAGTATTTTTATTTAGAATAATTTCCAAGTGGTTTAAGTGGATAAACATGGCATTATCTTCCTGTGATTGTGAACAGGTCTGATGTGTTCAGCTTTGGTGTCATCCTATGGGAGTTAATGACCGAGTCCATTCCATGGAACAACTTAAACGCCTTACAGGTCTCATTTTCTCTCAACTAAATAGCTCAACTTTCTCATTTAGTTTCGAAACCTCGAATTTTGTTGTACACACTTGCAAAAATTTCCATCTGAAAAGGTTGTCGGAGTCGTGGGATTCATGGATAAAAGACTAGAGCTGCCAGACGGGCTCGATCCGGAAGTAGCATCCATAATCCGAGACTGTTGGAAAAGGTAATTGTGTTTTTTTTGCATTATGGCAAGACTCTTTAATGTAATTATAGTACCTAAACTTTGCTAGTTGTGCTAAACACGTTTGTGTCTTGTTAAAAACTCAGTGACCCCGGACAGCGTCCGTCGTTTGAAGACATAATCCGAAGAATGTCCATTCTAATCCCAAGAATTGCGACGGTGTCCACTCGGTGGAGCTCAGAACTCTAGAACTATTTTTGTAGTTTTGATCTTCAACAAAATGTTCATTGTAGATGATAAATGTGTAGTTTTTTTTTTTTTTTTTGGAGGTTAATGTGTAGTTAGAAACTACATAGAAAAAGTTTTTTAGATTACTCAATTACGCTTATATGTTCCACAATGAGATGGGGGAAAAAAACCACAAAACTTGTACAGTTATGTTAGTTTGCCGACTCTCTTATTCTAATGCTACATTAGTTAATTTGTTTTCTCTAGTGTGGCTTAAACTGTTAGGATGCAAGTCAGTATCATACATTTCATAGTAGCGGTTTATTTTATCCAAATTTGCACGATTCATTCTGAATTTATCGTATAATTATAATTTACATACTGAATTTTTAATTTTGATAAATTTACTTTTTGAATTTACAAATTTATAGCAATCTAATGAGAACAATGTTGGGTTTTTTTTTAAATGAAAATTGACACTTAAATCTTATATAAGTCGTTAATTAAGAGCATAAAAAAATTTAATTAATATTAATCCAAATTTATGTTTACGATATAATTAATCTAAAATTTTAAATGATTATACTTAAATGAAGATCTAAATCTCATAATTTTATATTAAAATACATCAAAATGATCATTCATATTAATAATCAACAACTTGTGTATAAATTACGTGTCATTTTCCTTCAACTCCTTCAACGAGGAGTAAATTGTTACATATAGATTTTTTATAAGTTCACAATATAAATCGTGAAAATTTACAAATTTAGAATTTGAGTTATAACTATATGACAAATTTAGAATGTACCGGTGCAAAAAAGTTGAAATATTTAGACCATTTACAATATGCGACCTCAAGTAACCATAACAGCTGTGAAGAAAGTAAATGGTGAAGTTGTACATTGAACATTCTGATTGCTAGTGCCACCATTGCAAACAACTTGTCACTTTGTTTCAGATTCCATAAATATTCTTGGAAAATCCAAGTACAGTGTTTGGCATTCATCAATGGAAAATCGACATAAATCTTTTTATGGTGGGCCGTAGGGGCACATGTATTTATTACTGGAAATGGACTTATGCTAGGGTTAGTGGTACATGGATACATAGTCAATTGAAGGCATACATAAATTGGGTAAGTTTTAGGGTTTTTTTTTTTTTTTTTTTTTTGAACTCTTTTAACTTATGATAGAGTCAGGTGTAAATAGATTTTTCAGCTATTCTTTTTCTTTTCATAATATTTATAATAAAAAATATAATTCGATCCTTATTTACCATAATAGAGGTAGTTATTTTATGCTTAAAAATCAATATTAATATTATTTTAAATACTTATATATGTTAGAAAAAAGAATCGTTGACAAATATATATATTTTTTTTTATAAGCGACAAATCTTATATACATGCACACACGTCTTAATTTGAATTCTCTCCCTTGTTTTTTTAACCTCAGTTTGTTATTTAAGTTTTAACTCTAATTATATTATATATATATATTTTTTTTTTAAAGTAAATAAAATTTATAATTAATTTTTAAAAAAATAATTAATTTTAATTCAAAATTTTAATCTCTAACTAATTAATCAAACGAATGCTTAGAGTTTGTTTGGTAAAATCATTTAACTTAAATTAAATTATACTTTTTTATCTTGATTTTTATCTTTTTTTGAAAAATCAATAAAAATTATAACTCATTTTTAAAAAATCAATCAACTCAAACCGTTTCATCAAACAACAAACGGACTATTAATTCTCATTTCGTTATGAGAAAGGAATATCAAAATCTTGTGATCAACCTGATGAAAATAACTAGACAATGAAAGTAGGTGGTACAAGTAGGATCAGCAATTAGGTTTCATTCGGAATAATAATGTAACGTTATAACTGGTGTGGTTGTTTAGTCCAGTCACTCAACATATTATATATATATATATATATATATGATACATCAGAAAATGGCAATGACGTCCCAAGCATGGTGATGTGACCATTACTGACCACTTTGATTAAACAAGACAAGTAACAAAAACCAAAAAGAAAATGGAAAAAAAAAAGTTTATTCACTTTATTTATTTCTTTTTGAGAATTCTGTAAGTGTTAAACATGATAGTTGGAAAACAACACTACCCAACAAATCCTTCATTTAACACCACCAAAAAAGCATAACAGAAATAAAAAAATTTGACATTAAAAACATGGAACATAAATAAACTAAATTAAAAAAGGTGACGATTTTTATTCCTTTCTCTTTTCAACAAAAAACTAAAGAGTCGGTTTCAAAATTGCCATAGCAGAGAAATTTGACCCAGTCAAATCTCTAACACAAACGTTGACTGGGAGCAAAAGTTGACCATCCACACCGGAGACCCAATCAGACACGAGTCATAAACCATGTCATGCCACGTGTAGAGATGTCAGTGGTTCAGAGCCAGCAGACCATGTAGCAAAAGGTTAGCCAGCGACGTGCATGTCAATGTCGGCGAGTGGGGCCCTGGCAGAGCCGCAGAGCAGAGTACAAGAGTATCTTCTACATTCCGTTGGATTAATTTCAATTTTGATTTTAATAAATTAGGATAAAATTAAACCAATGGTTGTGATGTCTACTTTTGTTGCTGTTGTTGAATCTTAGCCGTTAGACTTGCAGAATCCAAAACCACGACCTTACTTTTTATTTTTTATTGTTTATTTATTTATTTATTTTTTTTACTAGCTCTAGACTCTAGCTAGACTAGTCTAAAAAAAACAGAATCTAAATTGAGATGACAAGGCGAAACAGAAGATGATTATTAGGTAAGCTAAGGCTTGTGATTAGAGCCCGACCTACGTATGTTTCAACCCTATCTTATAGATCTATAGAATGCACGTGAGCCTTGTTTTTTCTTTTTGCTTTTTTTTTTTTCTGAAAAAATAAATGTAATGCTTTATTTTTATCCGTACGACATTTTATTAAATTCTCTCTAACGCGTATATTTAAGCTCATCTTCTCTTTACCAATTTATTATATTAAAAATTACGAACGTGGCACTTTTAATTCTCATCACGGATACATCCAATATATTTAGACTCTGTTTATGGTTAAGTTTGGAGATGGTATCTTAAAGATTAGAGAGAGTTTGAATTTTAGAACTATATGTTTGATAAAAATAAACTATTTAGAGTGAAAAAAGTATAAAAACTTTTAATATATTTGAAAAAAAAATTAGTAATATGGATTTTATTTTGTTATTCTCGAAATTCTATGTAATTTATAAAGAAAAATCATCTCATTTCAACTTAAAATAATAAAGTTATTAACTTTTAAAATTTGAAATTTTTTTAAAAATATTTGAAAAAATAACTAGTAAAATTGGAGGAAAATGACAAAAAAAAATGTTTGGAAACATGGTTCCAAATATGACCCCAAACATAGTCTTATTATCACGGGGTATTTTTTTTTCTTTAATTTTTTAATTTCTTCATATTTTTTAAAACAATTATTTTCACATAAAAATATGAAAAAATTATGCAAATAACCATCTTTTTTATCTATAAACCAACTGAATATAAATTCTCTCATTTTAATCAACATGACATAAAATTTAGTTTATTTTAATTTAGTTGTGTGTCATATTGATCTAATATTAATTTTTTGTGTTTTATTAGTATAATGATTTTTAAATTTACATTATTCAGATACTTTCACCAATAAATATACTTACCATCACGGGGGTGTTTTTTTAACTTTATTTTGTTTGCCTTGTTTTTAATTTCTTCATCTTTATTAGAGTAATTCTTTTCAAATATATTAATGTTTAAACATTTTTCTTACAACCCTCTCAACTAATAATTTAGATAATAAATTATTTTATACATGCGAAATACGTGCTCCAACTAATATCATATAAAATGAGTTTTTGCACAAAGAGTTTAAGTACGGTATTATTATTAGACTATAATTTCAATGTGATTTTGGAGTTACCTTACCATATACAATCACAACTATAATCGAACACACTCTTTGGAACTTAAACCAACGCCCTTTATTGGTTTTGTTAGAGACGGTGCCAGCCTTTTATTGGCTTTTCTTTTTCTTTTTTTTTTCTTTTTTTTTTTTTTATAATTCTTTTTGTTGGCTTTTGTCTTGCAAACAAATCATTTTTTTTTAAGACGTTGAATTACTTATAAGTAGAATGAGAACAACTACTATCAAAACTCAAAGAGACTTAAGTTCTTATGTATGGGATCCTGTATTGCCAATGGAACCGACAAAATCTTTGATGCCATCTTTTGTGAGTTCTTAAAAAAAAAAAACAAAAAAACAAAAACAAAACAAAACCAACCATCTGATAGAAGAAAAATCACTTAAATAACGTGATTTGAGGTATAGATTAGTGATAAATTTGTATCCGATTTTTATCAAAAGATGAATTAAAAAAAAATACTAAAGTTTTACTATGCACTTTCGAACTTATATATGAATAATGGGACAAAAAACATAAACATGCACTAAATGAATGGGACAACCTGCTAAGCATCCTTAAATATTCTTTCATCTATTCTCATCCCACATAAAAGATTTGGGAATCTAGATTTAAAAAAAAAAATCGAAAAAATAGGAGCTTTTATGGTTATAATTATATTGTCATGAAATTCATATCCTAATTATGTTAAAAATTTTATTACTAACAAAAGAGATATGTAGATTAACTAAACTACTTAGACAATTTTAATGATGTCTCATTCTAAAAAACTAACAATTTTAATTCAACAAATTTAAGAAGATATATATATTTTTGTCTTATTATAAGATTCTTCAAACGAAAAGTACTAAAATTTTAAAATGGGATGTGAAAAACATTCTTAATCAAGTAAGATACCATCATAGTTATAAAATTTTATACTTTTTGACAAGACTAAAAATAAAATATTTAAAAATATGCATTATCCATGAAAATATTCACCTTAAAATCCTAAATTAAAAAAAAAAAAAAAAAAAAAAACTGTCTAAAGTTCTCATTTTATTTAAAGGGGAATTTTTTATACTAGCACCTTTTACTTGACACTGTCAGTTGGAAATGATGTTTTATTTATTGGATTAAAATTTCAATAGCTTGATCTATAATCAAAATAGCTTTGCATCACATGTCATTAATTTTTAAAATGAATATTCATATGTTATACTATTAAAAAAATTTAATTAATTGTTAAAAATTAATATAGACTAAGCTAGTTTTTTTATTGTCAGTTCAAACTAAAATTTATAATTCATTTTCAATAAAAAAATTTTAAGTAATTTTTAAAAAAAATCAGATAATTTAAATTTAACATTCCTTTGAATAAAAAAAATATAATATAATAAAAATTTGGGTTTAAATAGAATTAAATTAATATATAAAATAAAATCTTAAATATTTCAACTCAAAAAATCAAAAAGATACATAAATGCGTCATTGTGAGAAGATAAACTTCTTTTTTCTCTTCCATCCGATCAATTAATGTGGTGGCCCACACTAAAGTTAATCATTTGATGATTAGTTGGATTGGGACGATATGTGGGTCCTACCGTAACTTTCTTGGTGGTGGGACCAAACTCATGTCCCCGGCAATAGTGCATATCTACCCATCTGTCTGGTTGCCTCCGGGGAAAGTCTTAGGGCTAGTTTGGTTCACAGGTTCAAATTCATATTTTTCAACTCAATTTTTATATTTTTTGAAAAATTTTTTTATTTTTTCTAAAAAAGTCAACAAAAATTACTATTAAAACTTAAAAATCTTAACTCAAACTCAAATATCAAACACCCCCTTAAACGTGCTTTGAGGCTTTGACCATTGTAAGAATGTAAATTTTCCGGATTTAATCTTTTATTTAATTTTTAATGTTTTAAAATTATTTAATCAATAATATTAAGTTATGTTATATTAAAAAATTTAAAAATATTTTATAATTGATTTTTTATATTCTAAAAATTAATTTTATTTAATAATATATTGAAATATAATTGATGGGATATTAATTAATATATTAAAATTTAACTGAGGATGTTGGTTAGAATTTTCCAATTTTTTGGTTACTTGCAAATTTTAGTGGTCGGTGGGTCACATCAGTGGAGAAAAAATGGAAATGTTGGACCCCCCTTGTACTAATGATCAAAGGAGCAAATTAATAAAGTTGGTGGCCTTTCTCCGGTGGATAACTACTTCTATTGGAAGTAGGGGTGGCAATACGGATCACGACACGACGATACGATTTGAAAATGACACGAATTTTATGGGTTTGGATTGGAAAAAATAGGTGGCGGGTCGTGTTCGGGTTAAAAAAATTTGACACGAAAAAAAAAAAAACGGGTCGTGTTCAGGTTGGACCCGTTTTTTTCGTGTCAATTTCGGGTCAGTTTCGGGTCAAGTTCGTGTCCATTTTGGGTCACTATTTCGGGTCAATTTTCGTGTCGCGTGTCCATTTCGGATCAATTTCATGTTGCGGGTCCAGTTCGTGTCGTGTCGTGTCAAACCGTTACGGGTTCGTGTCGTGTTCGTGTCGCGGTTTCGTGTCGTTTTCGTGTCACGGGTCGTGTTCGGGTTAGAGAAGAAAAAATTCGACACGACTCAAACACGATACGAATCCGACACGTGACACGAATTGCCACCTCTAATTGGAAGTGCATATATTTTATCACTTGAATATGGTTAAAATTTTGTTAAAATAGAAAAAGAATTTCACAAAATAAACACTTTTGATCAATAACGAAGCCATTCATTTTTATTTAAGGTTAATATTATGTAATGGATAATTAAAATAGATTATAAGTAAGTTTTCATTTTTAAGAAGGTTATTATGAAATTTTCTTCAAAATGATAGCGTATTTTTTTTAAAAATAAAATTTTAGGGGGGTTAAGTCCCCCTAGTCCTTCGCTAATTACGTCCCTGGTTTTAATACAACTTAACAATTAGAAGTTGATGTTCCATTTTGGATGAACTATAATAATAATAGTTATTATTATACTAAAATATAATAGATGTTTGATTGATCAATTATTAAAATGAATTTATTTGAATATTTTATTATTTAACAACAATTTAACTCAATTATAAATCCTAAATTTTCACTTTTTGAAATATGAATCACACTTGTTTTTTACATATATACTATTCAGATGTTACATTTAAAAACTATCAAAATACACATTTCATTTGAATACACAATTTCTTTAAACGAAAACATTCTTTTATTTATTTTTTATTTTTTTGAGTTATTGAATGCAAACATTTAGTTTGAATATTCACTCAACCAATAGACTTAGTTTGGACATTCACTCAACGAACACCTAATAATTATGTGGTCATTTACGTAAACTTAACTAACTAATTATTTCATTCACAAAAAAAAACCAACAAATTTTGGAATTTGATAGTGTGATGGTGGGGTTTTGTATTGAATCTTGAAAAGATAGGTCTTTTTTCGATTATAATAAAAGTCCAGAAAATTATACAAACACCTCGATAATTTAAAGCCAATGATGTTATTTTCACCCCTTTGCTGTCCTCATTAACCACTAACTAGTTAATGATAATAGAACTATGAGAATCGTACCTCATTTGAAATACTATTGTTAAAGACCATTCAACAGGGAAACGACAAATTATAACATGCTACATTATTCCATTTAATTTCCTCGTGATCAAACAGAAAAATAGTTTCTCAAATTTTTTTATCCCTCTTCTGTTACAAAGTTGTCAAATTGTCGGCAAATAAAGACAAAGATAACTAAAGAATTTGACTAATTGTTAGCAATATTTTTGTATTTGATCGTTAATATTATTGTCTAATATATATATTTATATATGTATATATGTATATATGGAGAGAGAGGGAGAGAGAGAGAGAGAGAAAAGTAAGTCAATACCAAATTGTTCTCACATTTTTCACTCTGAAAAGAAAAAGAGTAATACCCATTTTTCACTTGCCCATTGCCAAGGGAATTGGACTAATTAGGCCCGTGTGTCTTCCAAGAGGATTATTATTATTATTATTAAATATTTTTTTTTGGATAAAGCAAACATTAATTTATTAAAGAGTTGTACTATGTCTATATAAATTTATATAACCAACGTCAATCACTCCTCTTTTCCCCTACATCAGTAGTTTTCATTTTATTTTGGGCAGAAAAGAAAAATCAAATAGAAACATTAAGGGTTTATTTGGTTCACCGATTTGAGTTGAGATTTTTAAGTTTCAATAGTAATTTTAGTTGACTTTTTCAGAAAAGATAAAAAACTTTTAGGGAAAAAAATAAAAATTGAGTTGAAAAATTTAAGTTTGGATTGGTGATCCAAACAAAGCCTAAAAGAGGAAAATTTTCAAAAGTACCTTGTTAGTTTTTGTTAAATAAGAAGTTTGTCATTCTAAAATAAGTGTTTAATTATCCAAAATTATCTTTTAAATTTTCAAAAGACTTAAAAATTAACCCTTAAACCGGTCAAATTGTTCAAAATATCATAAATACATTTCATCATCGCTATTTAAGTATTATCTTTAATTTTAACAGACTAAAAATTAAGTTTATAACAAAGCTTTATCCATCTCTCTTTCCGAGCAGTTTTTTTTTTTTAAATGATAATTGTATTTGAAATCAATAAAATACAAACACCAATACTTTGTATTGCAAAGTATTTGAAAATGATAAACATGTACTAAAATCCAACAATAGAAAATCGAAAAAGTATACCAATTATCGAGCACACATATGACTCTTTTAATAACACCGTTATAATCGATGAAAAACTCCGATCGATGGAAACCAAGAGATCCATAGCAAAAAAGGTTTCCTCCAACACCGCAAAGAACTAACTCGAGCTGATTGAACGCACAAACAATACAAGAGTGTGAGATACCACCTTCATTGTTACAAAATAAACACAAAAATATACCAATAAAATGCAAGACGGAAATAACGTCATATTTATTTTAAACAAATAATTATAACAAAAAGGATAAAAACCCTGGACACCATGTATAATACCTCCGGTGATAAGCTAACTAACATGACCAAAGAGACCAAAACGCATATCCTCTAACCAGACAGTATTTCTCCCACCAAAATCATCATCCTGGAGTCCAAAACATATTCTCTAAATCCAATAGTTCGATGATTAACCAAGAGACGGGGTCATATTCTGATTCGAAGGAAAAAATACTAACTACGTAAATCCTAACACACAAGAGAGAGAAATTTTGATCTCTTTCTGAACAGTTCGGCTACAAAAAGAAATGGAAACTAAAGCAACACCATAACGATGGCCTTTGGCAATTAATCCTCCTTTTTTTTTTTTTTTTTTTTTTTTGTAAACTATAAAGGTTTTCTGTGAATTTGAAAGTATTATTTCAAATATAATGCTCACACACTTCGAGGACAAAAAAATAAGTGGAAAAGAAAAATAAAATTTGTAGAAAAATATTCTAAACAATTAAAAACATAAAATTCAAGATTTTGTTTTGAAATTTTATGTTCTCTACTTTTAAAGTTTTATTCTTAAATTTTAAAATATTGTACATAAACTATTTAAGGGTATTTTTATCATTTTATCAAAAAAATTTTGTTCATAAAATGCGTGATGGTTGAAATTGAAAAAATTGTTCAAATACAAAAAATACCTTTGTAGTTTTAATAACAAAGAGTATGAAATAATAAATAACGAAAACTATAAGGTATGATTATGTAATTAACCTTAATTTCTACAAAATTCTTAATGTTTTACATTAGAAAAATTTATAGCCTGAAAATGCATAAGAATAAAAATCATAATTTCTGACATAAATAAAAAAAAAAGTTTTTTTTAGTGATAGGGAATTTGAATTCTATAATTTTTTATGAAGTCAGGTATGAAATTATGGATATATTATACATGCAATCATAAAATAATTTTTTTTAATATTAAATTTCTTCAAAAAAATAGTTGTTTTTAATAAGGGAAACCATCTGAATTACACAAATTTAAATATCATTATACCAACATAACATATAAAATTAACATAAGACCAATGTAATGTAACATAAAATTTTAGCTAAAGTTTATATCATGTTGTTGTGTTGGTTAAATAGATTAAAAAAAAAAAAAAGGAGCTGTTTGGATAATTTTCACTTCTCTTTTAATAATATTTTGCAATTTACATAAAAAAAAAAATCCTCTAAAAAGAGATTTGAAAAACCGAGAAAGTTTGGAAATTGTGACGCACGAGCGGAAGAAGCGAGTGGAATTGAAGGCAAACTACAAAAAAAACTTCCCCGCAAATATCCCCACCCATAAATATTTACGATCTCGCCCACGAGTCCACGACCTTATGCACTCCGTATTTTTCTATTAACCACCTTCCTCTCTCTTTCTCTTCTTCTTCTTCTTCTATCTCTCTCACTCTCGCACTCTTCATACTCACTTTCTCTCTCCTCTGCAAATGTCACTCCATAACCAGAGAGCACCACCCCACAAGAACTTTCTGGTACTCATTCACATTCTTCTCTGAGAAAAAAAGAGAAAACCCAACACAAAATGGGAAAAGCTTCCAAGTGGTTTCGCGGTCTCTTCGGCCTCAAGAAGCCCTCCTCCTCCTCCTCCGCCGACCCTTCCCCTTCTTCCTCCGCCAAACCTCCCAAGGAGAAGCGGCGGTGGAGCTTCGTCAAGTCCTACCGAGAAAAGGACCAAACTACCCTCCACAGCCTCCACTCCCACTCCCTCTCCAAGCTCGCCGTCACCGTCGCCGACCACGAATCTCCTACCAGACCCTCCCACGATGAACCTCCCGCCGCCGCCAAGTCGGGCGGCCACGAGTTCTCAGGCGACCACGACAAGCACGCTATCGCCGTGGCGGCCGCGACCGCCGCTGTCGCAGAAGCAGCAGTGGCCGCTGCTCAGGCAGCAGCCGCCGTCGTCCGGCTGACCAGCGCCGGCAGTGGCGGCGGTGCCAAGAACCACGCCGCGGCGTACGTTAGCGGGACTCGCTCCGGGATTCGTGAGGAGTGGGCTGCCGTTAAGATACAGTCAGCATTCCGAGGCTGCTTGGTTCGTTTTCTTTCATATCATTTTTAATTATTTTCTTAATTATAAATCTTTATTACTATTATATCTCGTTAATGTTTGTTAATTAATTTTAGTTCACTAACTACGAATTTATTGTCACCGAGATTGCCTACTCTCATGAGAAAATGACACGTGTCTCTTCTTCCACAAATCGTAATTTCTATTTCTATTATTATTCACTAAACAAGGATTAACGTAACGCTGAAGCAATTTAAGCGTAGAGATAAAAAGATGTGAAGAGGCATTTTTCTTTGTCTGCTTCTCTCTGCAATCCAAATATTCTTTGAAATTCTCCATCTCCATATTGCTCCACTTGAGCTGTCTTTTATTGTCGTTTTTCATAAAACATACTTGGTCACAAAATCCTCTCACCCTTTCAAGGAATCCAATAATCCCTTACTGTTTGCCAAGAAATTAAAAAAAGGAAACTTCTATAACGGAATTCTTATTTTATATCGTCGGTAAGAATTGTTATTTTAATTATTCAGAGTAGCTGAATTAATTTTATCGATAATGTTAAATAAAAAATTTGTATTCTCCCTAAATATAGCATGTGGACCTAAAAAAAAAATGTTTTCATATTTGATTTTGATGTGGTGGCGTTGTCACGTTAATGGGGTCATGATGGGGTTTTTCTGTATTGAGATAAATAGTTGTTGGTAATTGCGTGGTTGGGGTCCACTCATAGGTAGGGGCCAATCTGGGTAAAATCTTTTCTAATCTGCCAATTGTACTAAAAAAAACAATATGATTCATCGTCGGTGAATTAATGTTGGGTGGGATGGATATAGAGTTGGTGAGTTGTAATGTTTCTTTTATTGTTGTTTTGTCTGTTTTGTTGTTGATTTGGTGTTTGTTTATTTTATTGCTATTATTAATATTCCCTACTCTTGTTTGTACCTGCAACAGTTCCTTAAATTGGGAACTTAAATGCAGTGCTTTCTGGTTTCCTTCTTTTTCCCTTTCAAGTA
The DNA here is from genome assembly GCA_009761775.1 of Ficus carica. NCBI lineage: Eukaryota > Viridiplantae > Streptophyta > Magnoliopsida > Rosales > Moraceae > Ficus > Ficus carica. Next base: position 2,385,480 of record CM019750.1, read on the forward strand.
AAAATGGTTTTTTAAAAAAAAAAAAAAACCTGGTCTGAAGATTTTATTTTGTGTGTTTTGGAGTGTTGCAGAACTAGGAGGGTAGCTAATTTCAGACCTAAAAATAGATTCTGAGATTCCTTTCTGATTTCAGTATCTCTTCTCTTGGTTTATACATTAGATAAAAAAGACTTTACTGAAATGTTGTATTTAGTCTTTTTCTCGACTAATTTGGAGTTTAATATTTTCAACTTCTTGAGGTTTTGGTTCAACTTCATGCTTGTTTGACCATGTCGTTTCTAAAGTAGGCCCATGATAGCAAAAGTTGGTCTTGGGTAGTGTTTTCTAAGAAAGGAATGTGAATTTGACTTTAAAGATGAAAAAAGTTTTGGTGTTAGTTGGCCACTTTAATTGCATTCCGGAAAATGTGAAATTTTCTGAAATAGTATTCGGATAGATATTGGAAAAAATCATTTAAAATTAATTTTTTTAACATATTTAATAAAATCTTATCATATATGAATATGGTATGGACGTGGATCTTTTCCTCTATTAATATTGAACACTTTGAATGAATTTACCTTCAAAAATAAAAAAATATTGAACACATTGAATAAAGAATTGTTTTTGATCGGAGATGAAGTGAACACTTTTTATGGAATTTTAAAACTTGAAGCAGATGAGAGAAATTTTTGAATATGAAAATATTACTTCATATAATAGGTTTGAAAAGACAATGACTGGACGGGTTAATATTGAAAAAAAAAAGAGAATTTTTTCCCGTCTAATTCTAAAAATGAGATGAATTTTTAGATCCAAATAAACACAATTTTCATTTCATTTTTAGAATGAGATGGACCAAACACGCGAAACATACGTCCCTTCAATTTTGTATTAAAAAGCAAATCACCCGTCAAAGGATGTTTAATACATAGAAAACACTTTTTTTTTTTTTTTTTTTAATATCCTTTGTGGGGGTAACTGTGAGATGTCATTGTGTTCTCAATATCATGTCAGACATTGAATTCATGCTGGTTCAGAAACGATAACATCTTTTTAAGCGCTTCTTATGTTCAAATTTCCATGTCAAGCTTGGGCAATGCTCCTCCTTGGCGCCCTTTTCTAGCTGAAACAACAGTGTGAAAATGATGTCGAACAGTAATCTTAAATAAATTACTCGGGTTCTGAATTCATAAACTGTTTATGAAGGCAAGAAGAGCGTTGCGAGCTTTAAAAGGATTGGTGAAGATACAAGCATTGGTACGAGGTCACATCGAGAGGAAGCGGACGGCGGAGTGGCTGCATCGGATGCAAGCTCTCATGCAGGCGCAGGCACGAGCCATCGGCGGACGTTCCCAAGTCTCCGAATTCCATCACTCAACTAGCAAGTCCTCAAATTTCCATAATCCTGTAAGTGCAAATTTTTTAACCCTTCCTCTTTTTCTTTCCCTCCAATATTTTGAGTTTTCAAAGTTAATGGTTCTTAATGGAAATGTGGGGACCTTTTGCTATATATCTCTTGAAGACTTTTCAGTGTAAGACTTTTTATATGACTTTAAAGGAATGCGGTTCAGTAGTTATTACCATAAAGGTCCATATTGCGTAAATATTGTATATAACTATGAAACTTTAAAGACTCGTAAAAAGCCGTAAGGTTAAATGTCGAACGAACTTTTTCAGTTTCAAATAAAAGAGGTCACAGTTTCTTTGGATTTTGTTCCCTTTACGTTAACCTACTTAACTTACCCTCTGAATTCACTTTTACCTTCTTTTAGTTAAGGCAATATGAAATCACTTTTTTTTTTTTTCATTTTTTTTTTTGTCTACAATAAAAATTACTGGGAACATTTTCTTTGGTGTTTTTTCCTTTAAAAATTCTCTAGATACACTGACATGGACAAGTCGTTACACAATTTATTTTGACATGAAGTCTTCAGCTTGCTAAGTAGCCACTAAAGTGTGTAGAGCTTTTTTCAAGCAGGGACCGGCGACTCCTGAAAAGTTCGAACATATTGTCAGAAGTAAGAGTAGAAAACACGACCAACCATCTCTGCTTAGGGTATGTTAATTACTTTTATCTTCGGTGTAAAATTTTTGATCTGTATGATTTGGTTTCGTTTCTCAAATCAATCTTTCTATTATTGTAGAAAAGTAGCTCCAGATCAAACGGTAGGGCGATTAGTGATCATGATATGACTTATTCTGGTGGAAGCCGATCAGAGAGTCAATTGGATGAAAGATCAGGGAACCTAAGGAGTTCTTCGGTGAGAAACACCGCCACAGACGACGAAAAGAGTGACAGAATTCTTGAAATCGATACTGGCAAACCAACCCATATCACGCCCAAGAGGAGAAACCTCTTTCATTCCACAGACCGTGTCATAGCTTCAGACCATTACAGCCATAGCTTTACCACTTCAAAGGACTCCACGACACATTACACCCTACCGAGCCCTTCCTCTTACGAGGTCCAATCGTTAACCCCACTGAAGCTTTCGAACAATGACGTGGAGGAGGGCTCTTTCTGCACGGCTAACAACAGCCCACAGTTCTACTCTGCCTCATCGAAGGGTGCCAGCTCAAGGAGAAGTCCCTTCACGCCCTCAAAGAGTGATGGCTCGAGAAGTTTCTTGAGCGGCTACTCAGACTACCCCAACTACATGGCGTGCACCGAATCTTCAAAAGCTAAAGTAAGGTCACTCAGTGCCCCTAAGCAGAGGCCTAACTATGAGAGATCGAGTTCGGCGAAGAGGTACTCAATTCATGGTGTTGGTGAATCAAGACAGAGTGGACAGAGGATCTCTGCATTGCATGTCAATTTTATGAACAAAGCCTATCCGGGATCTGGTCGCTTGGACAAGCTTGGAATGCCTATAGGTTACAGATATTGAGATATTTTTCCCGACGCGATTTTATATGACTTTTAATTCCTGTTATTTCACTAACTTTGTGGTCGAGATCGAGTCGTTTAGTTGCCCGTGTAAGAATCTAGGTGGTAATAGGGTAATTTAGCGGCTTTTTGCGTTTTAGACTTAGAAACTGATGTTTAACAGTGCTATTTGTTGTACTAAATTAATGTATTGGTAGTGAAGGTAAAGTGGGTAGTGTTTGTAGTTGCATTTTCCCTTTTCTTTCTTGTTCTTCCAAGTTCCAAGGAATAAAGGTGAGACATGAAACCGAAAATTATCCTTAATTGTGTCTGTTTTTTCTCTCAAATTCTTGTGTTATCACTTAAGGACAATAGAACTTTAAAAAGCACAAAAAAATCCATGAGAAAAGTAACCAAAGTTCAAAGAAAAGAAGAGAAGAGAAAAGAATAGTGTACCTGCTTTTTTTATACCATATAAAGGCCTCCATCTCAGCTTCCGAAAAAAAAAGAAGAAAGTGCTGCTTCATAAACGGTGCTGTCTGTTTTACTATTCTGTGAAAAAAGAAATGACTTTGTAACTTTTTTCACAACTGGTGTCGTGGTGTAGTTGGTTATCACGTCAGTCTAACACACTGAAGGTCTCCGGTTCGAGTCCGGGCGACGCCAATGTTCTTTTTATTTTCTTTCCAGAAGGCTTTAATTTTTATGTTACAATAAATAAACCCAGCCAAACTCAAAAAAATATCATTTCAATTTTTGTCTTTTCTCTTGAAAAATCAATAAAAATTATTATTAATTTTTAAAAAATTAATTAATTTCAATCTAAAAATTCCCAAAGCAATTATGTATTGTGAATTGTAAATTGTAAATTTTTAATATGTAAAGTTATAGAACCAGATTGCTAAACATCTAATCTAATGCTAAAAAGTAATTCCTACTGGTATTACAAAATAAAAATCATAAAGTAGAAAGTTTTTATTTATTTATGCATTTTTTTTGTAAGGGAAATATGTATACATATTTTGTAAGGGAAATATGTATACATATTTCACTCTGAAAATAAAATGTAAACTCACTGTAAATATGTATAGGTTTCTGAAAGAACAAAGAACAGAAGTTTTTTTTATTTTTTTTATTTTTTTTTATAAGTGAATTATGGAGAGAGAAAAAATAGGGGGGAAAAAAATTAGCGCATTGTGTATCAACAATCATATACGCCTTCTGTACTCTATAAATATCAAAAGTCTTCAAACGTTGCAAAAATAATTGTTGTGGAATTTATATGTTCTCTATCAAACTATACAAGCATCCAAATATAAACCATATAAAAAATTTACTAAATTAAAAATAAAAAATAAAAAATAAAATGACAAGGTATGGGATTGAAGGAAATGTGAAGTGAGACCCCTCAGTTGCCGCAGCTCCATTTTGAGGTAGGCACACAGCTCAGGTAATGACACCAACTGCAGTGCTTGTTTCCATTCTCTCCTTTGAATAGCATCACCAACCCAACGGTAAACCTGCAAATTATTTACAGCCGATAAATAAAATCAGAAATCATATTTGACGCATCTGCATTTCGTTACAATTAGCACCGTTGAATATTTGTTATGTGAGATAATTAGGAATTTTTGAAGATCCAAAAACGAAAAATAATAATAGAGTTCTTGCAAGTATGATAAGCATGGTTTTAACTGTCATAAGCGCAAGAGTAACTAGATTGGTTAGTTTAATTGCCAAGATTTAAATACGGATAATCTTACCAGACAATTAGTAGTGCGACTGCAGCTAACAAAAGAATGTATTGATAAGCCTTGTGCTTAGATTTTACACGAGTATTTGCTGGAAGATGCCTGCTCTCCAAATATCCAAATTGAGGACGGATAAGCAACACGAAACCAAGTAGAAAACCAGTCAAAAATCCTCCAATGTGAGCGAAGTTGTCGACATGGGGTAGAATTCCAACTGCCAAGTTGATGGCAATGATAACGATGAGTGTAAATAGAGCCGCAGCCTACAATGCAAAAGGGGAAAAAAAAAAAAAAAGAAAGGTTAAAGACTGGGCAATGTATCAAGTCTTTATGTGAAATTCTTGTTTATTTTGCTGAAAGATTAAGTTTAACAACAAACCTTATTGGAATAAATAGTCCAGTTGGTTAGGAGCTCGGATAACATAGCTCCTAGAAGTCCAAAGAGCGCACCGGAAGCACCAACAGAGATGTTGCGCTGGATAAAGAGGGAAGACAAAATACTTCCACCCAATCCCGATATCAGATATATTGAGCCGACGCGCACTGTAGATTAGAATAAGTACTTTAGTTTCACTAAAATTAAACAGAAAGATAAGACAAAAACATGATTAAAGATAACAAAACGATAGTTGAAACAAACTCAAGACAGGAAGATAAGTGGGATACCGAATCCAAATTGTTGTTCGAGACGAATTCCAATGAAGACCAAGCTCAACATGTTCGCAAGCAAGTGGATGACACCAGCATGCAACCAGATACAAGTGATGAGTCTCCACCCTTGATTACCATGTACGACTTTGCGCCATTCCAAAGCTCCCAACTTTTCTAATCTGCGCAAGTAGGTAGAATTATAGGTGCTACTAAAACTGAGAAAGCAATTCCAAGCTTAAGCAAGCCATTAAATTCTGATAAAAGATAGGCTAACTTATTCAAAAACATATCATAACCAAAACTACCATACAAACTCTTAATGCTATGCGTTGCTTACATGGAAAGTCACCATTTTGTTGGTTAGTCGCTAAGAAAGCAATTTCAAGTTTAAGCCATTTGATTTTCACAAGCAAATTAGGCTAGCTCATTCAAAATCATATCCTAACTAAAACTTTTATACTAGCTCTTCGTGTTACTTACCATTTACAAGTAAAACCGCTTATTAGAAAGTTTATTGCAAAATAATGAAACAACATTCTAAAAAAAGTCATTAAGCAAAAAAAGTAAAACTTTATCCCTTTATACATCTTCAAATATCAACTTCTTGAACAATGACAAAACCAGCTTTAATAGTTCATCTTTTATTCCGAAAACTTCAATATTGAAAGACTCATCCTTTATGCTATATGTCCCCTTAATTAATTTGGACTAATTCAGAATCGAAATCCATTAAATAAAATTTTTTACAAGTCCCAACCACTATGAAGACGCACAATACCAACTACCCAGAAGTGGAAATGCCAACAGAAAGAGAGAAATTATAACATATTTCAAATGGACAAAAAGAATTAGGAGTATAAAAAAAAAAGACAGCCTAATTCAAATCACAAATCGTCTAATAAACAAAAAGATTCAGCTAATCTCAAAATAAACAAGTAAATTTTTCACAAACTTAGCTACTACATACAAATTTAAACAAAAATTCAATTACTACATGACTATAAAACCCATATCAAATCCCAACCCAGAAACACAGAAATCATCAAGCTTAACAGAAGAATCAAATCATACCCATTTAAGAAATAATAATAATAATCAAGAAAGGAAATTAAGGGCATAGCAGAAAACTTACGTGGAAGAAGAAGGGCCAAAGAGAGGGTTCTCCTTCAGAGGCTGAAACGACAGCCTCCCAAGAAACTTGGCGACACAATTCCCTTCAATCCCAAAATTATTTTTTGGGCAATTGTTGATGTACATGGCAATGATGAACACAGCGATATTGGCAACGACAAACATCGGAATCAGCCACGAAGTCCATTGGTTCTCCGAGGTTTCCACATAGTACGGATTCGAGTAGTTCCCAGCAGATGGGTAATTGTTTCTGCTCTTTGTTCCTCCTCTCTCCAGATCTTGGTTAGCCATTGCTTTTCTTCTTCTTCTTCTTCTTTAGGCCGAAGGTTTTTATATTCAGGTGTGGAAAATTAGCGAGACCCAGAAGAGAAATAAGAGAGGACAGAGATTGAGAAGTGGCTTAGAAGGAAGTGATGAGTCTGAACTAAGGAAGGACAAGAAGAACAGAGGAGAGGGAAAGAAGAGAGAAGTTTCTTTTCTTATAAATTTTTTTATTTTGGGATTCTGGGATTTTTGTTAACCGTTGAGAAATGTAAGTTTTGGTTTAGTTGTAAACAATCTTAAATAGGTGAGTTAAATGTCAGATTCCCTGTCGATTACGTGTTGAGTCCGACGGTGAGAGCAAAAGGCCACGCGTATGAATAACTTCACTTTATGCAAATAATTGGACAAAGAAATAGTTTAGTTACATTTATGCCCCTATTCTTTTTTCTTTTTTCTTTTTGGTTTTCTAAATAAAATAGAAAAAGGAAGTTTACATGAAATCGAAATTGAAAAGGTTTTTTTTTTTTTTTTTTAAATTAGTGAAATTGAAATTGAAAAAGTTTTTTCATTCTTCATTATACTATAGATAGGAGATGTTTGCTACAGGACTTTGAAAAAAAATACTATGGATAAGATTTTGTATTTTTTATAATCATTTTTGTATTTTATACCTTTTTTTTTTTTTTTTGTTGGGGGGGGGGGGGGGGGGGGGGGGGGGTGGGGGTGGGTTTCTAAATAAACCAAGAAAAGGAGGTTTATAAGAATTGGAAATTGAAATGTTGTTTCATTATGTAATAGGGAATGTCCACTATAAGACTTGAAAAAATATACTATCTTTGTAGTTTTGGTTTGATTTTGATTAAATTCGATAAACAAAAGCGTGTATTATAAGATCATATCATATAAAAATCATGTAGTATAATGGGATATGATTAATCACTGAAAAAATCCTAATAAAAGACAGATTTAATGGTCTCTCAAACCAACCCCACTTGTTAAAAAGAGAGTGTAATGTATTTTCATGATTTAAACTCATGGGAAAATCTGTCTCAAATATTGTTGCCTTGACAACCTAACAAACGTCCACTCCGATTAGCAAAGGAGAAACAATGATAAATTCCATTTAGTTACGGCTTACATCCAGATATTACGTTAAAAATTTCTTTCTAAAAAAAATAAGTTTGTATTCGGTTTACCGATTGGAGATAAAAATTTTAAATTAAAATTTGTTGACTTTTTAAAAATTAGTTATAATTTTGTTGACTTTAAAAAAAAATAAAAAACTAAAATAAAAAATATAATTTAATTAAAATTGAGTTGAAATACCAAACGAAACATAAAACAAAATAAAAACACTAAACCAGTCCAATGCCAATTGGAAAGAGGAAAAGATGATTGACTTTGATTGCCACGTCATTTGGCCTTTTAGCTTAGTGGTCTCTACATGTGACAATCATTATTAGTTGAAGCTTACGTTTGATTTGTTGATTAAAAATGAAAATTTTAAATTAGAATTAGCTGATTTTTAAAAAACTAGTTATAAATTTTGTTAATTTTTCAGAAAAAAAAAATTGAGATAAAAAAGTATAATTTAGTTGAAGTTAAACTTAAATACTAAACAAAGTAAAAGTCTTGAAGACCCAAATTTCTATCACGAAAAGAAAAACATTATTAATTATTTTTTTAAGCTTTAAAAAAGGTCCAAAAACGAGTGAAACAGAATGGGTCCATGTGGTCACAAAATGTAGAACATTATAGATATGATTATGACCATATATTATTTGTGGCTCAAGTTTTAATAGAAAGGGCAAGCATAATTGAAATATGAAAACTACCCACGAAATACACAAATGGGTAGAAAATTAAAATGTGAAAATTGTGAGCCAAAATCATTTATGACATAATTACTTTCGCTTTACCTTTCTTTTTGATGCCCTTTTCTCTTAACCAGAGATTTTAATTGACTTCTCATTGCACTTACTAGGTGGTAACCTTTTTTTTTTATAAATTGATTTCTTACTCAATTTTATTGGTTAGGGACCTGCACATTGGATTGCAGTATCTTCCTGAAAAGGTAAAAGTATTGTTATCTAACCTACATGATAAAAATAAATAAAAATAAAATAAAAACCTATATGTTAGAAGGATATTGTAATGTATTGCTTTTGGTCTTCAAACATTTCTTGTGAAAATAGAAAGCTTTTCTACTTTTTATGAACTGCTCAAGTTAGATAAAGTGGTTTAACCGCGCGTGCTTCTTTTTGTTTCTACCAAGGACCTTTGTGAACCTCTTTCCATATTATTCTCAATTTAAAATGTATGGTGAGGAATGTTGGCACTTGGCATTGGAGGATAAATTTCTCTAGAGAAAAAAAAAAAAAAAAAAAAAAAACCCCATTATTGTTAAAATAAATCTAATGATATGATAATCATTAGAGCTATATTGAGTTCTGTTAGTTTTATACATATATATTTTATTTATATCTTAATAGAATTGATCCGATACTCAAAAAAAAAAAAAATTTTTGTATAGAGAGATGTTTTATCATAAAACGCTCTTATTGTTAATTGTTTGCTTGTGTTTTGGCTCTTTGTGGACAATGGAACACAGCTTGCAAATTGGAAATGGTTTTACCCTTTCAAAACCAAACAGGCCTCAAAGGCATAGACCAATTCTAAAAGTGCTCTGTCTCTATATTTTTTTTTTTTTGTCCGCCGGAGAATCAAAGCCAAGTTGTCAACTTAATAATAATAAAACCAAGAAAAGGAGGTTTATAAGAATTGGAAATTGAAATGTTGTTTCATTATGTAATAGGGAATGTCCACTATAAGACTTGAAAAAATATACTATCTTTGTAGTTTTGGTTTGATTTTGATTAAATTCGATAAACAAAAGCGTGTATTATAAGATCATATCATATAAAAATCATGTAGTATAATGGGATATGATTAATCACTGAAAAAATCCTAATAAAAGACAGATTTAATGGTCTCTCAAACCAACCCCACTTGTTAAAAAGAGAGTGTAATGTATTTTCATGATTTAAACTCATGGGAAAATCTGTCTCAAATATTGTTGCCTTGACAACCTAACAAACGTCCACTCCGATTAGCAAAGGAGAAACAATGATAAATTCCATTTAGTTACGGCTTACATCCAGATATTACGTTAAAAATTTCTTTCTAAAAAAATAAGTTTGTATTCGGTTTACCGATTGGAGATAAAAATTTTAAATTAAAATTTATTGACTTTTAAAAATTAGTTATAATTTTGTTGACTTTAAAAAAAAATAAAAACTAAAATAAAAAAATACAATTTAATTAAAATTGAGTTGAAATACCAAACGAAACATAAAACAAAATAAAAACACTAAACCAGTCCAATGCCAATTGGAAAGAGGAAAAGATGATTGACTTTGATTGCCACGTCATTTGGCCTTTTAGCTTAGTGGTCTCTACATGTGACAATCATTATTAGTTGAAGCTTACGTTTGATTTGTTGATTAAAAATGAAAATTTTAAATTAGAATTAGCTGATTTTTAAAAAACTAGTTATAAATTTTGTTAATTTTCAGAAAAAAAAAATTGAGATAAAAAAGTATAATTTAGTTGAAGTTAAACTTAAATACTAAACAAAGTAAAAGTCTTGAAGACCCAAATTTCTATCACGAAAAGAAAAACATTATTAATTATTTTTTTAAGCTTTAAAAAAGGTCCAAAAACGAGTGAAACAGAATGGGTCCATGTGGTCACAAAATGTAGAACATTATAGATATGATTATGACCATATATTATTTGTGGCTCAAGTTTTAATAGAAAGGGCAAGCATAATTGAAATATGAAAACTACCCACGAAATACACAAATGGGTAGAAAATTAAAATGTGAAAATTGTGAGCCAAAATCATTTATGACATAATTACTTTCGCTTTACCTTTCTTTTTGATGCCCTTTTCTCTTAACCAGAGATTTTAATTGACTTCTCATTGCACTTACTAGGTGGTAACCTTTTTTTTTTATAAATTGATTTCTTACTCAATTTTATTGGTTAGGGACCTGCACATTGGATTGCAGTATCTTCCTGAAAAGGTAAAAGTATTGTTATCTAACCTACATGATAAAAATAAATAAAAATAAAATAAAAACCTATATGTTAGAAGGATATTGTAATGTATTGCTTTTGGTCTTCAAACATTTCTTGTGAAAATAGAAAGCTTTTCTACTTTTTATGAACTGCTCAAGTTAGATAAGTGGTTTAACCGCGCGTGCTTCTTTTTGTTTCTACCAAGGACCTTTGTGAACCTCTTTCCATATTATTCTCAATTTAAAATGTATGGTGAGGAATGTTGGCACTTGGCATTGGAGGATAAATTTCTCTAGAGAAAAAAAAAAAAAAAAAAAAAAAACCCATTATTGTTAAAATAAATCTAATGATATGATAATCATTAGAGCTATATTGAGTTCTGTTAGTTTTATACATATATATTTTATTTATATCTTAATAGAATTGATCCGATACTCAAAAAAAAAAAAAATTTTTGTATAGAGAGATGTTTTATCATAAAACGCTCTTATTGTTAATTGTTTGCTTGTGTTTTGGCTCTTTGTGGACAATGGAACACAGCTTGCAAATTGGAAATGGTTTTACCCTTTCAAAACCAAACAGGCCTCAAAGGCATAGACCAATTCTAAAAGTGCTCTGTCTCTATATTTTTTTTTTTTTGTCCGCCGGAGAATCAAAGCCAAGTTGTCAACTTAATAATAATAAAACACATGAAAATAGTGGATAAATCGGCGGGGTCAAATGTTATTCAGTACCATATCGAACATGTGCCTTGTAAATTCACACCACATAAAGAAGAAGATCAAAACACAAAGCTAGTAAAAGTAACAAAAAATCAATCCTCACGAAAAAGTCAACTTGTTGAGTAACTCAACAACAAAGAAAGTCAACCGCCCCACGTCATCTTAATTACATAAAACGACATCATATTTTTCTTTATTTTTTTAAATCTATTATCTATTAAGTAAACCCTCTTCCTTTAGGGTGAACCCATCCTCACTCGTTAGATTTTCACAATACATAATTGACTTTATCAATCCAAATTACTTAACTTTTTTGATAACTCAATTGGTTATTTTACACGTCACAAGAAATTGACATTCGGTCCAATAGCATTAGGATTTTGGGTGAAATGAGATTTTGAATGAGATTGTGAGTTCGATCCTCGTATTATAGGGTAGTAAATAAATAAAATAATGTGAAAAAAAAATAGAATTATGATTATATTTTATATTTTAAATGGAAGGGGTGGATTGGTCATTATGGGAATAGAGTTAAAGGGCAGGTGGAAGTTGCTTGGAAACGGATGAGTGGGCTATCATTTGGTGGAGGGGGGTGATTGTGGGAACGTGAAGGAATAACTCCTCCTTTGCTTACGCGTATGCGTGTACAGCACAGAAAATATATATAAATAATATATATTTTGTATGTGCACGATCACATTTATATATATATATACATATATATATTCCCACTTCGCAAGAAAAAAGAGAAAAGAAAAAACGCACAACGCACACGATCACAAACTGTTTCTGTCTATGAGACGCTTTTCTTGGCAATTTGGTGGGCGGATTTAGGTTTGTTGGAAAATTAGAATGCTCAAAAACGACACTTGCTTAGAAGCTACTCTCTTTTTCCCTTTGCCATCTGGCTTATACTTACATGACATGTCTCACTTTCAAGTTTTCTACCTCAGAAATTCTCTCTCTCTCACCAAAACAATAACATCTAATATCATCTCTTTGATTGGAATTTGGTCTAAATCTTTTAGAGTTTAAACACCTACCTGGCTATTTCCTATTTGTAGTTACTATTTGTCTTGTTGAACTTAAGTGTCCGATCACAATTCTTCATAAGATGCTAAAGTTGCAAATTTGCCATTAGATGTATACTTTACGCAAGTTCTATGAGTGTCATAAATATGTATATGTGTATCTATTTGTTTAGATGAGCAATTTCGCCATTGCTACCTAATTCTATGGCTGCGTGAACGTGTGACTCAGTTAACCTAGCCAAGAAAGGATAAAAAATAAAGACTTGATATCAAGAAAGGAAATAGGTGGTTGTTTTTTGCTTGCCCAACTTGAAGAGAACTAATTACTTGGGACGAGGAACTCAATACAATAGTAAGGTTGATCATTCTTCTCGAGAATAGTAAGGTTGATCATTCTTCTCGATAAGATTTTTAGTTCGAATCAATCTCACTAATAATCAGATACATCACAGGAGAATACACCCTGTCTTCGAGGTTGTAGGAGTATATTTCCCAAAAAATAGGTTGTTGACTAGCTTTATAGGATATGATGAGTTTAGCATCAAGAAATGATATAAGTTATTCTTTGTTTACATGATTCGAAAAGGACTAATCACATGAGACAAAAAACCCAGTAAAATGATAAGATCAATCGTTCTTCTTAATAAAATAATTAATTTGAATTAATCTCGTCATGATAGTCATGACATATATATGGACTTTTCTATATGCCACAAAAGGATCTTCTTATTCAAATCAGTGATGATCAAGATATATTTATACATATATGGACTCTTCTACATGCTACAAAAGCTATACCCAATCCTCAAGGTTGTCATTTTCCACCATCCAAAAAACAAAAAAAAGATTGTTGACTGTCTGCTGTAGGATACGATGAGTACCCAACTTGGTTTAATCCAAGGATTTGACACTTGAGCTTTTTTTTCTTTTTTTCTTTTTTATTTACCAAATATACCAATAGAAGAATTTACTGCAAAACTACGAAGATGTCAATCGCCGCACATGATCTCTCATTTCTCGCCTATTTTTCAAAGGCATTAAAGCACATTCTACTTCCCACTAATAAGCTTTAAGCATCAAACGCAATTCCTTTAAAGCTTTTCTTGTGTTACTTTAATAAGGGTTCTACAAAATTCCTTAATAAGTGGAAACTCTAAAAAATTTGAAAAAGACTCACCACTATACCCAAAGAAAAACTCCAGTTCTAGATTGTGACTAGATTGGCTTGTGAACCATTGTGGCTTCTCATTTTCGTTTACGCGTATGATATTATGTCTACAATTATCACAGGATGCTTTCACTTTAAATAGAGAAGGCTACATGGAGAGCCAGAAATTAAGTGACAGGTATGGTTATTCCATTAAGAAAGAGAGACTTTAGCGGCGGCCAGAATCCATCGCATCGTAAGCAGAAGAATCCGCATAAGAATTCAAGGTTGAATCTGCACTCGATCCAATTTCAAGTCACACGTAAGAATCTAATTTCTAAACTTATTGGGGCAAGGATACAAACTCAACCTCATAGTGGATCGGGTGTTAAATTGCCATTAGAATACTAATGTCTAGCCACTATGGCAAGCCCTATGTAGGAGGGGCGGGGAGTAATGACTTTAAGTAGTTTATACATGCCACATGTTCTATTCTAGTTAGCAATTATCTGAAATTTGTTAAGTTAGTGTGATTCACTTGTGAGTCCACTAAATTTCTCTTCGTGAAGGCCGTTGTGATCACAATTGCTAAACCTCATTCAGTTCCCAGAAGATCCAAGAAGGATACTTTATGCAGTATGAGCTACAAAGAATCCAAATTCCATAACAATCTAAACATACAGGGCTAGGGAAATGAAAAACCAAAGTCAAAATCCCTGAAACTGTCTCATGAGAAAAGCACCAGATTATTGGTGTTCAAAATCAGCGGACGGTTCATTGAAATGCTCAAGTAAAAAACACAATAATCTTTCTAACTCGCATATGAAGAAAACAAATATCCAAAAAGGTGATGGGCTTTCATGGCCGAGGAATCCACTCAAATACATGAAAATTTAAAGCATGGCAGAATGTTAAACAGATTAATCTAGCAAAAGGGTGACAAATGGCAGGGAAAATGGAAGGAAATCACCGCTTCCCACCACCACCTCCAAGCTTAGGGCCCTTGGAACCAGCACCACCCTTTGGAACGTTACCCTTGGATTGAGTCTTCTGTGACTTGGCCAACTCCGCTTTCTTCGCCTTCTTTTCATCCTTGGTCTTCTTGATCCTCTCCTTAATTTCCCTATGAAGTAACACAAAAAGGGTGTTAATCATTCAGAAAGAGCATTACATATTACTGCATCGAACAACTCAGAAAATTTCCCTTACAAAAACTTACGAGATTTCATCTCTCACTAAACTAACAGATTATACAGTTTGAGTATTGAAAAGAAAGTATAAGATAACTGTCATTTGGAAATTGGAAGGATCGCTTCACATTTCTTAAGCATCTAATAACATGGCAAATTAACCTAAAAGAGATTTTAACTCCCCAAACTGCTAGATTGTAACTTCATAGAAAACGAAAGAAACATACCGGAGAGCGGCCTCACGAGCAGCGTCCCGAACTTCTGGCTTCTCAGTTCTTCTCTTCTGAATAACTTCCAATGTGGCACCAACAATGGCCCTTGAGTAGGGCTTCTTGGTGGCACGGCGCTTCTTCTTCACGGCCTCAGCAGCAATGTCCTGATATAACCCAGCCACACAACATGAGCAATTTCATTTCACAATGTCACATTAGCAATTTGTTCAAATCAACACCAATGCAGGGACAGCGGTTCGTATTAACGGGTCGTGTTCGTCCTAGTTATACTATTCATGTTACATTTACTAACACCCAAATCACAATACAGATAATTAAACATGACATAACTGAAAAACTACTAAAAAGGAAAAAGCTTTTGAGGAAAATAAAGACCTTCTTGTGTTGTTTCCGGTACATGGCAGTCCAGGTAAGCTTGGAAGGCTTCAACCGGTTGTGGAAGTACCTCTTGCATTTTGAATTTGCAAAGAGGAACACCTAAACAAACCAAATAAAAATAAAATTAAAAAAAAAAAACCATCACTTTTAGGTTAAATCGAAAATGGAGATTGCAAAAAACGAGTTACAAAAAAAAATATATATTTGGGCTTAACCTGAGAATCAGAACGGACAAATCTGATACCCCTACCAGGGTATATCTTGGCACCGCTGAAGCGGCAGAGTTCGGTCCTGAAATGGAAAATCCAATCATTTCAAAGTAACAAAAACTCTAGTACTCAGACATTGACGAGATATCGAAAAATCCTAGATTTGAACATAGAAACACCGATAGAAGCACTGACTGGTTTGGTTTATCGGAATGCTAGATTAAGCAGTGAAATTCAAATTGTACAGAATTAGAGAGAGAGAGAGAGAGAGAGAGAGAGAAGGAGGAGAGAGAAAGAGACGTACTTGAGAACCATGGCGGGCGGGGTCTGGTGGTGTGGCCGCTCTGCTCCGTGGGGTGGTCTGTGTGAGAGTTGGGGTTGGGTAGAGAGAAACCCTAAAGAATTTAACCAAGAAGAGGACGGAGCTTTTAGAGATAGTGCGACGCCGTTTTGATAGTCCGATTGGCTTGGGCCTAGAAGCCTATTGCCCGTTAAGAGATTCGAAGTGGGTTTTACAGCCAGGTGATTTCCGTGGACTCATTTATTCATCTTGCTGATACAAAGCATTGTCGTTTATTGATCTTGTCGTTGTATTTGTGCGTTTATAGGCATTTTTCTTTTTAAGTCATTGTCGTTTATTACTGTCATTTTGCTTCTATATGTTGTGGTTTAAAATAACGCCGAATTTTCGTTATTGTCAAAAATATTGTCGTTTGATGCTCTTGCCATTCGATGTTTTCCAAGATCGTTGTCGTTTATAGGAATTTTTCGTTAATTACTTTCGATTTTCCGATATAGATACATAAATATATTACTATATATATATGTATCTGAATTTATCGTCGTTTGGAGGATTTTTATTCTTAAATCGCTGGACGCTGATGTTTGTAGGAAACGTTGTCGTTTTCAAGGGTTGATGTCGTTGACGAACACCACTGACATAAACAAAGACAATTGAAACTAAAGAGCTTCATAATAGCCAAAATACTAATTAAACTATTACATGGACACCATAACAAGAAACTCACCAAGTTGTAATCCTAATGCCAGTTCTATAACAAGTGCAATTATGCGAGACGACTCTAGAAGGAACAAAGTGATGCTATCCCATTGGCATTGCTACTAGATTTTATGATAGACTTGGAAAACTATTAAGCTTGATTGAAGACTCTTTTTTTTTTTTTATACTAAATTCACATTCTAAAATTAGTCATCGCTTAGCAAGCAACCATCAACAGACTCAAAGTGGATGAAACTCCCACGGCTGTGATTATACTTTCAACGAAAAAGGTAAGAAGAATTCATATCCGAACTTTCTGCCACTAAAAGTTTCTCCCCAGAAAATACATAAAAGCTTACGCCAAATTAGTAAAATGTTGGAAGATTTTCCGACCAAGACAAACCATCCTGAAGATGTGTGCTTACATGGACCATAGACCATCAAAAGATAAGTTCTTTCTACCTGCAGTTCTACTACTTTGCCTCCTTTAAGGCGCTTTAGCGGTTTCGCGAACTAGAGAAAGCTTAGCCAGAAGACCGCATAACTGAAGATATGAACCAACTCCATCGCAGATCCTCATATGAGCAAACCCGGTTTCCTGAAAAGGGCTCAAACAAATTTAGGAAACAAAAGAAAGAAAGACGAAGCAAGATCTTCAATAGAACAATGTGAAAACTCTGAGGTTATCACTCGTACCTTCATGAATTCCAATTTCAAATATTCAGCCATGTCATAGTTCTTAATGATACGGAAGAAGGTTGTGATTATATCAGTGGGGGAATAGCCCAAATCATACAGCTGCTTAAGGCCGGAACAGGCATCATCGAATTTCCCTTCAAGTACATGACGCACCATGTTCTTCACATGCAATGGATGAGGCTGGTCGCAAACCTGAAAACAACCAAAATCTTACTGAGTTTATCAGTTACACAAAGGAAAAAAAAAAAAAAAAGACCAAAAAAAAAATTTAAATAATCCCTATGGCCTATGGGTGATCAGGTGATGTGACCTTGAAAACATTTTCTTGGTTGACAAACCGGAAACCGCTGTACGTGGCTTGCAAGTTATTCAATGCCTGCCTCATATCACCATCAGCAGTGAAAATAATGGCTTCAAGGCCTTCCGGAACATAAGGAACCTAAATTGGTTAAAGTTCACAGATAATTAAAAACATGCCAGCCAAATTATTAAAAAAAGTGGAACATTAGATGGAAATTCTATTCCAAGAAGTCAAGAAGCAAGTAGAGAATTCCAACCTTACAGCTAATTGAAGTGGACATGCTAGATCAAGTCATCAAGATACTAAATTAAACATGAACGAGAACTGACAACAATTTTCCTTGGAACTATCTAACTACAAGCATTAATGCATGCAATATTTGAGATGCAAAAAAATGCGGATAGGCTTCCACCTTTTCTGCGTCAACAACCACCATCAAGCGACTGAGTATCTCTTGATCAGATAATCTGGAAAATCGAACAAGTGCACATCTACTCTGAATTGGCTCAATAATTTTTGAAGACGTATTGCACGCCAGAGCAAAACGTGTCGAGTTTGAATATATCTCCATTGTCCTCCTCAAAGCTTGCTGTGCTCCAGATGTCATACTGGTTTTCAGGAGCGTAATATACAATATTACAGAACAAACACATGTTAAAAGGAATATATGGGACATTCCGTTAACGATTGGGCGTTCGACCATCAATTTAGTGAAACATTATAATTAGTAGTTACCTGTCAGCTTCATCCAGTATAACTACCTTGTGCCGCCCGGGAGGCAGTGTCACTTTCTTCTGAGCAAACATTTTAATTTTGTTCCTCACAACATCGATACCCCTAAACAAGAGCACAGCATAAATATAAGCCAAAGGGCATTTTTCCTTATAAATTGAAGTACAAAGAAAATACCGCAAAGGCATTATGAACCTACCTATCATCTGAAGCATTTAGCTCTAGCACACCCTCTCTGTAATTCGGTCCCAGTAGCTCATGTGCAAGAGCCAAAATACTAGTGGTTTTTCCAGTGCCAGGAGGACCCTGAAAAATATCCAACAGTTACAAGTGTAAGTGTGCGTGTGTGTGTGTGTGTCTTATACGGAACATGTAAGAATCAAGTACGAGATTACAAAATTTCTTAAACCAAATAACAAGTAGACATTTACATGTAAGTAATAAAAATTGGCTTCTTTCAGACATTTTTCACATCTCAAAAGACTGACACAAAACCAAGCCAAGCAGACATTTTTCCTTAATAAGCCCAAAACTTTCATTGAAAATCAAAACCCTGATTAGGGTTTACTGTAAAAATTCCCAAATATCAAAAACATTTCACAAAATTTCATTCCAATTGAGTCCATATACATTCTGTTCAACATTTCTCCGAACGAAAAAAAAAAAACCAGCACACACACACACACCCCATAAAAAGAGAGAGAAGTAAAATTTTCAACTAAAAAGGAATTATTTTTGAAATTTTGAGGTTTGGGGAAGGGGAAAAAAATGGCGAGAGAAAATAGGAGGGGGATACTCACGGATAAAATGAGGTTGGGCATATTGCCGTCGCGAGCGATGACCTGAAGCCTGGAGACGGCGTCTTCGTTGCCGACGATGTCTATGACCTTGTTGGGCCTGTACTTCTCCACCCACGGCATGTCGTAGCCACTCGCCAATGAAGATGACGACGCCGCCGCCGCCATTGCTGTCGTCAGAGAAGCAATCGCGATACAATCGATCGCAGTCACTGCTCTGAACAAGAACAAGACCCAATGTCCACCAGCCCCAAAATCCACCCCCAGATTCCCTCCTCTTGCTTCTCGATTTGGAGGGAAAATTTTTTTTTATCCAATAAAGAGAGTGTGCCCTGTAAAAAGGCTTATTTTCATTTGTGTCCCCTGAATTTGTCTTCTGTTTATAAAATAGTCCCCAGAAAGAAACTACAGTTTGGTATTGTTTTGAAATCATTTTGGAAAGTAGATCTCACAATTTTCAATAATAGTGTTTTGAAAATGGTTCTAACAATGTCGTTTATTTTTTACAAAATCAGAAAATATAAATGAAATTTCGGTTTTCATTTTCTAAAACTTATACAGCCATTAATATATTTATAACATATCCAATCATATTTTTACTATTTTTTTGTACTTGAAACCAATTTTTTTATAAAACACAATCAAATGTAATATCAAAAATATCTCAAAATCATTTTTCAATCGTTTGCACTTTTATTTTATATTTAAAACAAAATCATTTTCAAAATGCTCCAAAATGGACCCTTAAATTTCGATATTTTCCCTTGAATTTGTCATCTATTTTGATATTAAAAAATTCTTTGAATAAATTAAAATAAAAGTGTAGGATAGTTTGTTAATTGGATTTTCAAAATAAAAGATTTACTAACTAATTAAAATAAAAGTTTTCATTACGTACATCCCATATCATGAATTAATAAAAATTGATTCTTGTTCCAATAGTATGAAGTAACAAATCTCTCACCTCAATTTTATAAAATAAAAAGTTTAAAAAAAAAAAAATCCGTTCTCCGTTCCACCCCACATTTGTGTTTGTGTATCTAATATATATATTTTTTTGTATGCGCGTGTAATGCGTGTGCTATGTTATACATAATATGTATGATAATTTTATAGTCCTCTCTTATTTTTAAATTTACGCTTGCATTTAATTCGTCTGTTGGAATTGGTTGATTTTTCAAAAACTAGTTATAAATTTTGTTGACTTTTCAGAAAAGACAAAAACTGATATGAAAAATTACAGTTTAGTTGGAATTAAACTGGAACCCCAAACAAAGAGATTTAGCTTGCGTTTAGTTCATCGGTTGAAGATTAAAGTTGGTTGACTTTTTAAAATTAATTATAATTTTTACTGACTTTTCAGGAAAAAAAATAAAAAAACAAAAATTAAAATGAAAAGATACAATTTAATTGAAGTTAAACTCAAATATCAAACAAAGCATTGAACTTTACTTTAATAAAATTATGGTTTAAAATATATATGCAATCATTATATAATCCTCCTTAATTAGTTCAAACTTAATAAGAAAAATAAAACAAAACACACAAAAAGAAACCATCGTTCTTAAGATGCGGGAATATGTCGTTTTTAGTGTCATGTTTTAAAGTTGTTAACGTTTGTAGTAGTTGTTGTCGTTATTTCAAATTTAAAGTCGTTTAGTTTCAAAGTTCATTGATGTTTGTAGAACTTTTGTCGTTCGCAATACTATTGTCCGTTTCTGACATAATGCGTGCGACGGTGAGCTATGGTGTCATTTAAACGTTATTGTCAATTTAAAAAAGAAATTAATAAAAAAAAAAAAAACTTAATTTTCTCACGTGTGTTCATTTTCGTGCTATCGACGTTTTGGAAAACTATGTCGTTTCCAACTGAATGTTGTTGTTTTCATGTATTCGTTGTCGTTTGAAGAAAGGACGTCCTTTTGTTTTAGCTGCTTTGAGGAAATACTATCGTTCTCGAGATGTTGTCGTTTATTCAATTTCCTTAATTCTATCATTCATCTGAAGGTTATTTCTCGTTTATTCAGCATGTTGTCGTTCAACACTATTTTCGTTTAGAGAAATTTCGGAGAATGTCAATATATATATATATATATATATATATTCTGATTTAAGCAACAGATGTTGGGAGGACCGATCAAAAATCATACAAATTCTAACTACAAATGAATAAGGATAAGAGATGCCAATACTAATTTCAAGTTTTAAATATCAATATGCGTGATTGTAAGGGATCATTATTTTTAGTAAATATTTGAAAATTGTTACATCAATAAAATTAGAAGATTATATCTAATAATAAAACTATAGTATCTTATCACTAGATAAGTTGGCATAAAAAATTTGATATTAGAGTTAATATACTATTCACTATGAATTAATTAATGATTTAAAAGTTGTAACATATCAGTAGTTATTGAGTCAGGATACTTTATCTCTTGAGTGTTAATTTGTATCTCTTCCATTTTCCAAAAGTTTTAGTTATACTTTATTTTATATATAGATAAAAAAAAAAAAAAAGTTATAAATGTATTATTGCATGAAAAATAACGGTCCGTTTGAATTATAAATTGTATTTAAATATTTATTCAAACTAAATATTTGTATTTAAATGTAGAAATTGGATTGTGTTGAAATTAAATGTGTGTTTCTAAAAAGTGATTTAATTTCTAAAAAGTGAACATTTGAATTTAGATTTATTGTGAAATTATTTAATATAATTTCACTTTAATATCAGTCCAACCACGTTTATTACATTTGAGTACAATAATAATTATTATAATATTTTATCGGGCCATGAGTTATTGGATTTGCAGGATTTTCTGAATCTCTCTTAAAAGAATAATTACTTTTCATTATTGCCAATGAAAACCTTTGAAAGGTAAAAAAGTGGTGCTCTTCAAATTGGCCTTCTTTTTTTTTTTCCCCCCCTCAAACCATTTAATAAAATTGCTTGATTAATCCAACTCCAAGAGACGTATATACGACTATCTATGGTCAAAAGGGAGACATGTACAACTGGTTTTGAACCTTTATTCACGTGCATGTGGTCCATAAATAAGAGAAACATGATACCTTAATATGTTTGTCGCACTCCTGGCTATTATTATTTGATCAAAACGGTATAACCAATAATCAAATTCAAAAAGGCTTTTTAGCATCACAAATCATTGCAGATTCTAAGAATGGATCGCCACAAACCGACATGTTAACTGGCTAAACTTTCTCCTGTAATGATGCATATAGTCCAATCACAACCACACAATATATATATATATATATATATTTTTTTTTTTTCTATCACTTAAAAACAAGTGAGGGTTATATATATTTTTGTATGCAATAAAAATCATAAAAGTTTTTTTTTATTTTTTTTATTTTATATTTTATACTCTACTGCAGTATATAATTGATTTACACGTAACATATACATTCAATCATATATTTTTGAGTTAGACAAATCAATCCTATCACGATTTTTTGCAAAATAAAATTGAACTCGTTGTGCAAGTTTCAAGTTGTGTTTTTTAACTTAAATTAAAACGTATGCAACTCCATACAAATATTACGTAGAATTTTATTTATTGAGAAAATGCATGATGAAAAAACTATTACGTAATCTTGAATTGAAAATTATATATTTGAATTTTAATTGAGAATCAAAAAAGTTTTTCTTCACCTATTGAGAGAGTCGTGTCATTTATTCATGGGAGGAAAAATTAGTTGAAGAACACATTTCATATGGGGGCCATATGTGTCGTGTCTGTTTCCAAAACTATCTTCGTAATAGTTATTTTTTGGTATGTTGCAATATAAGGCCAATTGGGGTAAGCTTATTTTACCCATTGATGCAGTAAAAATTTTGACCATCCGATCAGTTTTTAATAGGTGTAGATCGAAAAGGTGCACCAAAATTAACGTGCTTCCTTTACATGCGATTACACTTAAAAAACAAAAAAAAAAAAAAAGGAGGAAAAAATTTTCTAAGAAATTTCATCCCCTTCTTCGAAAAAAACCAGCAACAATGGTTGCCAAACTCCGGCATGAACAGTAACATGGTAGCAATCATTGCTGTCCCTGAGATATGAAGGCATTTAGCCTCCCATGAATCAATAAGCACTAATCTCCAGTCAATTTTTATCTTTTTTATGCTATAACAACATTAATAAGAGTAAAATCTAAAACAAAAGTCACTGGGTTAACTGGGTTCTCCATCAACATTGCTTGCTGGCAACGAACCCATCCACCCCTTTTCCCAAACGCCGGTTCGAACCAACCCTTCTCCCCGTGGTAGAGCGAAACCGCTCTTCTCAAAGGAGACGCGGAGTCGACGCTTGGGTTGCGCCCATGGTGGACTTGACGCCTGAGTTGCGGCCCATAGCCTGGGCGGGCCCTGTACGGGTGAGCCTGTGGTACGGTCGACGTGAGCTCCCGCCGTTGCCCAGGTCGCAGAGGTGGGTCGCCGGTTTCTGGGCTGATCGAAGTCGACGCCGGTGAGGTCACGATGTCGTCGACGCCGGTGAGCTCGCGATATTGTGGATGCCGGCTCGCACGCGTGCTGGACCTCCGAATCGAACGGCGGCGAGAGCACAGCGGGGATGCCGACGCCCTCTGAATCACCGAATCTCATGGACCTCCAAACCGCCGTCCGTCGTGGGTCCGCGATTAGGCGGCCTCCTAGGTCCCTTCTCCGAACATCGAGCCCACCGATGGGGTTAAAATAGTTACCCGGCCGGTGTTGATGCCGTCGTTTAAGGGGAGGTAAGGCAGTGGGGTGGTGTGGGAGAAGGGGAAGGCTTTCCCCTCACATCTGGTTTTTTTTTGGTTTTTTTGTGTAATTATAAATTAAAAAAATAAAATAAAGGGTTAAACTGAAGTATAATTCATTTTATATACCCTATCCATATAGCTTATTTTAAAAAACCATTAAAATGTAATCGAACTATTGAGATATTGTTTATGTATTATAATTATCATATACCTTATCTTATATTAGTATAGATTAATACAAAAAATAAAAAAACCCACCATTTCCCTTCCTCGACGCAGGCAACTTCCCTGCCGACGCTGGCGACGGACCCCCCGATCAATTTGCCCCCTAGATGCTGAGGAGCCCAGGCGCCCCCTCCCCCTGACTCCGGTGGCCCCCCCTCCCCCACCCCGACACCGACCAAACCCCCTCTTCCCCTTCCCCCACCATGCTTGAGCCCCCCTTCCTAAGACCCCCCACCCCTGACGCAGACCATACTCTCCCTAGCGCTCTAGGCCCCCCTATCTATACCCTGGTGATGGAAAGTTTTAAAATTTTTTTAATTTCTTATTCAAACACTATTGTAAGGTAAAGTATATGATAATTATAGTACACAAACAATATCTCAACCGTTCGATTATAAATGAGCTCTATCAATAATGTATATAAAAATAGCTTTATTACAGACCCTAAAAAAAATGGTGTACTTGTTTTTATTTTTATTTCATAAGTTGATGATTCGAAACCGTTGATTCTTAATCGAACGTTAATTTTTTTATCCTATTAATAGAGAAAAAGTATATCCCCCACCTTAGAAGTCCCCAGTGTAAAATTTAATGAATAATAGTTAAGATAATAATAGCTAAAAAAGAGTTATAAAATATCAGAAATTTAACATCTCACTGTATTTATATATATTATTATATTAAAATCGATGATTTAATTATTTTATTATATTAAAATGGGTGAGTCTGTGATAGAGATCCTTTGAGGGTCTACCGGTAAGGGTCTCTACCGGTAAAGTATTTTTTTAGGCCGTTGAGATTAATCGAACGGTTAAAACATTGTTGGTGTTGGTGTACCATACTTATCATACACCTTACCTCACATTATCCTTCCCACCCAAAGTCTTCTCCGTACCGGCGACCCACCTCCGGCCCCCCCAC
The DNA here is from genome assembly GCA_009761775.1 of Ficus carica. Classification (NCBI taxonomy): domain Eukaryota; kingdom Viridiplantae; phylum Streptophyta; class Magnoliopsida; order Rosales; family Moraceae; genus Ficus; species Ficus carica. Next base: position 2,410,563 of record CM019750.1, read on the forward strand.
CGACCCCAGCCCCGGCCGGTGACCCCCCCTTTCTCTCTTTTCTCTTCTCTCTTTCTTCCCATTTCTCTCTATTCTCCTCTCTCCCGCGGCCCTCCCCACCGGCCCCCAGCCCGCCCCCCGGCCCCCCTCTTTCTCTTCCCCTTACTCTCTCTTTTCCTCTATTCTCTCTCTCTCTTCCCGGCCCTCGGCCCCCCCACCCCCGGCCGCCGCCCCCTGCCCCCCAACATCCCTGATGCGAGAAGAGAGAGAGAGAAGAGAGGAGAGAAGGGGATGGGGGTCCCTGTCAGGTGGGTGGGGGGGCAGGGGGCCTGGAGAGAGGGAAAAGAGAAAGAGAGAGGGGGGTGGCGGTCCCGTCGAGGGGGGGGGGGGCATCGGGGTGGGGGTCTGGGGGAAAGAGTGAGAGAGGAGAAGAGACGGGGGGAGAGAGAGAGAAGAAAAGAGAGATGGGGGGCGGCCGGGGGGGTTGGGGGGCTGGGGGGTGTGTGTCGACAGAGGGGCCTGCGAGCTTGGGGGGTGCCGGTGGTCCCAGGCGGGGGAGGGCAGGGGGCTGGATTGGGGGGTGGTCGGGGGTGAGTCACTGGCGTCGGGATGGTCGTCGGCGGCGAGAAGGTCGCCAGCGATGGAGAAGACTTATGGTGAGAAATATTATATGATGTAGGTATATAATAAGTATGAACACCAATAATATTTCAACCGTTCGATTTAAATCTCAATAATTTAAAAAAACACTCTACTGATAGAATTATTTGAAAAGACTTTATCACATTCTCTTTCTATTAAAATTATTAATTTTAATATTATAGTAAATAAAATTACCATAAAATATACATCACATCTTGGTCGAATAATTTAACTCAATGAGAGAGTTCGTCACTATTTGATGGAATCACGAGAAATCCGATAACTGTGGGACCCACTTAGAAAAAGTGAATGACGTGGCGACTCTTTAATGAATTCTTTGATGAAAAAAAAAAAAAAACCAAGGAAAACGAAACAAGAAAACAAAAGGAAAAAAAAAAAAAAAAAAAAAATCCAGAATTCAAAGAAAAAAAGCAACATCTTCGTAGCCTATCTCAAACCTTCCATTTTTACAAAGAAGCTCTCAAAAAAAGAAAAAAAAAAAACCAAAATTCACAAAACTTTGAATCCAGTTTCGTTTTTCGAATCCAATTTCTTTCTTTGATGGGCTAAATCGGTTCAATTCGAAGAATTAGGGTTCCAAGGAGGTGAAAAAATCCTAGATTTCTCTCGCTAACATGGCGTCGGCAAGGTCTCCGAACCGATCCTCGGAAGATATCGTCGACACGACGCCGTTTCTGGGCGGTTCCTCCGAGGACGGCAATTCGGCGGCGAGCCGGCGGTTCGTGCAGCGGCAGAGCCTCCGGCAGGCGGCGCGGTTCCTCCGGCAGGCGAGCAGCCGACGACTGATGCGCGAGCCATCGATGCTGGTGCGCGAGACGGCCGCGGAACAGCTGGAGGAGAGGCAGAGCGATTGGGCCTACTCGAAGCCGGTGGTGATCCTCGACGTCATCTGGAACTTCGCCTTCGTCGTGGCGGCGGCCGCGGTGCTGGTCCTCAGCATTCACGAGTCGCCGGAGATGCCGCTGAGACTGTGGATTGTCGGCTATGCTCTGCAGTGCGTCCTCCACGTTGTATGCGTCTGCGCCGAGTACCGCCGCCGCCGTCGGCGGCAGAGGAGCTCGGCGAATCCGGCGGAGGCGGGGAGTGGTGGAAGTTTGAGTTCGGCTGCGGGGGAGGATTCCACGCAGTATGTGTCGTTGGCTCAGATGGACGACGAGAATAATGGGTTAGTTCTGCGGCGGAAAATTTTGATTTGATTATATTTATGTTTGTATATAGATTTAATAATGTTGATAGGTTGGACGCTGAATTTTGATTGATAAATTTCCTAAAATTTTCCAAGATTCGTACTTTTTTTTTTTTTTGGGGGTAAATCATGGATTAATAATTGATTCCTGAACTTCAATTTGTGTCATTCAGATTGCTTGAGCTTAAAAAAAATGTCTTGATTTGCAACTTCTGTTGCATTTGCGAGGAATTGAGTTTGGAGTAAAAGTGAGATGTACTATAGTTGGGGAAATTAGTGAAATTAGCCCTTTTATTGATGAAAGAAAAGAATTCTTGATAATTTGAAATTTTAAGAAGGGATTTTAGGCGGTTTTGTTTTATTGGCCAGGTGGAATGAAAGCAGCTCCGGACATGTTGGAAAGGAAAATTATACTTCTCATGAAAAAATAGTTTGATGGCATGATAAATGCAGACAAAGTTTCTTTGACACGAATTACGATAATTTCTAAAACTCAGAATGATATCATCACCCTCAGCTTCACAATTCCTCTTTCTTTGTTGATGCTGATTATGATCATAGGTGTGAATGATGACATGTGCTTGATTTTCTAGTTTTTAAGTCCATTTGATACTTTTGATCTGATGCTAGTCGTAAACCTTACAGACCATATTGCTAACTAGTCATCCTAAACTGTTGGATCCATTTTTTTACTTTTGATAAAATGCTCTAAAATACACCATATGTGGTTGCTCAGAAATCATTTATACTGACTATTTGTGCTCTTCCCTCTCAGCAGCGTAGCGAAGCACCTGGAATCTGCAAATACAATGTTTTCATTTATCTGGTGGATCATCGGATTCTATTGGGTATCTGCGGGTGGTCAGTCATTAGCCCAAGCCTCGCCTCAGCTTTACTGGTTTGTGCTCTCTCTCACTCTCTTTCTGAAATTAATGAATTAATCTGCAATCAATCTTACCCTGGGTATGTTGTTTGGACTGCAGGATTTGTATAGTGTTCCTTGGATTTGACGTGTTCTTTGTCGTTTTCCTGCGTTGCATTGGCATGTATCATTGGGATTGCTGTTTGCTGCTGCCTTCCATGTATTATTGCACTTCTATATGCCGTGGCAGACCAGGTAGTTTTATCATTCATTTGGGCTGTGGATGCATTGATGAACACAAAAAAAAAATGTTCTATATCTGTAACATTTGTTTGTGATTGGTGCTAAATTGAAACCTGAAATCCAAAATTATTCTATTACAGTAGTTTGCTAATTCAAATTTTGGTTGTCTTGTAGAACGTGTTATAATGTCACCATACTGAGTGTTGTAAGTGGGATTTATGTAGATATTGTTTGTAATTCTTCTCAGCACTCAGTTTTAACTTGTTTTATTCAGGCAGAGTTAGCAAGTCAATTGTCCAGCGTAGATGTTGGCTATATCATAGATGGCTCGATGAGTTCCAACCAAATTAGCGACACACTTGTCTCTCCATAAATGTGATATTATTAGGACTGAAAAAAATGGGTATAACATGTAAAGTTGCACTTCACTGCATCCATGTATGTGTGCTTTTAGTAACATTCACCCTGTTGGTGAAAATCAATAATTTAGCCGCATCGTGATTGCAGGCATCGTCTTGCAATAATTCCATGCATAACTCCAGCATAAGTTTAAAGTTCAATCTCCCCACCCACAAGTTAAAAAATATATATACATATAATAAAATAACATTAATATTAATTAAGCCTCATTTTGCATTATTTTGTCTGCTTTTTAGTATACGAAGAACAGGCACTTAGTATATTTATGTTCTTAGAATACATTTAGCTTTAGTCTTGTTTGGTTGCACTTCTTATGGCATCCTTCAATTATGTCAAATGATCTGTTGTCAAACCAGGAAGGAGCATCGAAAGAAGACATTGAGCAGCTGTCAAAATTCAAGTTCAGCAAAACAGGGAGTGATGAGAAGCTTGCTGGTGTTGCACAAGGACCTTGTGGAGGAATGATGACCGAATGTGGAACGGATTCACCCATTGAACACGTTCTGTCGCAAGAAGACGCGGTATGTAGACCTACTTTTCTTGTGTGACTTTTATGCACTTGGCTTTATACACGATCATTTTGCTTACTGATCGTTTAGTTGGTTAACAAAATGCACATTTAAATTTCGTTATGACGGCAATATGTAGGAGTGTTGCATCTGCCTTACTGCTTATGAGGATGGTGTGGAACTCAGACAACTTCCTTGTGGTCACCATTTTCATTGTTCCTGCGTTGACAAGTGGCTTTTTATCAACGCTACATGTCCTCTCTGCAAGTACAACATTTTAAAGAGTAACAGCTGTGGTGAAGTTTAGACGACTTCTAGAGGATTGTGCACGGGTGTACCGAGGGTCCACGGAATTCTTTATTGTTTGAGCGTTAATTTGATGCAAAAGTTTGTCACTCGACTTATTGCAGGCATCTTCTATTTGTTTTTGGTGGTGTTATTCGTTGTCGTCTTCTTAGGTGTAACGGTTTGGTGCTGCAGCGACAACGATAGAGATGGCGTGTTTTACTTGTTTTTGCTGTAAATGGGTGTGCAGAGGGAATGTTGGTGGATGATTGTAGTAAGGGTAGTTGTACTTGTTTGCTCCTGTTTGTAGTCATCGTCGTTGTATATCTACTATGGGGCTTATTGATAGCTTGCCTGTGCCATTTTTAAAAGAGGAGAAAAGGAAGTGCGAAAAAGAGGTGGCTAGGCCTTGCCAGAAACTACGTTGAAGTTGTGTGTAGGAAATTTACCAGAACAAAATACCATATATATTCTATACTTTTATTGTCATTTGGAAAAACTTTGTAAAAATGCTTAAGGATAACTTTCTTAATCCGACCATTAACCGCCAAAAAAAACAAAAAAAAACAAAAAAACAAAAAGTGGAGAGTCATGTATTGAGTACTTCTTTATACTTTTGTTCCCTCTAATATTAATATTGATAATTTAGCATGCGCTTGGTTATTAGGTGTGAATTTAAGTTTTTCATCTCAGTTTTTGTCTTTTTCTGAAAAGTCAATAAAATTATCACTAGTTTTTAAAAATCAACCACTTCAACTTGAAAATTTCATCTCAAACATTTATTTGAAACGTATCAGTGTATGAAATAACAAAATTATCAATTTTAATATTATGATTGGTATGAATATAAGGAGATATTAAATTTATGATATTTTTGTTTATAATTGGAAAAAAATTTCTAAATGACTTGTTAAAAAAATGGTGTGCTTTATATATTATTATTATTATTATTATTCTTAACTTGGACGGAGAATTCAAACTATACATGTCATATAGAAATTAAAAAATTTCTTTTAGAAAAAATTTATGTTATGTTATAAACTTAAAATTGCATAAAGTTAACAAAAACTTTACTAATTATTAGGAATTTACAACACCTTATGTAAATCTGCTTACAAACAATAACTAGTGTCTTTTAGCATATCATTTTGAAATGAAAAATTTTCATTTTGAAATGAGAATATGAAATGAACGAGTATTTAGAAAAAGAAAAATGTGTATAATGTGAATTAAAATTTTTTTTCAATTTCAAATTAGATGAATTTTTTAATTTTAAATAAAAATCAAATACATCATGAAAAACAACACCTACAGTTATAACAAAAATGCGTATCCTATCATACGTTTCCAATTCTGTTGCAAATAAGCCCTAATTATTGCTCTCTTCTGATAAAAAAAAAAAAAAATATATATAATTATTGCGCTCTTTTCTAGGAATTCGATGACAAACATTCCACCTTTGTTGTCCCTTCAATTTTTATTTTTGCTAAAGAAGACTTTTAATTTGTTTATTTATATTTTATACTTTTCACTGCGCTAGCCTGGCGAAAAGTGCTTACCAAGGAACATTTTCTAGGAGCGAAATCATAATTACAGGGAAAAAAGAGGGACCGAAACAGAAAAAGAAAAAGTTTTCAAGCGTGAAATTAATTTGTCGTCTTTTTATTCCTCTGTTCTTTGGCGCTCCTCGAAAAAGCAGCCATTTTTCTTCTTCTTCTTCTTATTTGTTTTTCTCTCGACGACGATGAAGTTGAAGATCTAACTGGTTATGGAGGATCAAGAAGCTTCTTCTCTTCTCGAGCGCTATCGACTCGACCGTCGAAAGCTCTTGGAGTACCTCCTCTCTTCAGGTCTGGTCAAGGAGCTCCGAACGCCGTCCGGTCCCACCACTTCTCTCTCTCCCTTTGATTTTGACAATCTCAGCGCCGATTATGTTCTCGATCGCCTTGTATCAGGCAAGTACACGCTCTCTCTCTCTTGTGCTTTCTGGTGAGGGAAAGGAAAGTTTCATTTGTGTTTGGTTTGCTGAGAAAATCAGTGAACTGGAGCTTGGAAAACTAATGATTCTACTAGGCTGAACTGAGCGGAGGCTATTTTTCCCAAAGTTGCCTAAGTTTGTGTATTTCTCGAGTCCAATTCCAGTGTTCGGTTAATTTGCTTTGAGCTGCGCTATGCAAATTTGGTGTCAAGTTTTCATTTTCTTTTATATTCTAGGCGTCGAAACTATTAGGGAAAGTTGACTGTTACATATATGTATATATATAGCTATCGTTAACAATAAATTGAATTTAATTATATTTATTTTCAATTCGGGAAACCTCTTGATTTGATAGTCTTGATGACACCCTATTATAATGTATTTATGTGGAGTCCATTAGTAGTGCTTCTTACCAGTAGTTTTCTCTCATTTTCTAGTCCGTGGACGTAGGCACGTTTGAAGCGCGTTAAATATTCATGTTTTTTTATTTCTAATCCAACACATAATTTTTTTTATAAAATTTTTATTCTTTTTATCCGTTTACTTGACAGAAAATTTTATTTGGTTTGAATTCTTATCATTCTTGTTGTTTATCAGGTGGAGTGGTTGATGTTGGTGAAGCTAGGAAGAAGTACTTGAATGAACTCGCTTATCCGGTGACGGTAAAATTTGTATCCTGGTTCAAATATAATGTTTTTAGTTATTTCTTCTTTTTTGTTTGTTATTGGAACCAAAGGGATAGAGATACCTAATTGTCAGCTAGTTCCAAAGGTGGATTGTGGAAATGCTTCGGAATTCAGTTTAATTTTATTGTGGAGTGAAAGTTGGTTAGAAACATTTTAATCTGTTAACTTATTATGAACCAAAAGTAAGGTATCAAGGATCGCCCAATTAGTATAGCAATTTTTTGTTTTCTTTGAAGTATGTATTTATTTGGTTGTCTGTTGGGATACACTTTGATTATGCCACACTTTTTGACAGATCCATTCTCAATCAGGGACTTCCTATTTTCTACTTTCTAAACCGGAATCGGTTGGATCGCCTCCTAGGCGTGCACCTCCTCCCATTGAAGTGAAACAAACTGTTGAACAAGTGCCATTTTCTTCTAGACAGATGGATTTTTTTAATGCAAAGGACACTGCAACACCACTCATGCAATCAAAGACCGCACAGCGTGTCAAAATTCCCCCTTTAGGATTGCCTAACCTGCGCTCAGGTATTCATTGCTTTGTGTTTTAATTCTGGAGAAATAAAGGGTTGCTTTTTCTAGTTAGTTTATGTAAAATGGAATTTAGTTGTTTTAATGATTGGTGGGAGGAGGGGGACTAAGGGGAAAGACATTCCCAACTTTTAAAATGCATTTTAATTGTGGACCTAAATTAAGCTTCTGCTATGGTCACTACCTACTTTGGTAGTTCCTTGTTCTCCAAAAAAATATGATGTTTAATTGGCTATAAATTATATCTCGTATGACCTTAAGATAATGGACTTCACCTCTGAGTCAACAGAGCTTGTGTTTTTATATCTAGTCTGATTGTCATTCTCCATGGAGATACTTTCGGTTAAAACAGTTCAACTGTAATTCTTTTTGCAAAATGTACAAGATTTTGATGCTATAGCTTTGGCCTTTCCTCTTTGAGTACACTGATACATAGCTTCAGTATTCTTGAAGGACTATCTGAAGATGATTTGCGGGAATCAGCATATGAAATATTGCTTGCATCTATTGTATACTCAGGGTAATCACTCTCTCTTTAAGTTTTCTGTGTCTTTGGACAAAGGAAATTCACTTCTTATAATTATGATATACTTACCTGCCTCTAATATGATGTGGAATCCGTTTGCTTTATCTTAGTTGCATTACTATTCTATTATTCTTTCCCGTTGTGCATCTAGGGCTGAAATACATGCAGAACAAGAGAAAAAGAAAGAAAAGAACCCCAAGTTTTTGTTAGGATTAAAGAGTAAGAGGGAAAAACCACATCCTCAGTCTCATTCTCTTGACAGACATTCACAGCTCATCCGTACTATCCGCCTACAGATGCAGGCAAGCTATAATTTTCTTGGTTGCAAACTCCTAGCTTCGTAATGATATTCAACTTCTACTTACTTACACAGAAGATTGCAACTCCTAGCTTATAAAATAACTTTTTTGGTTGGTTTGAGTATTCTTTTTTCCTGCTTTTACTTTGTTCAGATATTTTGACTTAATAACTATCTGGGCTGTTTTTTTTTTTTTTTTTCTCTCTCACTTTTTTTTTTCCTTTTAAACGTGGAGAAAAAATTTCACTAGTGCATTATTTTATCTTTGGCAGATTTCAGAAGCAATGGATATGTGTATCAGACGTAGGTTGCAGTTGCCCACAAGGAGAACAAATGGGAAAATGGACATTCCCCAAATTTCACTGGGCTTTTAAATAGCATTTTTAAGTCTGATTTTTTACATGAAAAGTCTTATATGCAATGGAAGAGTAGACAGGTAACTGTTTATGGTATTTCATTTTTAATCCTTTGCACTTAAAATGAGGGTTGGTCTATTATGGTCTGTTGTTTGGTATGAAATGCTTACATTTCCTTAATATTATCAACGAATCAGATGCTTGCACATGACCATCGTTGTCACAAAACAGTAGTAGAAGTCCCTTTTATATCACGCTAAGGAATATTATGCTAGTCATGGAAATACGTGAAGAACTCCAAACATGATTTAGTATGATGGTTTACAACTACTCTTTTAGGTTGGTGTCCTAGAAGAACTTCTTCAGTATTCTGCAAATCTTGCTGCCCCTGAGCATCTAACCATTAAAAGTTCACTTGAAAAGATCAAGATTCCAGAGGTATTTTCTAATGATTTGACATGGAAAGCTAGTGCTTCTGTCTAAATGAAACGGTTCTGCCTGCTTGTAAAAAAATTTTCTTTACGTTTCTCAGAATTAGTATATGATAGACCCGCTTGTTATTTCTTGGACGTTGTAGGAATGGGAAATGACTATGTCTCCATCTGAACGTGTTGAAATTCTATCAACCATCAAACATTTAGCTTCAAAGTTATCATCTCTACCTGGACGATTTGGCATCGAAGGTGAGACCTACTATTGGACTGCTGGATATCACTTGAATATGAGACTGTATGAGACGCTACTTCTTAGTGTGTTTGATATTCTCGATGAAGGCCAGCTTATAGAGGTATGTGTTTCATGATGGTGAATTGAGTTTGAAACGGAATTTTGTCTTTGTCTGAAGCTCAATTTTTCTACTTTTCCCTTTTTTTAGGAAGCTGAGGAAATTCTGATACTTATCAAATTGACTTGGCCTATATTAGGCATCACTCAAAAAATTCATGATGCAATATTTGGATGGGTCCTTTTCCAACAGGTGAATATTTTATTGACAGTTCTTTATATTCACAGAGTATGTTCCTTTGATGTAGCTGTAGACTGAATTCTTCAAGCATGAGAATTTGTAAATTTGAACACAAAACTCTAGCCCAAGTATCTTTTCCAAAAGGGCTATTGGTTAAGCTTCTATCTTAACGTCAAACTTTGCTCTAGTGATAACCCTTGACAATAGAATATTTCAGTGCTGTGAATGATCATCTTCTAATGGAAAAATCTGCATTGAAGTTTGTTGAAACAGATGAAGCTAAGCTATTAGAATATGCAATCCTCGAGTTACAGAAAGTTGCGTCAGGTGAAGATGATGATAAGGAGAGAATTTATATGGATAGCCTAGCCTGCTTGAGACAAGACGGTGGCAATGAAGTAAAGCTTAGTTTGATTCGGGCTATTTTCTTCTCTATTAGCAGTTGGTGCGTTGGTAAACTGCAAGACTATCATCTTCATTTTAGTCAGGTTAGGTGCTTTTCTTTGGTAAAAATGCTCCATGCATTTTGACACCTCTTGGCCGTAGCCACAGCTATATGAATTTTTTTAGATCTGTCTACTAGATGATTTTTACTCCTCTGTTGTTTTTATACTTCCTACTATTGAAGACACTAACACATAGTCTCTCTAAATCAACGAATTGAATTATGACTATTGATTCTTTTCAATATATTTGGTGATTATTTTAAATTTATTTTTTCTCTTTTATGTCAATTTGGCTTGTCGTATCTGACTTTTTAATGCGATGGTGGCCTATTTCTTACTTTTCTTCTGAATATGAGATTGTTTTTTCAGCAACCTGGTAACTTTAAGAGGGTGATGACCTTGGTTTCAACAGTTGGAATTCCTACTTCTGGCAATTATGGTGACACTAAGGTTAGCCTTGTTGGGTCACTCTACACTGTTAAAATCCAAAATGTTCCCGCATATATGATTCATTAGGCTTTAGTCACATTTGAAAACATGCCCAAAAAAAAAAAAAAAGGTGAAACAAGCAAAGGCAATTTTTGCTAGGTGGTTTTTTATAATGTTCTTATGTCTACTTGATTTTACTGCCCTTTAATACATCGACTTTAGATCAAGAATTAGTTTTTATGTTCATGTATTGCTGCTATTAGCAGGTAGTTGCTTTTGCAGAAAAACTACCTGCAGACTAAAAAATGAACCAGTATTTATAAAATTTTTTTCATAGTTGAATAACTTTCTGTGAATGCAGATGCAGTTTACTAGCTTTGACATTTCTGACAAGAATTCGTCTAAAATAATCAAATCTTTTGTGGAGAGGACCATTGAAACTGCATACAATCGGGTAGATACTCTTTCTGGTTTTTACTTTATATCGTGTTTCTGTTACCTCTTTACTTTAGTCTCAGGTGAAATTAATATGCCTCTGTTGTAGATAGCAAGTACTGTAGATCTTGAATCAAAGGTGGAAAGAAAGCATCCTTTGTGTCTCCTTGCAAATGAACTTAGGTTGATTGTTGAGAGAGAAATCAATGTGTTCTTCCCTGTATTACGTCATTGGTGTCCTGAATCTGGAACGATTATTGCGCTCCAATTGCATAGTAATTATGGGAAAATGCTGGTTAGTTTTCTGTCTCTTAGTAATAACCATCTCCTCAGCTGTTTTTTTCCCTTAAAAAAACAAAGTTTTGCAGCCCGTGAATCCTTATTGATACTTTGTATTAATATGTAGAAAATATTTCTCAAAGAAGTCTCGTGTCTTTCTGAAGATGTTAAGTCAGTTCTTCCAGCTGCTCATTTGTTGGATCGTGACTTAACTAAGCTGTATACAACTGCTTGTGGATCACATAACCAAGATTTGCACCATTATCCGGTTAGTACATGAGGATTTTGATTTTACTTAGGTTTTGCGGCGTATATGATCTTTTGTGTGGTTCAGCATTAAATTAAATAATTATCTTCAGAAAATGAGCTGTTTTGTTTTGTCTTTTTGCTCAGATTGGAGAAGTTGCAAAACCCATCATTCTTGATTGGGTGATTGCTCAGTATTCACGTATATTGGAATGGACTGGGAGAGCATTTAATCTTGAGGTTGGTTCCATGTGGGATTTGGGTGTTGTTCTGAAAGAGCCGTTCTAAATTTTAACTACTTGTCCGATTCAGTATTATAGTTTTTCGATTTTGACTAAGAAAAGAAAGAATTATACGAGGTCTAATTTTCAATTTCATACGGATCATAGCTTATCAGGAAAAAAAAAACAAAAACAACCTGCAATTCTAACAAGCAGGTTGAGTGAAACTGGTTGATATTCTTGATTCGTTGTTTGGATGGTTGGAGAATCAAACTAGTTCTTGATTTTGTGTTTTTGCAGGAATGGGAACCTCTTTCATCGCAGCAAAGACAAGCAGCATCAATAGTTGAAGTTTTTAGAATTATAGAGGAGGTATGTATCATTCCAAATGATATAAACAAAGTATGATTAATCCAACAGAGAGATAAAAGTTAACCTCTTTGCAGTCATGTTGTCCCTTCCATCTGGAAATGCCTCTGTTTCCAGGATTTTTTTTTTCATTTTTTTTTTCACGTTTTATTAATTTCTACTACTCATCTAGACGAGAAAGAAACAAAAGAAACTATGTAGTGGTCAAATTGTATATCGAGGACCAGCTTTTTTCTTGTTTCATATCATCACTAGACTAAATCCAACTTGATCTTGCAGACCGTGGATCAACTCTTTGGATTGAACCTTCCAATGGACATCACACATTTGCAAGCTTTACTGTCTATCATTTTCCACACGTTAAATGCCTATTTGGAAAAAATGCATAATCAGCTAGGTATGTCATGCCATCTTCTAGATCATTTTGGAATGGGATGCATTTAATGTTGTAGATTTTGATATTGGTTTTTATTTTATTGCGATCTTTTGTTGTAATTTGTAAGTCGGTTGGGTATGTTTCTTAGCAATTGCTACTAATTTTTTTTTTTTTTAAAAGTCAGCATCTTATGTTTTATAGCTTTGCCCTCTTTTAGTTACGGATACGATATTGATAATAGAACCATTGTTATTACAGTTGAGAAGAATCACGTATATCCATCAGCTCCTCCCTTGACTCGTTATAAAGAGACATCTATGCCAATAATGAAGAAAAAGCTGGTTGAGTGTATTTTTTGGATGACAATGTAATCAGCAAGTTGAATCAGTTGACGGTGTCCAAGCTTTGTGTCAGATTAAACACTTTAAATGTAAGTGTTTTTCTTATCCAGGAATTTAAAATTGACCTTATTTTTAGGTTGATGTATCAGTTAAGTTGCTGAATAGCTCCTTCCAGGGAAGAGCCTTTCATTGTGCATGAGATTCCTGCAATTATCTTTTTCCTTTCCTTTTTTTTGGTTGGATAACTAGGAAAGAGAATTCACCGGAATGATATTTTCTCCACAGCTGCTATAACTGTTTCCAGTTTGTGACTTCCTATCATGGTAGAAAACTTATAATATAACCAACCTGTTAATGACTTGCTTGGTGCAACTAGCTCCTGTAACATGCAAAAAATTTCCTTAGAATAATCTAGGCTAGTTGGCCTGTTCCAATATATATATATATATATATATATTTTCAGATCTATTTAAAATTGGAGTGAGTTGTGAGTTGGTGTATCTTTCGACCATAATGAAATTTTATTAGACTGTCAAATATTTAGGAATTATATTTTCAATGGGATTATTATTGATCAAGTTTTTATATATCGTTTACTATCATAGAAAGAGAGTCTCTTCTAGGAAATTTGTTTGCTTGGTAGAGTATAAGTTGTGGTTTTTTCAATAAGGAAAGGGGAAAAAAAAAATTGTTGTAGTATTCGTTCTTAGGTAACCTTCCTTTTTGCAGTTTATTCAGAAGCAAATTGACATGCTAGAAGATGGCATTAGGAAATCCTGGGCACTTGTTAGACAATCTGACAAAGGAACATGGGGTGAGTTCTGAGTTTATACGTTGTCAAGTACAGAGTTTTTGATTATTAGCGTTATATTATTCTTTTTAAAGCATTAGGCTTCATATAATGAGTAGGAAAAAACTGTAACTCCTGAAATTTTTTTTTTTTTGTGGCAAAACATGCATTTAATTGTTAATTATACATTTAATGGGAGATGCGTTTCTTTTGGAATTTTAATCATTTTTACTTGAAGCCAGATTTACATGTACCATATGTACCTCATAATTCATTGATGGTTGCTCAACCTAGCTGGTCCTGTGTTCTAACCTCCAGGCCACCAAGGATTCATTTTCTTCTCCTTGAAAAAAAATTGGGATATGCAATAAATTTAACTGGCTAAGTCACTATATAATTCACTTGCATATACATACGTTAACCTTCTTAGATTTTTTATCCCCTTTTCTTAATGCCCGGAGTCTGGTTGATGTGGGAGTTAGGGGTAATTACTAATGAGAGTTGTATAAAAAAGAAAAATAAATAGTTTTTCTTTTCAAGAAAAAGTGGTTTGGTAACTTTTGTTATATCACTAAGGAAAATAACGTTCTGTTTCCCTTTTAATTTTGTACTTTTCATCGTTTGGTAACTCGAGCAAGTGATTTGGGAATAAATTCTGTATGATGGAAATTTCAATCTATTTGTTTCTTTCTGCTTTGTTTTATCATGTGAAGAATTCATTCAGTTTAAAATTAATAGATATTTTACTTGCTTAATTGTGTTCTCTATTTCAACTAGCGGAGACAGAGCCTCAGGAACTGACCTGTGATGAAGAAGTTGATGAGCTTTTTGCCACAACTTTAAACATTATCAGGGATACTTCGTCTCTCATTATCAGCAAAATTTGTGACTTTATAGGTGAGTTAAATGAATGTACTTGCAGTTTAGTAATCCTATTTTGATTACTCTCATTTATATAAATTACATATTATTTATCCTTAGTACTTTTTTTTTTCCCTTTTTGTTTTTTTCAATTGAAAGAGCACAATTTTCCGTCGATAAGCTCTGGATAGGGATTAAAGCACTCGGCCTTTATTTCGTGAAATTGGATTTAATTTCAGGTCCAAAAGTTGTGTTCTGGGATCTGAAGTATGCATTTATCTCTCGTTTGTATCGTGGTAATGTTGAAGGTGCTCGTTTAGACAGTGTTCTTCTGCATGTTGACCCTGTAAGACATTTAAATAAAATATCTATTCGCTCTCTCACTTTTAGCTGTACTATGTTTGTGGATGTACATAAGAACGAGGCATTGGCCTCTTTCACATTCTACCAACATCCTTTTTCTGAATGAATTTGTTCGTCTCTTTATGTAGGTCCTTGACAATGTATGTGGTTTAATTGATGACAATCTTAGAGACCTCGTGATCTTAAGCATCTGCAAGGCATCATTGGTACGAATTTTTTGTTGTTGCTACCAAAAAAAAAATAATAATAATAATTTTTTGGCTTGTTTCTTAGTGATTTCAAACTTGTACATATCTATGATTCAGGAAGGCTTTGCATGGGTGTTGCTTGACGGAGGTCCTTCTCGTGCATTTTCGGATTCAGATGTTGTACTGATGGAGGATGATCTTACCATGTTGAAGGTATTTGTTATCCTTTAATCTAGCACGGAGTCCTAACAGACCTTTGCTTTAATTAGTTCCAGTAGTCACTTGGCTGAAACAAAATGGAAAATAGTCCTGGATAGAAATTTCTAATAAAAGCTAGAAATCTCCGACATTCACGTGCTTTTGCC
Organism: Ficus carica; assembly: GCA_009761775.1. Lineage (NCBI taxonomy): Eukaryota > Viridiplantae > Streptophyta > Magnoliopsida > Rosales > Moraceae > Ficus > Ficus carica. The sequence goes on from CM019750.1 coordinate 2,425,760, forward strand.
AATATAGAGTTAATCATGGAAAATTCTTATTGTAACCTCCTTTTACCTTTACAAAATGGTAACTGAAATTACCTTACTCCCCCAAGGTTAATACTAATAGAGGATCAGGTGAACAGTAAACCACAGAACTTATATACCTCCACATACAGTCTTTAAAATTTTGAACTGTCTGGCATTTAAGGATTTTCAGATCTAGTAGTACTTTTACCATCAAACTCGGACCATATTGAGCACAAAGACCCAGAATGAGTGGTTCTTTGCTCGCTACCTTATGATATCTATAAGCTTGTGGAACAGTCCCCTCTGCATAAAATAACACCAAATACTAGCAGCATAACACGTTCTAATCGGAACTCGGAAGATATTTAACTGATTATGTAGCTTAACTTTGTAGGAATTCTTTGTAGCTGATGGAGAAGGACTTCCTTATTCGTTAGTAGAGCAAGAGGCAAAGTTTGCTGAGAGAATACTGGACTTGTATTCACTTGAGGTTTGATCACTTGCGACTGAGAACAATAACTCTTGATTAGTGGCTGAAAGGGTAGTTTGACTACGTTTTGTTTTGTTTTTGTTTTTTTCGTAGACTGAATCTGTAATCCAAATGCTAATGACGGCAAGCGAACAAATTTCCTTGGGCTTAGAATCTCAGGATCATGACCACATGCATGTACTCAACGTCCACACGTTGATGCGAGTTTTATGCCACAAGAAAGATGTGGAAGCCTCCAGGTTCTTGAAGACAAAATATCAGCTCCCGATGTCCTCAGGTGATTTTTCTGTTCTCTTCTATCATTGTGGCTTTAATCTTCCATTGTTCATGTCTGGCTCCGCCATCCATCAATCTAGTTAACAAGTGGTTTTCTTTATTTGAACAAAATTGTTCTGTTTCTTACCAAAAGTTAATCTTCCAAGTTGATTACTTTTCTGCAGAGTATGAGGACACACCATCAAAGGATTCAACATCCATATCTCCTCTGATATCCGATCTTTTTAAGCGAAGCACCTCGTTTCACCGGAGCAAGAAGAGTCATAGTGGTTTCAATTCGTTTAAGAAGCAAATTCAAGAAGCAACGTCAGAGATCAGGAACGTAGGCTGGTAGTGCCCTTAGAATATAACTCATTGAATAGGCAGGCATCTTGATTTCTTGTCGTCAGCCGTAAAATGTTCAAGCAGGCTCTAGGGTCTCAGAAGTCGGAAATGATTCTTTCTAGTTGCATTTTTAGGTTATTAAAAATTTTGCTTCCTCATATCTTGTAAAGCTTTATTAGGAACTCCTCCAATTTTGATTAGAGGCAATGTATTATATCTTTTTTTAAACAAAATTAAAAAAAAAAAAAAAATCTGTTACTGTTTCAAACATGAATTTGCTTATACAGCCGGTGTCTCCACAATTTCTCTGTTACGGAAAAAAAAAAAAAGTGTTCTTGGTTGTGTGAAAAGGTGCAATTTCTGAGCGCCGACATACGCGGAACACTTTGACCGTTTGTTGAAGCCAACGTGCCAAGTGGGAACTGAATTGAGTTTAGGAATAGGAAGCAGAAGAGTCTATACAAGTTGTGTAGGCTACCGACCTTAGACATCTCCTGTGGATATGCGAATGGAAAAATATCAGGGAACGTCAATTTTCATATCAACTTTTAAGTATTTAATTATTAACTCATGTGATATGTGAGTTCCTACTTTTTTGTTGATCAGTGTTTAAAAAATGATCCTTTCAATTAATTGTATTTATCAATAGCAAGATAATTATTTATTGTCACGTGAATTGGTATTCAAAAATTAAGATTAGAGTAATATATCTAATAATAATTTTTGTCACTGTCTATGCTTTATTTATAACAAGAAAGTGTGAAAAGGGCTAACAAGCTAAGTCAATGTATTACACTCTAATGCATAATGCTTTTTATAATACCATACATATAGATATGAGCTTTGAAATTAGTAAAATTAAAATTTTAATATTTAAATTACCTAGAAATAACAATATTGTAAAGATTAAATTAAAAAAAAAAACCAATAATTAATAGCAATCAAATGACATACTTGCAATAAATTTATCATCAAGTTTAACATTTAAAAAATATAGTATTAAAAATAGCGTCTTATTGAAGAGTAATTTTCCTTTTTCAAATGTTAGATTTAGTAGGGACATGAAGTTGGTATTATATTAGAGATACTCTCAGATATTGTAGACTGTTAAACCCATAAGTGAACTTGGACAAATTCACAGAGTTTTTTTTTTTCCCCTGAAAGTTGTGAGATTCGTGATTCAAACTCAGAACTTTAATTTTGAGTTGGACGAAGAATTATCACTATATAACATATGCAATCATAATACATGGAAAGTTTATTCACTGTGATTTCGAAAAATGATAGATCTTCATGCTAATATGTAAATTACGCTGGATCATATTTTAATCATTTTCTCAGTTGATGACGAATGAAATGCACATTAAGTGATAATAAACCAAAATCCATAGGATTAGTTGGGAGTAGTCCAGTGAAGTGGAACCGAAATTAGATAATGTGTTTGGAAGGAAGATGCATCACCATACAGGATCCTTTTGTCTTTATTTTTCCTTTTTCTAATTAGTTACTCCCGTCCTGTTCAATAAATCGAACGCTTTAGTTGTCTGCTTTCAGAATGGACAGTAAGAGTCGGAAAAGGGTTTTTATCCTACCACGTTATCAACACTTGATTGGCCTTTGGGTGTTGTAGTTCAGACTTGAGACACATTTCAAAACAAAAATCCAAAACCCAAAGGACTTTTAGGAGGCTGCAATAATTGTTCATTTGTTGGCAACGTGATCCACTTCTTGTAGAACATCAAGCTGAGCTGCTTTGTCGTACTTATCCTTGTCGGATTAGACAAAAGCCATATGTTCCACGTATACACGTGAAAACGAGATGTTAAGCTCATCTCTATCCTTTAAAAATAATTTAAAAAATAAATAATTTATTTTAATTAAAAATCTTTGAAGGTAGTTGAACTTGTGTCTTACTGATGCTCACTCGTGATTTCTGAGTCACTAGTCATCACCCGATTAGTTTTCACGAGCTATTTTGATTACGGCATTCTACGTCCAAAGCATGATATTATCAAACCATTAAATATGAAATAGGAAATATAATAAGATTGGAAAAGAAAGTAAGGATTAAATATATATTTTTTTCCTTTTTAATATTTATTTGTCTATTAGAAAGTACAAAAAGAAATAATCTAAAGCAATCTTTATCTTGTTAATGTAATTATTAAAATTTCATTTTACATAATTAAATAACCGTAGACCCATATTATGTCAATTAAAATTGACATTCATTTACTTTAACTAAAAATCAATACCACTTAAGAGTACAAGAATTGAAGTTTCCTTTTCTCATTATTATACTATGTGACGTCTTTTAAACTTTTTTTAATTATTGTTTTTGTAAAAAAAACATATAATTAGATAAGAAAAGAAAAGCGTCTTCTTATTATTGTATATTGCGTCACTTACCGAGCTCTTAAGTTTTCCCTCATCTTTATCTTAGGATATATTTAAGTACCTTTTTACTCGAAAGATCATATAAAGAAGTCAACTTTAATATTCATTTGCAAAAGAAGGAAAAAAAAAAAAATTAAAACTTTGATCCTTTTTTTTTTCCTGATGAAAAGTAAATCATGGGCTTGGATGTCAATTGAGCATGACATTAATGTTAAAAAAATTGCATCTCATAGATTTTTTGTTTTCTTTTTTAAATGAACATAAGTCTTTGTGATTAAGAAAAAACGTAGAAAATGGATCGAAGACTAGAAGAAAAGCTTGTCCCGCTGCAAGTCAACTAGAACAGATTAATAGGCACAAACATTCTTTTCGATCCACAGAAATACCAGGAATTCTTTTGCTTGTTTTTGAAAACTCATTCATATTGTCTTCGATCCACAGAAACAAAACAAACAAAACGCAAAACATTACGTAATGGAATCATATCTATCTTGTTTAATTAAATTACATTTTTGTTTTTAAGGAATCTCCAATACATTCTATACGTATATACATTGAAAATGTGCGAACAAAAGTCTCATATTGATTAAATATATGAAACCAGAATTAGGTTTAAAAAAACTTGAGTTTCTCCTACTCATAGAGTAATATTCTGATATGGAACCCCGAAGATGCAAGATGAACCTAGAGGAAAAATCCAACGAAGGTTAATGGACTCCCGAAGAGATTGTGATGGTAAAAAAATTCAAGGTGTAAAATGCCCTTGCGGATAATGTTCTGGATAAAATTGTGAAAAATAGTCTCATATTTATAAATTGACTGACACGTGATAAAACTTAACATAATATTAACAGCTCACATAGTTCTTTTATCATTTAAATACACTAAGATTTCAGTTGCAAATTAAACAAGATTTAAAATAAAATAAAATTTATTGAAAGTCTTTATTATTTTCCTCATTCACTGAACTTAATCAATCTTCTTTGTTGTGGTCGGTCTGACTTTAGCTTCAACACTTGATGATTTGAAAACAATTTGCTTTTGTCTTCTTTTAACAGTTGGATTGAATTATTAACGATTAGATTTATAAATATTCACATAAAATAATAAATATCCAACATAAGAAATATTCTTATTTATAAATTCTATCATTAAAACTCAATTCAACAGCTAAAAATATTTATATGTTGATCTATTAATTTTATTAAAAGAGTAATCTCTAACATAATTTTTCTTTAATGATTTTTAACAAGATAGAAAGAAAATAAAAACTATTCCAATCTTGTAGCCAGTACGTCAAAATGTACAAGAGATAACTACACTAGATTAAATCTTTCTTGACCATCGAATTATTATCTTCATAATAAAAAATAGAAATTTCCAGCAAAAATGATAAAAATAGGAAAATAATCATTTTTTTTGTAATTATTTTATATATATCCTTTCAATGGCACCCTCACATTTTTAAGATATCATTTTGATACCCCGAAAGTTGATTTTTTAATATAAAATATTCTTGTATAGTTTTTTCCCCCCCATATATCTTCTTCTTCTTTTTTTTTTTTTAATTGCTCCAAAATTAGGACAAAGGACCTAAATCTTATCTTAACATAATAACATATAAATAAAAGAACCAAAAGCTTCTTTTTTTTTTTTTTTTTACACATGTCATTCCCTCCTTTTTTTCCTTTTTCTTTTTAATTCTATTTCATTCTTTCCCCTCTTCCTTTTTCTATCTTTCTTTTTTTTTAATTGCTAATTTTTTTTTCTACTTTACTCCATTAAAAAAATTCTCTAAAATAAATGCATACTGATTATTTTTTCATGATCATCTTAGACCATCAACTACTATTTTTTCATAATATTTAGCCTTTAGTTGTATACCGAACCAAATTGGGTTAAAATTTTGATACATATATATATATATATATATATATTTTGTTCTTTTTGCTCTTTAAAATGATTGTTTACTTTCATCCACGTGACAATCTCTTATCTGTTTGCTTTCTTTCATCTTTTTTATTTTTTTATTTTTCATTATTCTTTGCCCACACTAAAATAAAATTTTTGTAAATGTATCCTTCAAACAATTTTTTTGACAATTTCAACAATTATTTTCTCATTGCACCACCAAATCAACTTTCTACATGATTTGCTAACTCATTTCTAATTTATCACTACTTAATTATTTTCTTCTCAATATTATGTAAAGTCTAAACAACTATTTTTCTCATAATACCTCATAAATAATATTTTATTTAACAAATTTATCAAACAAGTGTGTGACTCGTGTCTACTACTAGTAAATAAGAAAAGGAGAAACGGATATTGTTTCTGTCCGAAATATCATTTATGTCTTTGTTCTCCCTGATTTTGGACATCTGCAAAGGATACTTTATGTCTAAATAGTCAACTTCACAGTACCCAAATGATTTTTTTTTTATTTTTATTTTTATTTTTTATTTTATGTTCACGATATCATTTTAATATTGAAGAAAAGTAAAACACAAGGTAAGTTCATAATAATTGTGGGGGTATTTTTTCCCTAAAAAATATATATACAATTTAACGATTTAAATCTACACATTACCTAATATGTTTCACTGTATCAAATAATTATCTTACACGGGAAGAAGTGAAAAACTGAAAGCCATACAATATTTTAGATATTCCAATGAGTTTGTGGTTAAGCATTTGTAGGAAAAAGCCCACGTTGTGGAAGGTAAGTAGAAAAACAACAAACATTGACTAGATTTTCAAGTCTTTAATTTAAACATCGGTCCCAGCTCTCAGCCTCGAGGAAATTTACATGCATTTGCAAGACATGGACAAATGACAATACTCTTCAATCCAATTGCTTGCCCTTGACTCATTCACAACAAAAGGGACAAGGTTATTACAACGAGAGTAGGAATTCAAGCTCGGGAAATAATAAACAAATTCAGCTCAAGAAAAGTTTGATTGTGACTATAAACATGATATAATGATAATTCAACACCCGACTTCGTTATTAGATATTCTAAGAAATCTCTTATATTATTGTGTCTATGTCATGTGATAAATGACTATGTATGTACAGCTAGTGCACTCAACATATCTATGTCCAGTCTTTTCTGTTTTGTGACGACTACCTGTTAGAAAAAAAAAAAAATATATATATATATAGAGCATAAACAACGAACAAGTGATTCAAATAAAATATAACGGAAATGATTACACAGAAATTCAACCTTAACTCGAAGAAAATAACACAAATAAGATCGTCGAAGCACATGAGACATGTTTTCCTTAAAATAGATTCGTCCCCTCCGATAAGTGCACGACGCTTCAACGGACGTCTGTCTCCCAGGATACAACGACAAACAACGATAGTCTAGCATGATCGAAAACCGCTTCCGGCGAACTTGAAACACTACCTTTCCTCTATCACCAAAACTCAAAAAATCACGACCACAACAAGAAGAAGAAAACCGAGAGCAAGGAAAGAAAACGTGTGCTTGTGCTGTGTGTTCAAGGTGTAATCTCAAGCTTGTGGAGGGCTCCTTTTATAGGCTCAAGGATGAGGTGTTACAAAAATCAAAAGTTATTGGTTTTAATTCGGATTAATGCACCATTAGTGCTGCCCATTTACACTTGGAATATGAACAATTTCCAGAAGATGGAAAGACGAAAACTGTTCATATTCTTGGAAAAATAAATCCGGAATTATGTTGGAGAAGAAGAAGAAAAAAAAAATTCCAAAACAAATCCCGCGCAAGGGCAAGCTCGATGGACCGGCATTCGCGTCGCCCACCTTGGGCCTCTAACCCACCGGGGCTAGGATTTGCACCCCCCTGCGCGTGAGAGAGCATCTTGGGTTCACAATCTTACCCAAGTCCAAAAGTACAAATCCTTATAAAGTCCATCATGCTTTCATGCCTAAGCAATGTGAGACTCTACATTTACAAGCAACTTTCCAACAAAATTCTATTCCAATGGGTATACTTTGAGCATCAATTTCTCATTCACCCGAATACCATTTTGAGTGTATAAATATATGATTTCGATCTTCTCGTGACGGAGAAGACAAATCCACCAAGACCCATTAATTTTACGAAGTGGGTCCCACTCAAATTTGAACCTCAAAATGGTTTAAAAACCATTTTTTTTCCAACACTACCAACTTGTGATAAATAAAATAGCTCAGAGGGGGGGGGGGGGGAGAAAGAATTTTACAATAAAGTAAGGAAAAATTTAATGACACTGATAAAATATAATTTTAAATTGTCAGATGATATCAGAACGTGATAAGCATAATATTTCCACAGAAAATGACTGTTGACAATGGCCTGTAGTTTTACAAAGTCCACATTAAGAAGAGGTCGGCCTCAAAAGAAAATGTTTTTTGGGAAGTAGTAGTTAGCTGCTAAAGGGAAGGCATGTGCAATTTATTGTATTTTAACAGCCGTAGTTACTAAATTATCATATCCCAGCTGTTTCACACTATACAAAGTATGAAACTAAAAGAAAATAAAAAACAAACAAACAAAAGAAGAAGAAAAAGACGGCGTGAGATCCTGTTAACAAATTTGGACTAGGTTATGATTGGAAATTGAACAATAATCTTTATCATAAAATCAAAATCTGTTATCCCGAATTTTATATCTCATTGACTGTCCTCCTAATAGTATCATATCAAATCATTTGAATTTAAAAATTTAGTCATATAAAAAATGCTAAACATTAAAAATTCTTGAACAAATTGATGAGTTGTCAAAGCACTAATGAGGGGAGGGTTATTAAGATATGAAAATATAACAGCAGATCTGGATTCCTCTATTATATGGCTTCACGTATGAATTCATACTGTACATCAGTCCAAAATTACACCATCCCAAAGAGGATTGGTAGTGTTTTCACATCCTCATCTAGTGTAAAAAGACAAGTCTATTAAAGATCACAGGCGGAATAGAGGGATTCAACAGTGAACGGTTCAAGTTCAAGTTTTAAAGAATCCACCAACACGTAGTCTTTACCAAAGGGCGGACTATTGTGTGCAATTTTCTCACCAGTATACCATCACCACATGTGGTTATTTGGGACAAAAAGTTACAAATTGGGGAAATTATATTCCAGATGATAAATATTTAAACCCCACATGTGTTTTGTGTATTCAGATATGTCACGATAAAGCACTAATGTGTTTTTAATTTTACATTACAAAAACTTCTTTTTAATAAAAATTTGGTTGAACTTAAGGTGTGTAAATGGTCGATTTCATAATTAAAAAGGTATTTTAGCACATTAAAGTTTGATCAAATTTGATTAAGATAGTAATTTTACAAACACGAAATTAAAAACAGACAAGATAGTGAGTTGCTCGCAATAGGGATCTCGACAACGAGGAGGAAGGGTGGCGACCATGACCGGGTGACGATTGCTGGTCTCGATGCTCGCGTGAGTTCTTCGCGACGGTGATCGCGGTGGCGAGGAGGAAAGATTGTGTCGATCTGGTGAGAGACGGTTTGACGCGATGCAGGCCGAAAACTAGAGATCTCCCATTGGCGGCCAAAAGACACGACGAGAGGTGACGGCGATTTCTTGTTTCATTAACGCGTCGGCGATTTCTTGCTTCATGAACGGCGACGACAGTGGTATGTGACCGTGATGGTGGCGTTTCGTCAATGGCAGCGGTTCGTCGACGGCTCTTCGTCGTTGATGGCGTCGACGGCACTTCGTCATCGATGGCGACGACGACCGAAACGGCGAGGAGGTAGAGGAGAGAGTGTGGGACTTGGAGAGGGAGGATGAAGATGAGAGAGAAAGAAGATAGAGAAAAGATTGGGATTCGGAGATTTTTGAAAAGAAAAAAAAAAAAAAGGGTAATTTTGATATTTTTAATGTGTAATTTTGATCATAATTTTAAAACTTTAGACTCAAATATGCTCTATCACTTGTTTTCTTATTTAAAGTGCCATTAGATTTAAAAGAAGATTAGTGCTTTCTCTATTTTTCTTAGTGTTAAGCACTAAGCACCTTGTTAAAATCAATCCAATCAACCGTCACATTTAGACACCTTCTTTTTTCCTATTGGACCAAAGATTGAGCACGACAAAAAGAGAACCAAAAATCATGATTTACACCACTCCATGACTCACGGCATAGGTCAAATTTCCAATAACTATCTTGGAGTTTTACCTTTGTGATTATCTTTTTTTACCATAGACAAGAACTGTTATATTATCTGTTAAATTATTTTTACTTAAATATGATTTATGAGTATTTATATTAAAAATTTACGACATGCAATATAAATAATACTCATTCATAAATTAAATCACAAAAAAATTAATTTAACAGTTAAAATTATAATAATTATCAATATTAAACCTTTTTTTTTTATAATCTTTTTGTAATTTAGATACCTTAGTCTCACATTATTTTGCACCGCACTCACGGCACATAATCCTGTCAGTAACAGAAAAAGTTAAATGAATTCATACATACTCAGGGACCCAAAATCAAGTCATTTTTTTAATAGAAAAAATCTGTCTAATTTTTTTTCCACAAACGTCTTCCATCACAATTATTGTCATCGTTGGTCCATATGCATCGTGATCCAAAACGAGAGAGAGAGAGTAGAAAATATGTTTTGGGGAATGATGTTGTGGACCATTCATTAAGTATTCACAAAAAAATTGCAAGTGGTGTGGTGGGCACGTACTCGAAAACTTGAAAAAGAATACTCAAACTTTCACTACAAAAATATACAATAATTAGGACCTGTTTGGTGCACAAGTTCAATTTGAGTTGAGTTGAAATTTTTAAGTTTGAATAGTAATTTTTGTTGACTTTTTCAGAAAAGACAAAAAACTTTTGGAGAAAAGACAAAAAACATGATGAAAAAAGTACAATTTAGTTTAAGTTGAACTTATCAACCAAACGGGCCCTTAGAATCAAAATATACATATCTCTCTTTGTTTCATTAATGCCATGCCAAAAACTGTTTTGTTCATTAGCTTTATTTTACTAACTAGCACAATATGAAATATAATAATTGAAATAATACTAAAGAAATGTTTGAATCAAGCAAGTCACTTGTTGCCCATTGCCTTGCCAAATGTATGCACTAAAGTCTTGCATTGTTGTCGCCCCACATAAAAGCTACAGCTATAATTATTCTTTATTCTAACAAAAAGCTTATAAATTTTTTTTTATTTTATAAAATATTTAAGCCACTTTATTCCTTTGTAACATGTCTATTCTTCTAAGCATATACATGAAAAAGAAAGATGAGGAAGCAACACTGAGTCCCAAACAGGAAAAAAAACACCTAGTTATCCTAGTAACTCGGCCGATTCCAAGAAAAAAAAGGCAATTGTTTATAACACCATTCTCTCAACCTCTTTTATTATTTTTATGTTATTTTATTTTTATTTTTTTTTTCTGGTGGAATACCACTCCATTCAAACAAAATTTACAAGCCAAAAAAAAAAAAGAAAGAAAAAAGAAAAATTGGTTTTCCATTCTCTTTTTTCTTAAAAAAAAAAAAAAAAGAGGCCTACTTTTTGTCCCTTAAAATATGTACCTCTATTTGGTGGCACTAATGAAATGACTACCCCTTTCACCACTTGGTTTTGGATGGATAGTCCTTTTTTGCCCTTTTGCCAATGGGACTCATTAAAGGGTCTCGCTCTCCTACATCGTAGACCACCATAGTAAATATGGATGACAAACGCAAACCACACGATTGACTTTACACATATCACCCCATGGGCCCACTTCTCATACAACTAACCCCCAACGGCTGCCGACACGTGGAAGATAAGCGACCAACACCTGAATATGGCCTCACCGGTATACCAATCACCGTCTGACACGCACCCAACGTCGGTGACACTGAATGTGACAGCCCGTGACCGGCAACGGGCCCCGAACCTTCAAACCTAACCGAGAGGTTGATGACTCCGCGGGTCCTCGAACCGTCTCTAGCCCGTAGCCGGTAACTAAGGTGACGGGCCGTGCCGGCCGGCGGGAGCCCAATATCATGGGCCGGGATGTGGCACCAGCCCAACTGGGCCCGGCCCAAAACGAGCCGTTTAGTGTAGAGGTGGACGTGGATGCCGGAATTGGCGTTGGTGAAGAAGGCGGCGCCGTCGTAAATGGGTAGCCGGAACTTGTCGCCCCAAGTGGGGTTCGTCCCACCTTGATCATCCACCCTTGTTCTGTACACGTGGCAGCCCTTATCGCCGTTGAAGTGCCGGATTGGTGGGACCGTGGAGATGGTGATGAAGGGTCGGAGGCGGTGAGAGAAGAGAGCGGAAGACGACAACGTTTTTAGGCCCTCCGCGGATACTACCGTGATCTCCATCGTGAGGGGTTGGTGGTGGTTGTGCATTATGGTCGTTGGGGGTGTGTTTGGCGGCCGGGAAAATTTCTGGGTTTGGATGGAAATGGAGCTGGAACTTCGAATTTCATGAATTGGAGGGAGGGACTTTTAAGGAGAGAGAAAGAGATTGGAAGTACTGTTCTTTCTTTGGAGCTTCAAGGGCTATTCTCACTGCAATTTCGTCTGTGGAATAATTATAATTGAAACTTTCAATTCCTGTGGTAAGTCCCACTCGTGAGTTGTGCTGTGTCTGCAAATGTCAATTAAAGACAAAAAAATATATTTGTTTGTTTTGTTTTTTTTTTTTTGCATTTAATTTATTCTCTCCTATTAAGATTTTCCACACCAGATCTTTTTACATAGTGGTGCTTCTTCTTTTTATTTATTATATATATATATATATTAAAAAGATTTATTCGTAGTGCATAGATGACCATGAAAATTATGCAACCCATAAATGTCTTTCCAAAAGTAAAACAAAAGGCTCATTCATTATAACTCCTGTGAATGAATCCTGCCGTAATACTAATTCCACATAAACACCCACAGGGTGGGTGGGTTAGCGACGGTGAGTGTTTTGTTAGTTTCTCCCCTTTATCTATTTGAGTTTGATTTTCATTGTCTTTCTTTAGATTTCGTTCAAGTTTTGACTGTTGAAACTTGATTTAATGATGGTAGGGTAGATCCCGGATGACTGACTGAGAGAAACTAATATAAAGAATTTGTCTTTCGGCCATACATAAAAAAAATGAATTTATGCCTGTAGAGTTGAAAACTTGAAAATAATGAGTCACCCCAGATCATTTTATTCACCAGAAAAGAAAAGAAAAAAAAAAACTAATTCCACATAATTTTAATCGAGTCAGACCTTAAAATTTAAAAGTATAAATAAATAAATAAATAAACATTCATTTTGGTACTTCTACAAATATATTTAAAAAACTCATTTTGATACCCTGAAGTTGCAACAATTAATAAAAGATACCAGGTGCTTTTTAATATGAACCTAATATCCTAACGTCTTTTAAAAAAAAAAAAAAAAAAAAAAAAAGAAAGAAAGAAGGGAGAAAACAAAATATGTTTTCCTAACTTAGGGGGTAAAAACCAAAATAATATTCCCTTTTCTCTAATTCTTTTTTCTTAATTCCAGATTAGTTAAGTAGAAATGATAAAAAAAAAAAAAGATTAAAAAATATAAATATATATTTTTGTTTAAAAAATCGATTTCAAAATATTAAAATTACATTTTTTTAGACGTGAAGTTAATATGTCAGCAATAATAAAACCACATAATACCTTCATGATCTTATTAAAAGTACAAAATACCAAAAAGATTTATTTTCCCCTACTGACATCATGGTTTATTTATTTTTTCAAGAAAAGGAAATGTGAATTTCATGGTGGATAAAGTCCAAATAATTGAACAATGGAGTAATATTATTGTAAGTTTCACATGCTCCATATGGGATGTTGCCAAACTGCCAAAGTTCGTCGTGACTCATGTCTGAGCTGGTTAATAATTATATATATATATATATATATATGCCAACTCTCATATCCGACAATTCATTTTTATTGAATATGATCGGTAACATGCTTGGAAGTTGTTGAATACGCAAAATGGACGGTGCTAATGAAAGAGCAGATGAGTTGGAATACAACTTCTTAGATCGCTCTCTATCTCTTGTCGGAAATCTGGTCACCGGACAATAGCAAAGTTTTCAATCTGATGGCCACTATTAGTACAACAATATAATATGATAATTCTAAAGGTAGTATTATTGGTGTATAATTTTTTGATTAATACATACTCTTTGTAGTAAAAAAATTTAAAATACATTATATATAAATTGACTGATAATTATATGAGTCCAAAATAATTTATGTTTATCGGATCAATATAACCAACTACTCATCCATATATATATATATATATATATGAACATGTATTTTCCATATATATATGTGAACATATATTTTCCACAGAGAGTGTCATCATCAAGTATACGGCGGTGTGGAAGTCTTTTGCCTAATTGGATGCATCTGTCACAAGACTTAATTTAAAGGATCTTTAGCTTTAATGAATCTTCCGCGTAAGTAAGCTTTAATTCTTGTTAACAACAATGACCTTTTTTTTTTATTTTTTTTTAATTTTTAAACTTACCTAAAAAGAAAAAAAACTATGACGTTTTCTTAAAGATACAACGTTTGAAGGAAACTCTCTGTTATAAACCCGCAGAATTCTATATTAGATAGGTTACGCGAAAAATTGTAATTTAAACTGTCAAATTTTTCATTAGCTTTCGTCAAATTTTTAAATAATTTTTTGTTCATGTAATCTCACATTTTAAAATGTCCATTACTAATAATTATACACGAACTCGAATATAAAAGAAAGAGGGAGCAAAAAGACCCGATTCCTTTGTACTTATCACCTTTTTTTTGTTTTTGACAGTCACATAGCCGGCCTTTTTTTTTTTTTCTTTTTCCTTTTTTTCTGTGTCTTTAGTCGACCATTCTTCTTTTGCATGGAAAATATTAGCAAAAGAATACAACCTATAGAGAGTTAAAAAAGAAAAGATGACATTAAGGTTGTTACCGTTTTCTTCTGAAAAGCATTTTGAACGCGTCGTTCATGCTAAACGTCATTATTAATATAGGACGTCTGGCCTTTATTAATAGATGGTGCTCAATATCACTATATTTTTTCATTTTTTATTTTCTTTTCTCCCACATGTAGGAGGGAATCCTAGATGGGATCGAGCACTGAAGTATTGAATTTGAAAAATAAAAAAAAAATTATCGTTTCTTGTTTTTGTTAGGGAAAAACTTTAATTGATGTAAACTATTACCAAATCCAGAATCTCATATTAAACCATAAAGAGAAATTAATCGGAAGCCTACCTAAATCCATGAAGACAAATTAGAGAATGATGGAGTCTTCCACAGTCAAATTTCCTTAAAATGCTCTATGAATTCTTTCTCTTAATGGGGAAGGAGGATGAGAACAAATATTACGTATTATGATTTAATTTGGGGACTACAACCCTTATAATGACCCTTATTTACTAATTTAAATTAGATTCCCATCAACCCTAATTTAATTAGTATTGAGTTTCTACATATTAAAACTCATACCTAATAGATATATCTAGAGCCTAACTAATATATTACTTATTGACCATATTAAATTAGATATCCTATAATATAATTGTCATTAAATATGTAAACCCGGAAATTAATAAAATTCCAACAGTTTTGTCTAATACACAAATGGCGACTCGTCTGTGGTCTTTCAATACTGCCGAAATAAGGAGGGAAAGACGAGAAAAAGGACCTTCTTCAGGCAAATGGCCAAGTTGCCGCAGTTAGCCGCAACCCATGAACCTATGAACCTTCATTAAAAAAACATATCTAGCTATGAAAGAAATCTAGTTGTTGAAACTAAAAAGCATTAAAAGTCAGATATGGCGGCATTAATCTATACATACATTGTATATATTGTCAATATTTATGAATAATGCCGTATTCCAGCCTAACTGCACTTAATGAAGAGTGGAAATTTTGCTGTCGTTTGCAGTTGCAGGGGCTTTGCTTTAGTGTACACTGTTAGATGATCCTTTTCTTCAGGTCATGGGAGCATTTTCCACAAACTGATTGGTTTGCTTGAAAGGCCTATAATTGGGTGGGGAATGGGAAATTGAGAGGAAAAAGAGAGAGAATTGTCAAAACAATCCCGCAAATAAATATGTTTATGTTTTTTGTACTCCTATTATACTTGATTGAATTTTTAACCCTTCATATTTATCTAATTAGAAGTAAAAAGAAAATTAAAACAATTATAATTGGGATAATAATCCAAAGACGTGTTTTTTGACGGAGAGTCATGTTTTGAATACCTTCTTATTATTTTGCTCACTTTAACATTAGAGTTGATAATTTTAGTGTCATAAAATGAAAAATTATCAACTTTAATATTACAGTGGATATAAATATAAACATGGGGGGTGGGGGTGTGTGTGGGGTGATTGATCTTGTTTGTTTGGATGTTACAGTCTGGACTGCATTTTAGGTGGACCCAGTCACCCTACTTGCCCCACTTGAACTCTCTAAGCAAGTTATTTGGATTGGAATTTGTTGGCTGATTTTTATTTTTTAATTTATTTTTCTGGAATTTGTTAGGCTGATTATTATTTTTTTTATTTTTTTTCTGGAATTTGTTAGGCTGATAGTAGAGAGCGAAGAATTCCTCAATCCAACAAATTCTTCATACGTGAAATGCTAGGAAACTACTACGTTTACCCAATTTTGATGACTAACAATAACTCAGAACTACTCATTCTAATAAGTCAATCTTGTGTCATGACTATGTTTTATATTTTGTGGTGAATCTCGACCTATAATTGAGTAAAGCTTTTGTTTCTATTTATTATTATTATTATTATTTTATTTTTTATAAATTGATTCGTTTCAATGTTCCTACTTTTGGAATAATAAACCAAGGTTGAGATGTGGGTGTGGCAATATATTTTATAAGTCATCTTTCGGTTTCATGAACATGCACTTATTTTTGGAGCACAAAAAAGGGTGGTAAAAGAAGTCAATAAAGAAAGAGAAGCATATTTTTAACACCCCCCTTTTATATATATATATATATACATTAATCGAACGAGAATTAGGAGGAGAATTTTTTGCTGGAAAGAATAAATGGTGAAGCGACCAGATAGTGAAATATTCCTACTTACGCTCCCACTAAAATAACTCTAACTACATGGGGAACACGTAGATACTTGGTACTCTCTAAAGCCATTGTCATAGCCAAGCATTGACAATATTTATATATAGATATATTGGTGTGCGTATTCAATATTACATTGATGATTAAAAAAGTGCCCACTAAACTATAGGAATCAATTAGTGACTTTGTTATTAAATCCGCAAAAAAAATATATGAAAGTAGACGGAAAGAATGTTTTGAAATCGTTTAATGTAAATCAGGAACATGTTAAACGGTTTTAAACATTCAAGAGCAAAATAAACAAGGGTATATAGTTTTGGGGATATTTGTGAATTAATCCCTATTCTTTTCATCTTTTTATTTTTTCACTCCCCACGTCAATCCTTTCTTTTTTTTTTTTTTTTAAACTTAAAAATAGAGGGATTCGAACTCTACATTTTTAGGTGGAGTCAGTCATTTAACTCCTTTTGACATGGGGAGTAATTGGACAAAATGAACATCAGTCATCTTCAACAAACTGTTTTCCACGAAGAAATCATTGGTCTCAAGCCCATGTTCCTTGGTAATTTGGTGTTTATCTGTACCTATAAGGCCGCAGGGCAAGAGTCCAAGCACATGAAAAGTTTCTGTTGGAATGCCTAATACAACTTCCATTGGCCCATTACTGTTGACCCAAAAAGAAATGAAAGAACATTGTCCATTCTATAAAGTCTTCTTTGAGGCTTCTTTGAACAGTGGCAGAAACACCAATTTCAATTCAAAATTTGGAGTACGGTAAGTTATTATCTTTACAACAATTGACACAAATTTTTAATTTTAAAGACTTACTAATAAAATAATGACAACTAATGAGAGAATATGTAAGAAGGCTCGAAAAGGGAAAAACCTATGGTGTGGAGAAGGGTGAGTTTTTCACCTTTGGAAAAAGAAACTTTCAACCATTCCAACAAAAAAGGGCAAGTCTCTTCTCAAAACGTTCCACCACCGAATCGCATGTTGGCTTAGACTGGTATTTAGCGCCGAACGGGAGACAAAGATAGGAAGATGGGAGGCAACCATCCTTGCACCCCAAATCGGCTGCCAGTTCCTCTAATGTTAATCACCTCTCATGTATATTGGTACAAAAATTAGGATGTAGCTAACACCCTTAATATTTTTCTTTCCATCATCACATCACATGTAATTTGATAGGGGAAAGAAACGCTGAAAAATACAAGCTTTCCTAGTTACTTATTATAAGTAAGAACAAGACATGATACAACACATTACAAAATAAAGGGAAAGACTTTAGTAATGCTCAATTGAGGAGTACTACCGTATGAACCATCTAACAATTAAAAATGATTGTTTGACTAAATGAATGATTATGATATGAGGTGCATCTAATGTTACTGTAGTCTCGTATACACATAATCCTTTATATTAGATTTACCTTTTTTTTTTTTTTTTTTTTTTTTTTTTTTTTTTTAATTTTCTTCCTTCCACAAAACTTCCACAATCATATCTGATAAAAAAAAATGATACGATCAACGCCGGCTTGCCACCAAAGATAGAGAAGGCGACTACAATTCGACACCATCGTCAGAAACTTATTGTTGTGGTCTCGTTCTCTCTCTGAGTCTGTCATCAGTGAGGGACTACCGAAGATCGGGGGTGCGGGGGCCTAGGTCGCACGGATCTGGCGAAGGCTGGGTGGGTTGGGGGGGTTCGTCATCGGTGAGGGGCTGTCGAAGGTCGGGGGGGGGGGGGGGTTGTGTAGGGGCCTAGTTCGCGCGGATCTAACGCGGGGTGAGAGGGCTCGTCGCCAAAGTCGGGGGGGCTCCTCGCCGCTGTCTAGGCGGGTGGGGGGAGGGGGGCAAGGACTCGACATGGCGGGTGGATGGAGATCGTGGATCTCACGATGGAGATTGAAGATCCAGATGGTGACGGCCGAGATGAGAGAAGAGAGAGAGGGGTGGCTGACACCCAATCTTCTCCATGGTCACTGACGACTTCTTTGGCAGCCGAGTGTGGGTGACGGCATGGTTTTGGTTGAATTTTGTTTTTCCACATTTTAGGGAAAAAAAAAAAAAAGGCTTTGTATTTGATAAATTTTTATCCAGTACATAAGTGTGCATCGAAAGTTATGTGTTCCTCTATGTTGTTAATTGTTTTATTTCATTTTAATGGCCTACAAAATAGTAATTACTGGTAGTGCTTCTAAATGGAGTACCATAGTCATTCCCCAAAATGAAACTAGCCAAAAAAATAGGGTAAGACTGCAATAAATACCATTTTATATACCATATCGATAAAGTTCCTTTTTAAACCGCCGTTAAGATGTAATAAAACGACTAAGATTTTACTTGTATACGATAGTTATAATGCACCTTACCTCATAGTAGTATATGACTAAGAAATTAAAAAAATATCAAAAAAGAATTTTTAAAAAAACCCACCTTCATTGGTGGAGGTGGGGGGGTTTCCGTCGCCAGGTCGAGGGGGGCCGACAGCTCGAAGTCGTTAGAGATTGCACGGGATGGAAGGGGCTTCTTGCCGGAGGTCGCGTTCGCTAGAGATTGCAGGGGAGGGGCTTCTTGCAGGAGGTCACGAGGGGGAGGGGGGCCTTCTCACTTCTCGCCAGAGGTCGCGGGGAAGGGGGCTTCTTGTCGGAGGTTGAGGGCGAGGGGGGCTTCTTGCTGGAGGTAACGCGTCGGGCGAGGGGCAATTTTGTTGGCGGGGTCGATTTGCTAGTGGGTAATCGTGGGGAGGGGGGTGGGAGTGGAAGTAGCCAAAGCCAGATCGCGAATGGGTGAAGGGTGATCAGGAGGGCTAACCTAGATTGAAAACAGCACCGATAGAGGGGGGAATCCGTGAGTAGGTGATATGTTTGGAGGGGGGGCAGCTTAGGAGAAGGTGATTTCTGAAAGGGATAGGTCGCAAGTCCGGGGCCGGTGGGTGCCAGAAGGTCATCGGAGGCGGGGGGCAGGGACGACGGTGGAAGTCAACAAGGATGGATGTGTTCTCCAATGTTTTTTTTTTTTTTTTACTCTATAATACTATATGGTAGTATATACCATAATTTATACACTCCTAATTTCTATGTCATCCGATAAAACCTCAACGATCTAAAAATGTACTCTACCTTAATGATTGATATTAACTCTCAAAGAGTCTCTATCACAACCTTACCTAAAAAATAATTTAATAATATTAATAGCAAAATGAAAATATAACAATATTGGTTCTTGATCTTGCGATAAAAAGCATTGGAATGGATGGAACCGTACACTTTCTTATAAATGGAGATAGGTTTTTTTATCTAATCTTTTCTTTTCTTTAATTCGGTTCACTTCTTAGTTTTTCTTCTGATAGGCTTGGTCAATTGCATTCAAGTTATACAAGTTAAAATAATTTTCCTAATAATAATAATAATTATAATAATCTCAAGACAAAATCAAAACAAAAATGCACAAGAATGATATAATGAACAAAATTAGAATGGGACGATCTAATAAACCCGCTCCAACAGGAGATATAGATATATCTCAGTTGGGCTCGTTTCAATCTCCAAATAGAGATTCTAATCAGAGGGTTACTCTTCTTTTTAAGTCCTTTTTCTTCGGCTAACTTAAATAAAGAATCTCTCTTTAGACGTTGCCAAAACAGAGCAAAAGCCCCAGACTTTGTGTGTGACACTTTTTTTTTTTTTTTTTGGGTGGGCAATTTCCTCTTTTATTTTTTCCATGATGCGCCGCTTTTACAGCCCCGCCATCCACTAATCTTGATTTTGCAAATTTGGTCAAAGTCAAACCCCATCTTCAGCCTTCCACAAGCAACACCCGATCAATAACTAATTGTATAAAACGAAGCTCGCCATTGTTGCCTATTTGTAATTTTCTTTTTCCCCTTTTTGGAGGCTCAACAAGCACGTGCCTCGTTGTCCGTCGACTTGCTCGTGCGCACGTGCCGCTCATGCCTTTCTCGTGTGTGCGACCCTTTTTTTTTTTTTTTTTGCCTTTTCTTTTTTTAAAATTCTTTTCGTCATCGTCTAAAGGGATTGATCGGATCATCAGATCAATCATTTCCCAAGCTCCAGCCACGAAGGGTCCTGATCATTGTGCTCTGGGGGATTCCCATTCAACGGCTCTGATTTCACGTCCTGTCCGAGATCCCGTGTGGGCATCTGCACTTGATTCTGCAGCTGATCGTCCTGCTCCTCCTCTTCCTCTCTCCTTATGCGCTTAACCCCGATCGACACGCCGAACAGCTTCGGCGTCATCTCCTCATCTTCCGCCGGAGAGCCGCCGATCCTCGCTGCCGCTTCCTCCTGTCTCTCCGGCATGAGCTCCAGTGGCTTCCCCTCCGGCACTCTATCTTCCCCTCCATCATCCCCGCTTACGCCGCCGCCGCCTCCTTCCAGCTGAGCGGAGGCGTAGTTCGTCATCAAGGTGAGTATGTTGTTGCAGAGTCCCCGGAGCTGAGTCAAGTCGTGGCTAAGCTGCGAGTTCTCCTTCCTTAGCCGCTCATTCTCCTCTATAAGCTCCGGTGCCGTCGTGCAGCTCGACGTCCGGTGCAAGGCCGTCGCCGCCACAGGCGAAGAGTTCGAAGATATCACCTGCTCTTCTCCGGAATTCGTCGGCGACACGCGCACCACCAACGGAACCGCCGCCACGGTCACTGCCGCCGCTGCCGTGATGGCGGCGGCGGCGGCAGGAGCAGCCGTGGGAGAGATTTTCCGGCGCTGTATGTCGCGGAGGAGTCCTTTCTCGCCTCTGCGGAAGCAATCGTTCGCGAATTCCCACCGATCCGGAACTACCTTCCGAAATCCCTAGATCGAAACGGAATATAGGATCAATTTCTCAATTTTGGATGAACTACTCGCTTATCGGTTGATTTGGCGAGAGAGAGAGAGAAAGAGAAGAGAAGAGAGAGAGAGTTACGTAGGTGTTGAGTTGGCGAACGAAGCTAGAGAAATTGTTGTGCTTGAAGTATTTGGGAAGCAAATCTCTGGCGAACTCGGCTGGTCGCCAGACGACGAAGGTGGATCCATCGTCGTTCCACGAAATCAGGTCGTCGACGGCCGGATCGTCGACGAGTTGATAGGTTTTGGTCAAGAATGGCGTCGGGAGAGTTCTCTGCGAGTCCGTCGCTCCGCCGTGGAAGGACTCGCCGGTCTGCTCCACCGGCAATGGCGTCATCTATAGGCCTCTTTCTCAAATCCGAGCCCTACTTGAACTATAATCAATTGTCTTCGCCGTTGCCTATATAATCAAATTAAACATAAATTAAAAAACTACAAAAGAACATAAAATCATGGATGAAAAATAAACACAGCCACGTCCCGTTTGGTTGCCAAGAAACTACCGAGAGAAAGTGAAACTGAAAAAAATAAAAAAATAAAAAAAAAATAAAAAAAGCTTTTTACATGTAGAGCTTCATCGAAAAGAGAGAAATTTCGCTACGTAATATGGCAAGCTCTATGAGACTTCTTCTTCATCTATGAAGATGAAATTACAGATTCATGACAAAAACATAAAACATTTAACTGAAACCACGTTAAAAAAAAAAAAAAAAAAAAAGAGAGAGAGCGACTTGGCTTGTGTAATTACCTGGAAAGCGAAGATCTTCCACGGAAGAAATCGGTGAAATTTTCCCACCAACCAAACGGCCGAAGCATCAAAACATGACAAAACTCTAACTGATCGAATGAAAAAAACGCAGCATCGAGAATGAAACCAAGCTGAGAGAGAGAGGGAGAGAGGAGGAAGAACGGAAGAGAATAGGTTTTGTGGTTTCTAGAAGGTTCTGGGCTTTGCGGGGGAGTAAATGATAAGGGGAGGAGAGAGACAGAGAGAGAGAGAGAGAAGGAATTCGTGGGTTCGAGAAGGAAAAGGAAAAGGAAAAGGGGCAAAAAACAGATGAAAAGAAGGGCAAAAGAGGCGGGACCCACAAGGGACGGAGAAACGATGGATATGAAGGTGCGAGAAGCAGGAGCGTGTCACGTGTGTGTCATTTGTAGGGAACTTCTTCTATTTCTTCCAACGTCTTTTCCAGAAGCTTCTCTCTCTTTCTTCCTTCCACTTCTTTTTATTTTATTATTATTTCTATATATATAAAAAAAAACCAATATTAATTCTTTCTCTTTTTTTATTCTTATTTTTTCATTATTGTCTTTGTTTCTTTCACCAATGGTCCCTGTAGTTTCAACAATCTCTCATTTTTGGCCCCACCTGTCTATTTTATTTTTGTTTAGTGGTCCTTACACAGAAAGTATTAGAAAAGTTCAATAATCTAGGGATGAAATAATATATTAGTATTGAATTTCAGGAAAATTAATAGAAAACACAGCATTTGAACCTGAATATGATATTTACAATTTAATTAAGTCAAGTTTATGTTTGAACTAGTCATTAATGATCAGCTTAATGGGTTGGCAAATTTTTGCTATTTTTTTTACAAAAGGAATCATTTTCTATTCTTTGAAAATACAATCTCACTCTTCAAGTTTGATATATGGGTTTCCATTGAAGAATAAAAATATTATAACAAAAATCATCGTTCTTTCTATTGTTTTCAATTGTGAAGATGTACAAATACATATGCTAATATAACCTTTAGTTAGACTCAAATATTTACATCTCTAACCATTAAATATGAAATTGATTTCATTACATTGTATTGTAACACTTTGAGAGAGTAGTTATAAAAAAAAAATTATAAATCTTATAAATATTAATTAACTAATTTTTTTGGCTGCTTCTTATGATATTTAATACAAATAGTGTACCAGGAAAATGAATGTGGACTTCATGCAAATGACAAAATAAAAAACAAAACCCCATCTATATAAGTTAGAATTCCGATTTCATCACATTTTTTTTTTTTTTTTGAAAAACAAAACGTATCCCCTATTATTTGCAAAATGTCAAATTAGGTGTTTGGTGTATAAGCTTGAGTTAAGATTTGTAAGTTTAAATAGTGATTTTGGTTGACTTTTTCAGAAAAGACAAAAAACTTTTGAGGAAAAAGACAAAAATTAAGTTAAAATTCTTGGGTTTAAACTTTAACTCCAAACTAATCACAATTGTGAAAATCATTGTTGTGAAGAAAGAGATAGAGAAGTGGCATTTGCACAATAAAGGAAAGAGCGATTGTGAAAGGAAAGGACAAAGAAAGGGGATTCCAATATTGGAATAATTAGGTCGAGTTATTTGGTGTGAATAAATATAAAGCTAGATATAGCGGATTTTTCTTTTTAAAGCCACATGATTTAATAAACATATATGAATGCTTTTAAAATCTACATTCGCTTATGATACATTTTAATATATGTATTATATTAGAGTTACACTGCCGTATCTAGATAACTACACATGTTACTTATATTGTTACATAATCATACTGAAAACCAACTATACCCGAACTAACTTCGCGTTGGGATCAAACTGTCTAACTTTACAAAAATAGAGACTAAGATGAGACTTCTTTGAAAACTTGGGGACTATTAATAGAAATGTTTCTTGTCCTCTTTTTGTGATTTTTTTTAATATTACCGGGTTGTTATATACGTGTTGGTAAGGTAACGGGGAGAGGGAGGAGGGAGCCCATTCTTCTGATTGAGACTGATTGACTCACTTGTGGATGCATGCAAAAAGGGTCACACCACGAAATGACTTGCCACGTGGCCAACGAAAGTTTTGGACTTGGGATGATCACCAGGGTTTTTGGACCTTTTCTAACAAAATGGGATTAAGACTCAATTAATTAGAGTGCTTTTTTTTTTTTTTTTCCCCTTAAGAATGTCTTCCTTTTACAGCTCATCTACAGGCAGCCTAACTCATTCCCTAATTTGCTTCTAAATAAATTAAAAACACTTTCATGAGATGAGACAATCGTGACAATGTTAAACTTTGTTAATAAAAAAGTTTTAAAAGTTAAATGAATTACTTCGAAAGGATTTTTCATTTTATATTATCTATACGAACTGATATTTTAACTGTTTATCACTAATTTAATTACTATTGGAAGTGTCGTATTTTGTAATACAAAAATTTTAAGGTGTACATTTATAAATAATATTGTAAATAATTTAATCCAATAGTTAAAGAATTACTTATATGGATAGTGTCAAAAAAAGAACCTATATAGAAGGATCAAAGTTAAAAAGTTATTTCTTTTGTACAAAATTATACAATTTTATTTATTATTTGGTTACTTCCCCACAAGGCTAGAAGTTTGGGGAAAGGACAATAACGAAATGGAAGGTGGAAATATTAATCAGACATCAAATTTTTAATTGAATTTTGGTGCAAGTTCGAAACCTCTACTTGTAAAGTGTTTGTTTGTGACAATTTAATATGTCTCTTGACTTGATCATGTGTGTGCCTGTAAACAAAGCAGAATTTTAATCCCTCCCACGTTTTATGTGTGATTATATTAATTAAATACCATCAATGACCTGAAAAAACTATGTACAACTTGAATACGAAAGCTTAAACAAGTTCACACGTATTGCAATTCCCAAGCTCATAAACGTGGTAATTACTTTTGTGACAATTATGCTATGTCCATCGTTTTAGTGTTGTTTATTTTAACACGGAAATTTGAACTTAATATCTTTTGACAAGTTAAATATAAAGGCGGATTACTAGTTTATACCATCATATTAACTTTTTAGTTAGAATAATAAGCAAGAATTTTTCTTAATGAATAATCCAAGAAAAAGAAACAAAAAGATGGTGGGCTTGAATATTTTCCATTTTTGCAAAAATACCACTTGTTTGTTGGCTTGAACTTTCACCACTAGAATTGAAAGTGCCAAATTAAATTAATTCCTCAACTCATCCAATTGTTGATAATATTGATTTATCCGTTGACTAATGGCTTCTGTCCTTCTGCAAACTTGCAAATTCTATCTGTTCCTTAACTTGGGCTGTGCCCAAAAATCTGTATTGGAACTTCACTTTGTGGACCTTTTTTTTTTTTTTTTTTTTTTTTTTTTGGACTTGGATCTAAAGTAAGCCAGCTTATTACAGCAAATGGTTTTAATTAGTTTTTTTTTTTTTTTGGTCGTCTTCAGTTTGACCTGATTATTAATTTCTCAAATGATAAACGCGTTATCTCAATCCTACAAAATGTTTTAGTAGTCAGAATATGTGAGGTGTGATCCCAAACACACTTAATTGAATACTAGATTGTAAACAACTCTTCACATTTAAGACCCTTGTAAGCTCCACACAACATTAAAACCTTATATTACAGACCCAATCACAATAATCTTTTATTGCTATGCCACCATACTCAGATGGTGTTTATATTAGTCTAGTCGATTTAAGCGTCTTTTCTTTTTCAACACATGATTCATGATTGCATTCTCTACAGTTCTCTTAGTAAAATAAAAACAACTACAAGTTGCTTGGCTTCTTAATTTTCCTATTCTACCAGACTTAATTACTGAGTCAAGCTGTTGTTTGTGTTAATGAGGGATTCTCATTAAAGACAGAAATTTAAAAGCACAAAAATTTACATCCTTTTTGTGGTATGCTGATGTTTCTGCAGTGTTATTATGTTCTTCTAAATCTAGTTATGCAGAATCTTCCAAGGCAACTAAGCATAGAGAATAGTACTATTTGACTTAAAAAAACATGAAACTTCACCAGATGATTCTCTTACAAAGCTTGTAACCAGACAAGAGAGCACAAATTGCAATGACTAGGAAAGTTGCAAAGGAGAAGCTAACAGAGATAATTGAAGCTTTCCAGAGTGGGGAAAGGACTTCAATCTGTTTAATCGCCGGTATTGCCACGGAAGACGACGATACCAGAAGGTAAACCAGTAACTGCAACACATGTAGGTACAAATTATTTTTCTTGTTTAGAATTTAATAAACTTAAATTTCTGAAGATCATGTAGAGTGAGCTTACTTGGTCAAATATGAAGCTGGTGAAGTCTGAGACCTTGTCCGACATCAGAGTACCTTTGTCCGCAATCTCAAGAATTCCTTTGAAGAGTTGGAAGAGCGAGTAGGCGAAAGCTAGCATCACCGCAGTGAAGCAGTACCTATGCAAGGACATACCGAAACGTTAATTTAAAAAAAAAAAAAAAAAAATCCATTTCTCAATCTGATTTTGCCTAGTGATGAGCCTTCTCAAAGTAAAAGTTCAATTTTTAGGTTTTAATGGGGATTGCAAATATTTTACAATTTTTTTAAACCAAAATTCCGTTGACTTTGTGGAAATAGTTGCACTTACAGTAATTCGGTATAGTCGCCGAAGCTAGAGCCAGGCGATGCTTTGTCTTTCTTCTTTGGTGATATGATTACTAGTGAAAGAGCAGAGACAAAGGAGAACAGAAACGCCAAAAACCGAAGCAAGAGATCGCAGAGGTGGATAGAAGGTCTCGAGCTCCATCCGGTGGAGGCGATCGAGATCGAGAATGGAGATGGTGTCGGGAAAGGCTGTTGTGCAAAGGAATTGGGCACAACAGGAAAACCTTCGGCCATTGACTTGAAAAAGGTTAGATTTTTCCCTCCTTGCATTGGTTTTGGTTCCTTTGACACTTGGTTTTTCATCTTGCCCACTAAAAAGTCTGGCCTTTGAAGATATGGTTATTGACTTTGGTGAAGCAAATAGCCCTTTTAGTCTATCAGGAAATGTTGGTGTAACTTCAGGGAAGGCATCTTTTTCTGCTCATGACTCATAAGCATGTTTCCAAGCTTAAGAAGTAGAGTGCAAAAGTGACCTTATTTTGAAATACGAGCTCGGTCAAGGCCAATCGGAACAAGCCACCTAAGCGGGGAATGGCTACATATTATCCAACGATTTTGAAGGACTGGAGATTTAAGCGATTGTGAGGATAGTATCGGTGACGGGTTTGGAACTCGATCAAATTCGGTCAATTTAAAAAAGAGGGGCAGGTGATGGAATAAAAGAAAAGGAAAGTTCAACCTTCTTTTAAGTCAACTTTCAATATATACTTACAAACGTAAAGACGCATGTACTTTAGCAAGATATAAGATATTCCAACATAATTGAGTTATCTGTTTGTATATATGTACAACTATAGATATATATACAGATGATTGAGTTTTAAAATACAAGATCTTATCCATTTGGCCTCTCTTTCGCTAGGCAACAAAACAATCAGTTTCACTCGTGCATGGGAAAAACAAATATTGTATCCTTTGTGTGTCCTTGGCATTTGTTAGAATCATGAGCAATTTAAGCAAATGAGTGACAAATTGTTACAAAACTTTCTAAAAATAACATGGCTTCAGATGAAAAGAAAGACGTGATTACGAAATTCTAACAAAAATTATACTTTTGAATCCACTATAAGGTGTGGATTTCAAATCACCGATCCCAAATATAAAAAAAGAAAAAAGAAGAATAAGGTCTTTGCTGAGAACTACATGATTTCCCATCTTATTCCCTTGATCGAATCATTTCAGCAAGGACCAATTTCAGTACAGAAAGCAAGAGTGTCAATAGAGCTCTATGAAGAGTCAAAGATAGAAATAATAGAATTTTATGACTCATTTATAGCAATCAATTAATTACACTTTTTTCACGGTTCACAAATATCTGATTGTGGCACTAATACTAGAAAAAAAAAAAAAAAAAAAACTACTAACATGCTAAAGAAAACATATTTTCTTAAAGTAGCAGCTTTTATTTTTCACTTTAAAAAAAAAAAAAAAGGCAATGTATCAAATTGTCCAACAAGTTTGCAACGGGTTTCCTGTTCTAACTCTGACCAGTACAAGAGAGCTGAGGCGGGTTAGCATAACTTGGGTCTTACAGAAATATGCATGCCATTCAAACTCAAGAACTAGACTTGTAACCCCCTGGATTGTTGCTTGCCCACTTCCACTGGTCCCTGCACATCTCTTTTACACCGTATTTCGCCCTGAAAAAGATATCAAAACAACTTAAGATGCTATAGGCGAACTTCATGCTAAACTTCCCATGCCTCAACATCTACATATACTTGATAATTCTATGAAGATGGAATGAATTAAATGCACATACTTCCAATTAAGTTCCCTTTCAGCTTTCTTTGTACAAGCGAAAATGGCTGTTGCATCTCCTTTCCTCCTTGGACATAGTTTGTAGGGGATTTTCTGAAACACATGAGAGAAACTTCAGCAACAAGTCTCATATTAGATACAGAGAGAGAGAGAGAGATGGGGATGAAGGAAAAGCCACCTTGCCAGACGCTTTTTCGAATGCAGAAACCATTTCAAGCACCGATGTACCTTGTCCAGTACCCAAGTTGTAAGCAGTACAACCTAATACATTAAACCATTCTTTAGTATATTCAAATGTACACAATAAAATGAACGTCTGTAAGAAACATTGCAACTCTGATGAATAGGTTACGAGCATTCATAGGTAACAGAGTTTTCATTGAAGATAAAAAAGTACCTATGTCTTCCGTTGTAAAAAGCTTCCGAAGAGCAGCAATATGGCCATCTGCTAAGTCCATGACATGTATGTAGTCTCTGATCTGATAAACATGAATGATTGATAGATACAAAAGGAACTCTGTCGATATGAATATAACATTGTTTAAGACCCCTCGTCTCTAATGACTTGGATGATCAAGTATCAAACCTTGCTATCAGATGAAACTAAATATGAGTTCATGTCAGATAGAAGAGAATGTGGTCCTTTCCAATGATATACGTTATTGAATTATGGATCTACTCACCGCAGTACCATCCTTTGTCGGGTAATCATAACCATACACGTTAAGCTCGGTTAACCTTCCAACAGCTACCTGCTGTATGTAAGGCATCAAATTGTTTGGAATGCCCTTTGGATCTTCTCCGATCATACCACTTTCGTGAGCACCAACAGGGTTGAAGTACCTCAGCAAAATAATACTCCAATCTGGTTCAGCCTTTTGAATGTCTCGAGCAATTTCTTCAAGGAAAAGCTGGTAAGATAAAAAAAAAAAATAAATATGGGGAAACAGAATTCTAAATTTTTAACCTTTATATTCAATTTCTGCAGTTCAAAATTATCGTTGGCATTACACACCTTGGTTCGTCCATACGGATTCAAAGCGACCAACCGAAAATCCTCGACACATGGTGTCTCATCAGGTTGTCCATAGACGGTTGCAGATGACGAAAAAACCATCTACATACAAACAAAATAATATCCCATTCATAAGCAAGTAGATCATGACTCAACACGAAAAATTTGGGCTTTCAAATTTACGCCTAAAACAGATGAGAAATCACTTCCCATTGCTTAATTTCCATACAAAAAATAAAATCTTCGCAAGAATCTGAAGAGCCAGGAATACCATTAACGGACCTTTTTACAATTGTATTTAGCCATGACCTCATAAAGATTGATTGTGCCGATCAAATTGTTGTCGTAATAACGACGAGGATGATCAACACTTTCCCCCACAGCTTTTAGGCCAGCAAAATGGATCACAGCATCAAATCTGTTTCATGTTCAAAATCAAACAACAGCCAAAAAAAAAAAAATGATTAGTACCAACACAACATTCAAGAACTGCCAATCAAAGCAAAAGAATATTGATAATTTAGAAGTAAAACTTAAAAAACCCAAAAATATATATACATACACATATAATTAGTCAAGAATTAAATATATAAACATTTATTAAAGTCAAGAATTAAATATATATATTTATTCAATAAGTCAAGAATTAACATACCTAGTGTCGGAGAATAGCTTCTCCAGATCCTCTTTGTTCCTGAGATCACCCTGAAACACAAAACAAATCAAGCCAAAAGCCACTTAATTACTGCTAAGAAGCTGTCCGAAAGCAAAAGTAACACAAAAAAAATAATAAATAATAATTAAAGAAAGTTTTGAATGTTCTAATTCCACTTCTTTCGGAATCTTGAACTCTCAACTGAGCCTATGACAACTGAAATGAGTTCCATTACCAAGACGCAGCAGTTCAAGAAAGCCGTTAAAAGAAGAAAAAATTCAAGAAAGAAAGAAATTTCTCGGGAAACAAACAGAACAAGACGGGAGTATAGGAAGAGGATCGGAAATTAGTAGGACAAAGGAGTTAAAGAAAGCCGGTACAAAGAAAAAGTTCAAGAAAAAAATAAATAAATTTCTCGGGAAACGAACAGAACAAGACGGGAGAAGAGGGATCGGAAGTACCAGATGGAAACGGAGCTTCTTAGAGAGCGAAGGGCCCACCAGTCTCCTAACCCTATCGACAGCCTCGATAACGGAGTTGTCGAGGTTGTCGATAATGGAGACCGCGAATCCCTCGTGAAGAAGCTGAACCACAGTGTGGCTGCCGATGAACCCCGCCCCGCCGGTCACCAAGATCGTCTGCTGAACCGACCCCATTGCTGATCCCCACAATTTCTTTCGAGAGAGAGAGAGAGAGAGATTGAAGAGAGACTGAAGAGAAAAGGAAAAACGAAGCTGTGTGTTCTTTTGGAAAGTTCTGAGGAGGGATTGGCAGATAAAAAAGGCGGTGAAATATAGGGATAGGAGAGAGAGAGAGAGAGTAAAAGTGTTTTTGTTTGTTTCTCGGGAAAACAGTTGCCATTTTGGGGCCGGATAAAAGAGTAAAGTTGGTTTTTGGTCGCGCGCTTTTCCAATAATTATTTTTACTTTTTATAATTATTTAATTCAGCGCGTTTTTATCTCTAATTTGCTTAATTAGTTTTGCTCTTTTCGGCGACCGACGAGGGTAAATTTGCAACAACAAGTCACACTTAAAGCTTTTGCCAGCTTGGCTATCTTTATCTTTTTCTTTCACCCAATTTTTATTTATTATTATTATTTTTTTGTCTACTTTCTTTTTCCCCTTTTCTTTCTTGTTTTGTTGTCTCTATAATGACTTAAGTTTCGGCACATAATTAGTACTATACTGTTAATCAGTCGAATGAATAAATATTATCATATATACAACTGACGTGTAAGGATTTTGAAATGAATTTTCTGTTCATTATTTAATAAATGGGAGAGGAATTTGAATAAGTATTTTTACATTTGAAACTTAAAAATGTTTTAAATTTTTTAATAAGTGAAAATTATAGACTTGTATGATCGATAAAAAAATGTTGTTACATTTTAATGGTGGTAAGCTTAAAAAAAAAAAAAAAAAGCTAAAAGAACGATATAATTACTATTAATTTGATTTACATGGCGTGTAAAATTCTGAAAATCATTTTTTAGGTTTTTTTTTTTTTTTTTTTTTTTTGATAATAGATAACGAGTGAGTTTGGGTTCTATTCTTAAAATTTTTTTAGAAAAAGATAACGTCGACACATCATCATTAATTGGATCAAATTTGAGGGAACTGTCTAGTGAAATGGACATATATAAGAAGGACAAAAAAAATAATGACATCATTAATTTGACAGATTTTATTAAATTGCTGAGTAGGATACACAAATATGCATATAGTTGGAGCATTCCTATTAGTGTTGAGACGGTTTCAACTGCATTTTTGCCATTTTGTTTTGTCAAGATTTTATAAAAATACTATTAAAGATATCAATTTGAAGTAATAAGTTATAGAGTAATTGACCTTAATAGTTGTTGATTTTTTTTTCTTTGGTTTGGTTTTTTTTTTTTTTTTTTCCTGTCGAGATAACCCTAAATTTCTATTTTCTTAGTCATTTCAGTCATTTCTGTCCAACTATGTTAAATTTCTAACGGAATGAGTTATATTCAATACATGTGATCTAATTTAAAATGGTATTTAGTAATTTAACAATATTTAATTTAAAAAATCATCTCTCTTTCTCCTCCCTATTGAATCAAAAGTGCATAACAGCGCGGGGGAAAGGGGGTGTCGGGCTCAGTGAGAACGCCAGTTGTTAGGGGGCAACCCAAATTTCGCGAAGGGGGGCGGGCGGGGCAAGCTCGGTGAGTTGTGGGTGGGGGAGGGGGGGAGGGGGCATGGGGCTCAGCAAGCGGGGTAGGGCGGGCTCGACGAGGGGGGCTCAACTTTGGGAAGGGGGACAATGAAAGGGGGAAGGGGGCAAACCGAACCCAGATTTTGCAAACTCGGGGGGGGGGGGGGGGGGGGGGGGGTGAGAACCCATCGCGACTGTGTAGGGGGGCAACCCAAATCTGAACTTAGAGTGGTGGAGGGACGGCAGCCGGAGATGGAGGCTGTGGGGACAGGAGAGAAAGAGAGAAAGATAATCTCCAGATGTGGGGACGAGAGAGAGGAATTTTTTAGGAGATTTGAGGATATTTTAGTCTTTTATTACAAAAAAGTCAATTTCATCAAAATTCTGTTAGAATTAGTTTTAAGTATTCACTCATGCAAAGATAGTGTTGAAATAGTTTTGACCATATTTTTTCCATTTTGCTTATGTCAAAATTTAATAAAGACACTAGTAATAAGTTTTAAGTATAAATGCATGTGAAAATAGTGTTGCAATAGTTTTAACCATATTTTATTAGACATCAATTAAAATAAAAAATTTTATTAACTCATGTGATGATAAGTTAACAAAATCTCAATAACACAAAAACTCGAGATTCATCAATTGAATGCTCATAAAATATTTGAAAAAAATAGAACGTTCAAGGACAAAGGAGAAAGAAAAATTCAATAGCTTATTTTTTGAATAAAGAATTTGATGGAGAAAAGTTTAGGGCTCATTAAAAAAAAAAAAAAAAAAAAAGTTAACAAAAGATGTGGGGATTATTTTGTATTCATTTGTAGGGTGAGTTTGTGGTAGAGGGTCTCTACCGGTAAAGTTCTTTTTTAAGCCGTTGAGATTTAATCGAACGGTTAAAACATTGTTGGTATATCATACTTATTATACACCTTACCTCACATTATCCTTCCCACCTAAAGTCTCCATCGCCGGCGACCCACCCCTGATGTCGGCGACCCACCTCCAGCCCCCTCCACCACCGGTCCCAGCCCCGGCCGGCCGGCGATCCTCCTTTCTCTCTTTTCCCTTTTCTCTCTTTTCTCTTATCTCTCTCTTCTCCTCTCTCCCATGACGACCCACCTCCAGCCCCCCCACTACCGGCCCTAGCCCCGGTTGGTTGGCCGCCAGGGACCCCCCTCTCTCTCTTCCCCTTTCTCTCTCTTCCCTCCCCCGCCGGCCCCCAGCCCGCCCCCCAGCACCCCCTTGACGACCCCGCCGGCCCCCTCTTTCTCTTCCCCTTTCTCTCTCTTTTCCTCTCTTCCCAGCCCTTGACCCCCCCCCCCCCCCCACATCCCCGACGCGAGAAGAGAGAGAGAGGAGAAGAGAGAGAGGGTGGTGGCGGTCCCGTTGAGGGGGGGGGGGGGGCGCCGTGGTGGGGGTCTGGGGAAAGAGTGAGAGAGGAGAAGAGAGGGGGGGAGAGAGAGAGAGAAGAGAAGAAAGATGGGGGGCCGGCCGGGGGGGGGGGGGGGGTGGGGGGTGTGCCGGAAGGGGGGCCGGCCTGGGGGGTGCTGGGTCCAGGCGGGGGAGGGCAGGGGGCTGGGTGGGGGGTGGCCGGAGGTAAGTCGCCGGAGTGAGTCATCGGCGGCGGAAAGGTCGTCGGTGACGGAGAAGACTTAGGGTGAGAAAGATTATATGAGGTAAGATGTATAGTAAGTATGGTACACCAACAATATTTTAACCGTTCGATTAAATCTCAACGGTTTAAAAAGAGACTCTACCACAGTCTCTCCCTCATTTGTAAACGAATATTATTTTTATAGTTATTGTGAGGTATTCCTTTTTTTTTTTTCCCTGAAAAATAGTTTTTTTAGACAGAGTATTTTTGTTTAATAGTTGAAAAAGGTGTATATGTGACAGCGTATTTAGGTTGATTTTTACGTAATTGTATAAGATACAATTATAATTAAGATAGATTATAACTTAATGAGAGTAGTTATAAATTTAATGGTGTAAATAGAATTACTTAATATCTTTTATTTTTTCCAAAAGAAACTGGAGCCTACAAAATTCTTTTATTTTATTTTAATAATATTATTATTTTTTTGTAGTTCTTGTTGATAACATCCATGTAATAAATAACTAGAGCTTGCAAGACAATAAAAGTATTTAATACTGATTACTGAGCATTTATCTCCATACTCTTACAAAATTAAATCTTATCATAAACTTTTGTATTTATAAGTCTATTTATGGATCTCTCTGTTAAAAAAAAAAAAAAAAAAATCTAAAAACGTTTTTTCCTTTTTCTCAAACAAAAATTAGATGAGTGAGATAGACTCTTTTTTTTTTTTTTTTTTTGAGAGGGAAAGTGAGAAAGACATTTGAGAATAAATCTGTAAAAAAAATTTATGGAAGACATTAATTTATGAAAAAGATAATGCACCTTTTTAATATATGTGTGTCAATGGCTTCTAAAATTAAAATTCATGGTTTTCCTTTTATATTTTCTTTTTCTTCTAAAGGTTCCTTCATTGTCTTTATAGGCACCGTAAACGTGCTGACAGAGGGTACATAGTACTAGAGACAAATTTAACTAAAGGCAACTTAATATTATTCTTTTTGAATAAATATATTTAGAATTTAAACATATGTAGTTTCAAAGCAAATTCCAAAATTCTTTTGGCTATAAAAAAAAAAAAAAAAAGAAAAAAAAAAGAAAAAAGAAACTAACAAAATTGTTTCCATAATGCCCATATCTTTATTTTAGCGAAACGAAAACAAGACGCAATCTTTTTTCAGTTTTCTTATCTGAATCGAAACGATAACCAAATAGAGGCTTCACCCAATAAAGCCATGAAATTTAATTTCCGAAAACAACAAAAGCCATGAAAGTGATTGCAGCCCCACAACCAAAACCAACTGTGCACGATTCCAGAGACACACCTCATGCTTTGGTTTTTTCTTTTTTTGTTTTTTGTTTGACACCTCATGCATATCTCAAGACTGAATACGGCTCTCCATAAACTAGATGATAAATATAAAGATAAAAGATTTGAGAATCTAATATTTGAACATATTTTATTTTAGAATCCTTCCGCAATGTTTGAAACCAAATACACTATTAATCAGGCGTGTAATCCGCTTAATAGATAGTTACAACGTCAAACTCATGATGAAACTAAACTCATATTTTAAATAAAATTGAATCATATATTTTCTGTTTAATTTGTGGATCACTGATAAGATGATACTGACTAATTTTTTATTTTTAGAATGTAATATGATTTTTTTAATTTTCTTTTTGTACAAGTACCCCCTAAATTATTGAATTTGACAATTTAATTCTTAATTTTTTTTGTCAATCAACAGATGAATTTATAATTTTTCACATCGCTAGTCTTTTTTGCTCACTTCCATTAAAATATGGATATTGTTGTTTTTGCACATTACTTGCAGTTGTAGGTGATAGTCCAAGGACATTATTGGTCATTTCTATTAAATTTTAATATAAATTCATTTGAAAACTTCAGCCTAATTCAATTGCAATTTAAATTTGAACATAAACTCGAAAAGGAATTTATTTTGAAATAGTTAAAAAAACGCCAACAATGGTTTTTTTTTTTTTTTTTTTTTTTTTTTTTTTTTTTTTTTTTTTTTAAGCTATTACGTGTAAGTCATATGCAAAAAGCCATCTAAATTTTGAAGACTGTGAGAAAAAATGACTAATAATATTAAAAACTATAAATGTAGATGTTTGATTGCCAAAAAAAATTAAGAACTAAATTACTAAGATAAATTCAAGAGATATCCATAGTCATTTTAAAAAAATTCATATGATTTTTACCAAATTTATGTTCCAATAATACTTGAAACAAATGAGGATATATAGCCACACCCACATGGGTGGATGGGTTGGCAATAGTGGATGTTTTTGCTAGCTTCTCCCATTGGTCTATCCGGGTTCGATTCATGTGGTCTCCCCCTTAGGCCTCGTTCTAGCTTCTGCAGAGAGACTGGTATAAAGAGCATGTCTTCCTGCCATATCTAGAAAAATAGGTTTTTGCCTGTTGGATTAAAAACCTAAAAATGATGGGCGACCCTCAAATCCTTCTATTCACAAAAAGAAAAAAAGAAAAAAAAAAAAAAAAAAGACGATATATAGCTTACTATAAAAAAAGCTCCTGCTTTATTTCCATCAACAAAATTTGGTAAAGTTATTATAAAACCAAGTTATTAACCCCCATGAATCCTACACTACATGCTAGCCACATATGGCTAAACGAAAATTGAAACGGATAAAAAAAGGGCATCTTTTTAGGTACCAATACTTACAAAATTATTGATTAGATTTCACTTCAAATTCTCAGTTCTTGGTGCCAATTAACATCTCATTTTCCCCCCCTTTTGTGTGTGTGGGGGACAACCTTTTTTCACAGCCGAGACGACATGTCGACATGTGACTTGAAATCATGTACGCTTGATTTGTCCCGCCCCGATAGATCCATTTGGTGCTCACACCACAACTGCCAACCAATCTTATTTGTCCGACAGCTAAACCAAAAATTTGAACATCAAAAATAAAAGTAAATAAGATTCTTAAAACTATGTTTAAGATTTTAATACAGCAAAAAAGCACACCATTAAAGGCCTTAATCGTCCCTTTCCAGGTCGAGGTCCCCACATCTCATGTCATTAAGGAGGTGACAACAAAAAAGATTAAGGTAAAAACGAAAAGATTACATGTCAATTATACCGAGATCTGGCAAATTAACATCGATTGAATCTTTTGCCTCATTGAAAGCATATTCTAGGCGCCTTTCCAGAGGTTTAACAGCGATGGAATTAGAGATCCAACAGTGTTTCGAGTTTGGTAAGTCTGTGCTGTTGACATCCTTTTCATGAGTGTGAGATGTTGTCCCTGTCGGTGTGAAGGAGATATCGGAGGAGATGGAAGAAACGGTGCATTTTGGTGTTCTTTTCCTTATGATCGAAGGAGTGTTCGCGAAAGTCAGCGCGGATCTTCTTAGTATGGATTCTGGACTCTTGTCATTGGCGTAGTGAGGCTGTGCAGGCTTGGTAGGAGTTGTGTAGCAATGTGGACTGTTCAGATCCGGGACATCATGATTGGTCTCGCCAGCAGAAACCGGTGATGTTCGGGTTTTCTTTCTCGTTCTGATTTGGCCAACGTTGTCATCGAATGTTAAAGAAGTTGAACAAGGTTCATATGTCTTGTTCCTTATTAATGCCAAGTTCACAGCTTTTGAAGTATAACCCTTCAGCCTCATCGGTTCTTGGCTAGTCATCTGAAAACCAACTTGCGAGCATGAATCGGTCTTTTTCTTCAACGTGCCGTTCCAATGATTCTTAATGGCATTATCAGTCCTGTCACGTATACAAAAGCTGATACAGATATTCTAAGTTGCAAAAAGAAAAATGGAAGAAAAAGATCCCTATTTCCCTATCTTTTCATCCGACCGCTTATTTTTCTTTGCAGCATCGAATGCACGAGTAATGCAAGTGAAAAAGCCAGATTTTTGAATATTTTACCTTCCAGGTAGGAAACTAGCTATATCTGCCCACTTGTTACCAAATATTCGGTGATAATAAGCAAGAGTCCGTTCTTCCTCTTCCGTCCACGCATCTTTCTTTATAGCCGGGTCTAAATGATTGTACCACCTGAAACACAATTATAAACTTCAGATTCTCCCAAATAGGTCCGTCTTAGAAGACATTTTGTAAAAATAATTTTTTTTTTACCAATAAATGAACTAAAGTACCACTAGAAGCAGTGACTAGAAAGTAGAAATGGTTATCTATTACCTTTCCCTGCATTGCTTGCCTATGCGACCCGGTAAAGACTTTGCAATAGCAGACCATCTCTTGAAACCATATTTCTCAACGAGCTCGGTTAACAGATCGTCTTCCTGAAAGTTTCCACTCAAAATTGATATGATTTAACACAAACATACCGCAGAAAGACAAGAATAAGTAGATAGGTTTGGTACCTCCTCTGTCCATGATCCCTTAACAAGCTCGGGATCTAGAACCTTTTGCCAGCGGTGCAAGCACTGAACATCTGTTCGCGGAGGAATACACGCAGCTTCATGACAAGCAAAGGTCGGCAAATCATCAGATTTTCATGAGGCAATGAACAAGTTTTCAAGTATGCATGGCATTCAAACAGCTCAAACTTATACCGAGAAATATATGAAATAAGAGATTTTTATAGTCGATACTTGTAACTGATATGATGCTCACCAATATTCTTCCAATTCCTTGCATTAAACTTTTTGACTAGCTCAGATAAAAGCTTATCCTGGATATCAAAAGCCATGTAAAGCTAGGAAACTTAGCAGTTGCAAATTGCATCAAACAAAATAAGAACTAAACGAAAGTTAAATTCAAATCAATTGCCGATCTTATTATACATGATTCGTGTTACTCTAGGGCATAGGGAATGGGGAACTGAGCAGCTATTGCTTTTCATAAACATGGAAAAACGTTACGATTAATCTGTATTATGGAGGCCAAATCCAAACTCTATACCACATCATGTAAGGTTTCTTTACCTGGCATTTTGTTACGGTTTTTAGAATTTTACTTCTCCTCTTTTATGGTGAAAGTTGAATTATTCATCTAAAAGGTGAAATTTGGAAAAGCTGACACCTTAATTCATGTAACCATTAAGACAGCAACTAACCTCTTCCTTTGTCCAGCCTCCTTTTGCCGAGCGTCTAGTTGGACCAGTCTTTCTTCTACAGCGGCAAAGCAATCGACATCGAAACATGCGACAAGGAAAACTGATATAACCAATCATACGCATAACAACACTAAAGACTTGACAATTACGACATGATCAGCATGCCATAGCGCTACAAGCATTTTTTTTTTTTTTTAATTTTATTTTTAACTATAAGCAGAAAGTTTAATTTGAAAGGCGAAACAAAATAATACCCGAGATGAGAACTTGATCCGGAGACGGGGGAGTCAGAGATCAATCCAGCTTCCTTGTCTGAATCCAAATTGATGTCTTCCTCCTCCATTTCTACCATGTTGTGCATTGCCCAAAATGACTTAAGTGTAATCTTTTTCACATTAAAAAAAGTAAAAACAACCATCACAGATTAGAAAATCGAATAGTTTGATCATGAAACCAAAACCAATCCTAAAACAAGAATATTTGACCAAAAACTTCAAAAGAAACAAATATAGTTTCAGTAAAGTTTAATAACATTGAAGTGTTAACACGTCTCCTCTTTCATTTTCTTACCAACCAAACATCAGTTTAGTTAAAAAACATGATAGAAAATGAAAATAGAAAGGGGAAAAAAAAAAAAAAACTCAAAAGGGTGGAAGTTTATGAGGTTCAATGAGCATCCTTCTACTAATGGCAACCGGAAGGAGTTGTGAGTCACACAAAACACAGAGCACGACATGTCGTTTCATATTTTAAAAACGACATTGTTCTAAAACATCTCCATTTAAAGCGACATGTCGTTTTTTATTAGAAATATATGTCGCTTACTCCAAAGAAACGACATATTTCTCTACGAAAAGTACAAACAGAAAGTACGCCATGTCGTTTCATTATAAAAACGACATTGTTTATAAACATCTTCTTTTTAAAACGGCATGTCCTTTTAAATTTTTTTAATCAAAAAAAAAAAAAAGAGAGAGAGAGAGAGAGATCCGTTTCTTCTTCAGTGGCTAATGAGGAAAATAAAGACGTAAAAAACAAAACACAAAAGCAAATGCACATAAATACACGAATATCATCCAAGTGACATCTCATTTCTTGTTACATTTTATTTAGGAACCAAACAGATCTGGAAAAGAGAAACCAAAACTAACCTCAAAAAGTAGGAAGCTTCTCGTATTCTGAAAGAGTTTTCTGTTTTCTGAAAGAGTGTGAGTAGAAATGTGATAGTTCTTAGTGAGAGAGAAGAAGGCCTACATTTAATAGGATTTCTAAAGAAGAAGAAAAAGGAGAAGCTTTCGTGGGAAGTTAAAGGGAGTAACGGCAAATGTATACAAATATACAGCAGAGTATATAGTTATTTGATCCGTAACGTTTCAAAACCGAAAGCGTCTCGGAGACGTCTTGTGGTCTGTTTTACGAAAATGCCCTCTCAAGTGGAGGGTTCTGGGCCCACTTTCACTTGGTGCTTTGATTTGGGCCTCGTGGATCCGGGAATCTCTTATGTAAAATTATGAAGATCACACAGTTGGGTAATTTCTTCGCAAAAGTTATGGAAATGTAAGGATAATAATTTTAATTTCAATTTTTGAGTTTAAATTTATATGACTGTGAATTGTATTCTTTTTTATTTTTTATTTTTTTAATAAGTAAGCATTTGACAGATTATCACATTAATTTAAATTAAATAAGTGTATTTATCAAATAAAAGATGATAATTCACCACATGTGAGTTGGTATACATTTTATAACCAAACTTATGTTATGTTTGGTGTTTTGTTTCAATTCAAACTAAAATATACTTTTTTAACTGGTTTTTGGTCTTTTATTGAAAAGTTAATAAAAATTATAATTAGTTTTTGAAAAGTCAACAAACTCCAACTTAAAAATTTTAACTCCAACCGGCGATTCAAATGAAATCTTAGGCTATGTTTGAAACTCAGGTTCTAACTCAAAATTTTCATCTTAATTTTTGTCTTTTTATGAAATGTCAATAAAAATTATAACTAATTTTTAAAAAGTCAACCAACTCCAACTTAAAAATTTCATCTCCAACAGGCGAATCAAACGGAATCTTAGTTTCTGTTTGACATCATGTTTTGAATATCGTTTTTAAAATTTTTTGTGTAGTATTTTTTTAATAAAAAATTGAATTTAATGTTTAAATTTATGATCTAAATAACCTTGATGAGTTAGTAAACTAAATTTAAAATAAAACATGGATGAAAAAATATGAATGGAACGACAACAAAAAGAAATAGCATGAAATTGAAACAGATCACCGGCTAAAAGGATGACAAAACAATAAAAAAAAAAAAAGGATAACTTATTAAGAAAAAGGAAAATAGGAAGCGACGATAAATTATGAAATTTTTTTTTGAATAATGAAAAACAGGAGAAAAGGACGTGCAAAAAAAAAAAAAAAAAAAAATATATATATATATATATATAAAAAGGAAAGAATATGACGAGAAAACCAAAAAACTGGACAGCAAAATAATGACAGAAACCTGAAACAGCACATAAGGTTCAAAACAACAAAACATAAAAAACGACAGAAAATCTAGAAACGACAATACATTTGAACGCGGCAAGAAAGAGGAGGATGCAAAGAAACTCAAACGAGAAAGACCTGTAAAGCAAGGGGGGAAAAAAAGAAAAGAAAAAGACAACAACAATAAATAACATTTTTATTTTTTTCCTAATTATATATCAGTATGGAAATTGAACGGGGAGTGGTCCCGTCCCGCCTTGACTCTAATTTAAGAACAAGAACTTGTCTCATTCTTGTTCCAAACTCAAGACCTACGAGAAAAAATATCATCCCCGCTCAAAATCAAATCTCATTAAGTAGTTGAAGCTTCACGGCTTTTACTATTGAAATGGGACACCAAAGTCCATGTTGAAATTTGTTGAAAGCGTTTTAATTTAAAAACACTACTAGAAAGAAATAAAAAGCTTAGGCAATAAGTTTTTTTTTTAAAGTAAGATAAGCTTATGGGTTAGAAGGCATCTTGACTTTGAGTTTTAGAAAGTGTATGTATGTGGAAAGTTTCGCTCCATTATTACTATTATTATTTGACTATTTTTCATATGCCTAACCCCCATTAGTCACTCTTCGGTCTCTTCCACTTACTATTCTCAATGATCATCCATATGCCCTATAATAAGATTCAAATTTCTATTTTTTTTCAAATACAATTCAGGTTTTTAATTATTTAAATATCATAGTTTATTTTCAATTTTTATTTTAATTAAATACACATTTTTAAGTAATCACTCAAACAGGTCATAAATAACTTAATAATATCCCAACATCGTACTTTTATTATTTAAACAACTGCGAAAAGTATCTATAAATATTAAACGCTTGTGATCATAAGCTCCACGAATCTATCATGTCAGCAAAATGACGTAAACCTCGGAAGATAAAGTTTTCTTTAGCTATGGTGGCATGCGCATGCCCCCCCACTACTGCCTAGTGGGTAGACTAACTCTAGAAAATGCAAACGATATTGATTAATTTTATACAAATGGATCTTATAAATTAAATATTTTAGAGAATATATATTTATAATTTTGATTCTCTTAGTTTTTCTTTATCATTATTGACGTTTATAATGAAAGAGGTTTTGAGGAAAAAAAAAAAAAAAAATTACAGAGACTTTAATAATGTGCGAGTTTATCTTATAAATTTCTTGATCAATATAATAAAATTACTATAACAATTGAATTATAGCATGTAATTTAATGCACTGGTTGAAATTGAGTTGAATTGAGTTGTGTGTTTAATGAGGTATTTGAATTATTGGAGTTAAAAAGTGTAAAAATTTGAAATGTGTTCGGAAAAAGAATATCAATAT
Organism: Ficus carica; assembly: GCA_009761775.1. Taxonomy (NCBI): domain Eukaryota; kingdom Viridiplantae; phylum Streptophyta; class Magnoliopsida; order Rosales; family Moraceae; genus Ficus; species Ficus carica. Next base: position 2,468,748 of record CM019750.1, read on the forward strand.
AGAACTTATTTCGCTTATCTCGAAACTCTACGCGAGTAAAAATAAAAAATCTCATTTAGATTTGTTAATGGAAAATTAAGGATTTTTAAAGTTTGAATTATAAAATTATAATAATAATTGTGAATAATAATAATTGATTGACTTTTTAAAAAAAGAAAAAAAAATTATGATCCAACCTTAATGGAATCGGTGTACCAAGCCATAAATGTTATTTGATATTAAGATGAATATGTATACATATTATGTTATTTATTTTCTTTCACTATTGTCCACTACCCAGGATGTCAAATAATTCAAATCATTTTCAAACTTTTAAGTACCACGACTACAACCTTCCTATAAATGGAGGAGTTTCCTCAACAAAATAAAAAAACAACCCAAAAATAAGCTTATTTTCTTCAAGAGCCATGAGTTTTTTAAAACTTGAAACCCTCCTCATCAAAGTTTTCCCTTTCCTCTTGGTCGTCATGATCTCTTTGGGGTTAACCTCCGAAGCCGCCCTCTTCAACATTCGAAACAACTGCCCCTACATTGTCTGGGCGGCCGCCGTGCCCGGCGGCGGTCGGAGGCTCAACCGCGGAGAAACCTGGACCATCAACGTGAGCCCGGGCACAAAAGCCGCTCGCATTTGGGCCCGGACCGGTTGCAACTTCGACGGGGCTGGGCGCGGGAGGTGCCAGACGGGGGACTGCGGCGGGGTCCTCCAGTGCCAAGGCTACGGCCAGCCACCGAACACACTAGCGGAGTACGCGCTGAACCAGTGGAACAACCTGGACTTCTTCGACATCTCGCTTGTAGACGGGTTCAATGTGCCGATGGAGTTTAGCCCCACGTCCGCCGGGTGCAGCCGCGGGATCCGATGCACCGCCGACATCAACGGGCAGTGCCCGTCTCAGTTAAGGGCGTCCGGCGGGTGCAACAACCCTTGTACGGTGTTCAAGACCGATCAGTATTGTTGCAATTCCGGCAACTGTGTGCCCACAAACTTCTCTAGGTTTTTCAAGGATAGATGCCCTGATGCTTATAGTTATCCCAAGGATGACCAGACCAGTACTTTTACGTGCCCTGGTGGGACAAACTATAAGGTTGTTTTCTGCGCTTAAAACGTTTATATATATAGATAAATATATATTCAACAAGCTATATTTCGACCTAAATATGATAGTACTCTAATAAAACATATTATTGGTCGGAGTTAACTAGCTTTGTACTACTGTGCTCATGCTTTTGTATGAATATATATATATATATATATATGTTACCCGAGGTTGTGGTATTTGCATCATTACGAATAACCCATAAAATATTGATCCCTAAGAAAAAAAATTCTCAGAAATTTGCTTAATTCAAATAACGTTATCACCGAAATGGAATTTTAGGATCTCATGCGCCAAATACCCCTTAGAGGACGTTTGATTAGTTCGTTCCAATCAAACAATTTCATTTGTTTTTTTTCTTTTTAAATTTGTTTTCAAAAGTAAACTCAATTTCATTATTTACATTTTTAATTATAATTTTGAAAGTCGATAACTTTACTATTTTTAGGTCGAAATGAGATATTTTTTAATTGCATATAATTTTGAGAGTAAAACAATATCCATATTCTTTTCTTTTTTTCCGAAAAAAGGTTCAACCATAGAATACCCCAAGAAGCTCCTCCATTCCCTGCCCAAGCCCATATCCTTCATATTTCTTCCACACGCAAGCTTCGACGACGTCACCTTCCGGCCGACGTGGTGATCGAGACTCGAATCCCACTCAGCGTGACTCGGTCCCTCCCTACCATACGACAGTCGTTGAAGGCCATGACCAAGTCAACTCGCTTGGTGGCTCGTCATCGATATGTTCCGCCTACACGCCTTCGACGTGGCTAATGAGCTGAACATCTTGCCCTACGTTTTCTATTATTGCAACTCCCTGAGCTTGTCGTATGTGTTCCATTTGCCGAAGCTCGACGAAACGACAACGTGCGAATACCGCGATTTGCCCGAACCAGTCAAACTGCCTGGGTGCGTGTCGGTCTATGGATGAGATCTCATGAACCTGGTTCAAGATAGAAAGAACCCATTCTATAGAGCGGCCCTTAACATGGTCAAACAGTTTCACATCACTTATAGGTTAATACTCAACACCTTTGTTGATTTAGAGCCGGGTGCTTTAAAGGCATTGAAGGAAGGATTCTATAATAACCCACCGGTTTACCCGGTCGGACCGGTGGTCCAGACCGGTTCATCTGGTTTTGATGAGTATTTGGGTTGGTTGGACAAGCATCTTCAAGGATCGGTTCTGTTTGTTTCATTCGGTAGCAGTGGGACCCTCTTGCAGGAACAAATGACGGAATTAGCCTTCGGGCTTGAGATGAGTGGGACCCGATTTCTATAGGTAGTCAAAAGCCCACATGACGAAGAAGCAAGCGCCACTTACTTTGACCCACTTACTGTGACGTGGTAAGCAACAAAGACCTTTTGATTACTTACCAAAACGGTTCTTGGAAAGGGCTAGAGATGTGGGTTTGGTGGTGAGTTCTTGGGCCCCACTGGTTCCGGTCCTGAGCCATGGCTCAACCGGTGGGTTCTTATCGACACTAGAGAGTATTGTTCATGGCGTGCATTTGATTGCTTGGCCATTGTATGCTGAGCAGAGGACAAAGGCGGTTTCGTTAGCCGAAGATGAGAAAGTGGCCATTAGAGTCAAAGTCAACTATAAAGGCTTGGTGGGACGTGAGGAGATTGTAGGGTGTGTGAGGGAGTTAATGGAAGGGGTATTGGAAGGGAAGCTGATTATAGAGAGAATGAGAAAATTGAAGGAGAAGGCTAGTTTGGCTTTGAGTGAACCAGGGTCTTCCACTAAATCACTTACTAACGTTGCTCAAATGTGGGTGAATAATAACCTCAATAGTTGAAGGGCAGATTAGTAAATTTATTAATGTGATTAATGTTGCATAATCTAGCAATATGATTTTACACAAGGTTTAAATAAACTTTGATCGTGAAAGTAGATGTAATTTTCTTATTTGTGTGCAATTTCTTTCTTTCTTTCTTTCCTTTTGTTTTTTCACCCTTTGAGTGTGCTTTTTATTTATTTGAACTTGGAGATAGGAAAGGTAAACTCTACCATTTATAAGGGAGTTAAATATAAAATTATTATTATTATTATTATTATTTTTTACACTTCCTTTCATTGGGAGATAAACAAGAGAAAGTATTATCAGCTATCAATTTAGCATGCATTTGGATACACAATCCAAATTTTAGAATCATAATCTAATTTTTGTATTTTTTCCGTCAGCTTTACTACTCATATAGTTTTGTAATTCAACTTTAAAAGTCCATAACTTTAACAAATTTAAATGAGATGAGTTTTTTTATAAATTGCATAGAATTTCGAGACGAATGAAACAAACTCTATATTGATTTTTTTTCGAATACATTTCAAGTTTTTACACTTCTTAACTTAAACAATTCAAATACCTCGATAAACACACAAACAATCCAAACCCAAATTGTATAATCTAAACCTTAGCCGTAGGGTTTCATATTTCGGCTTCTTTAAACTTTTTATTTTTTGGCTCTGGTTGTGGTCTCTTACTTGTCATATCCATGTCAGGTCTGTGCTCTTTCAAAATGATGGAGAAAATACCGTATGCAGCTCTTACAATGTTGGTTTATGAAGAAGTTCTGGAAGTTTTGCCTTACCTTCTCCATGGAGTTTTTGCGGTATCTATAATTTATTTCCCTTCTTACTTCTTATTATGTCAATTATTTTTAATATCTAACATATAGAAAAACTATATTTGTATGTGCGTTATATGCTCTGTTTGTGGTTTCAGTGGACTTAGGGGGTGTTTGGTGAATGAGTTTAGTTTAAGATTTTTAAGTTTCAATAGTAATTTTTCAGAAAAGACAAAAAACTTTTTCAGAAAAGACAAAAAAATTTTTCAGAAAAAAAACAAAAACCATGATGAAAAAAGTACAATTTAGTTTAAACATGACTTGAAAACAAACAAGCCCTTATTAGCAGTTGAGTACTTGTTGGAGCTCTTGGATGATTAAAGACATGACGATACTTTTTTCCCCGGAGAGTTCCCCTAACCATGTAGCTTTCCTAAATCTCTCCAAGTCTAGGTTTATAAGGCTACACATTCAGATTGGTATGTAATCTTTGCTTGTTTTTAAGTCCATCTATTTGTTTTTCTTTTTCTTGATTTTTGCTTGCTTATTTATTTATTTACTTTGGTTTTTAATTCATAATGCCTGTGTATTTTTAAATGTTTTTTATGACGTCAAATATTTGTTCTCTTTTTTCCTCGACCAAATTATGTATCAATTTCTCATCTTGCTTTTTCGTTATTCTAAAGAGTTCTTTTTGGTAATTATACATTAAAAAAAAAAAAAATACCACACGCACGCACGCGCGTGTTGCCAATGGGGTAATTTCCCAAAATTTCGACTGCAAGCTGCTTCATGTTACATGCGATGTGAAAATAGTATTGTGGATAAAATAGGCTTTATATAAAATGTCATTTCTCAACTATTTGGTATTTTGAGTTGAGCATTATCTCCAAAGCTAGACGGTTGAACATTGACATTAGTAAGTAATCTTTTTAGCCTTTTATTTTATTCCTTTTGTTTTTGTTTTTGTTTTGTTTTATTTTGTTTTTTAAGGGCCCGTTTGGTTTACAAGTTTGAGTTAAGATTTTTAAGTTTCAATAGTAATTTTGGTTGACTTTTTCAGAAAAGACAAAATTTTTTTGGAAAAAAAGATAAAAATTGAGTTGAAAAATTTAAGTTTGAACCGGAGGTCCAAACGGACCCTAAAGTAGCAATAAAAATTAGTTAGTAGCAGTTATAGTAAGAGCAGCAATAGCAGTTAGTAGCACATAATAGTAGGCAGTAGCATTAGCGTTAGTGTTAGCGAAGCAGTAGCAGGAGTAATAGCAATAGTAGTTACTAGAGGTATTTGTATTAAGAGTAGCCGTAAGAATACCGTAGGCATAGATTTAGGGTTTGTTTGGTGGAGTAGTTTGAGTTGAGATTTTTAAGTTTGAATAGTAATTTTTTTTGAATTTTCAGAAAAGACAAAAATTTTTTTGGGAAAAAGACAAACTTTTTGAGAAAAAGACAAAAAAAAGTTTGAGTTAAATGATTTGAGTTGGTGAAATAAACATGCCGTTAAGAGTAGGAATAGCAGTAGTAGTAGTAGAGTCTTTAGTTGATAGTCAACTCTCACAGTTAATATAATGGACACATATATATACACGTGTGTGTATAATGTCTGTGACATTTGTAACAGTAGCAGCAGTGGTAGTAGTGGAGGCTCTTAGTTGTTAATCAACTCTCATAGTTGATAATATATACATACCCACATATATAACTTGTCAGTGTGTACGTATTTATATAATGTCTGTATAGCATTTGTAAAAGTATCTGTAGGAGTAGGAATAGCAGTAGCGTTGAGTCTTTATTATATAATGTCTGCAACATTTGTATCATTACCGTAGGAGTAGCTATAAGAGTATAGGAATAGCAACAGTAGTAATATAGTCTGTTAGTTGTTAATCAACTCTCACTGTTGATATAATACACATATAACATTTGTGTATGTATGTATGTATGTATGTATGTACGTGTATAACGTCTCTATGACATTTGTATCAGTAGCTGTAGGAGTAGGTAAAGCAATAGCAGCAGCATGGTATAAGAGTGAGTTGTCAATCAACTTTCATAGTTGATATATATGCATATATATATATATATATGTATATGTATATAGAGACTGTATAATTTGTTTCCCCCAAGGAATTAATTGTTAATCCTCTCCACCTTGTGCGTTGGATTAAGCTATGTTGGTTGATTCTATTTTTATAGAATGTGTGTGTTTCATTTGTGTTTAAATTAACCAATTTCAATTATTTCTCCCTTATTTCTTAGAAAATTTTATGTGGACTCATTATCGAGAATATAAGCTTTATTGTGAATATTATTTTTGTGTCCCATTTTTTTGGTTCAGCAAGCATAAATTGTTGGAGAGAAAGTTAATTCTTTAATTATTTTATATCTCATCATGTGATGATAATATAACTATATATCGCTATCTGTGCATGCATAAACTCATACATATACATACATGAGTGCAAAGCATACATCATAAGTAGTTGCATATACATCAAACATGAGTGCATATAAGTAGTTACATACATGTATGTACGCATAGATGCATACATACGTTATATAAGACATGCTAAAATGTGATTCACTACCCTTGTTTACTTCCTTTTAAAAAGGGGGGAAAAATCCCCAAGTGAGCTCACTTGGGCAAGACGTTGAAATAACTATTTTTTCAATTTTAAAGCAAATATTAAAAAACCTAACAGGGAAATTGCTAATCTAATGTTCTTGTTATCCCCCCACCACCAAGTTAAAAAAAAAAAAAGAAGTAATGTTCTTGTCTTTAAACTAAACATATAAATAAAATTCGATAATAGCTCTCAAAATCTATTTTTATTACTATTATTTGAATTAGAGATCCTTTTTTAGTGTTTAAAAATTTTGTTCAAAGTATTTTTGCTGTTGGTGAGTTTGGTTCACCAATTCAAACCATTTAACTCAAACTTTTTTTTTTGTCTTTTCCCAAAAAATTTGTCTTTTTTCTAAAAAGTTTTTTGTCTTTTCTGAAAATTCAAAAAAATTTATTATTGAAACTTAAAAATCCCAACTTAAACTACTCCACCTTTTTTTTTTTTTAACTTGCTTTGTCGTTTTCTAGCTGTGTGTTTTTGTTTCTTTATTATTATTATTATTATTATTATTATTTGTTTTACTCTTTTCCAATTGCTTTTTTACTTTTGCCTTTTCCCCAATAAAACTTATCATTGAATTTCTTTTCATTTCAACTCGTGTCTATTGAAAGGATTTTTATCAAAATATATATCCTCTTAGATGTTTTTCTTGTAATTTTGAAAAAAATATTATTTTGTCAAAATTGTCCTTTCTAAATACTTGTCTGTTTTATTAATTGCCCTGATAAAATAATTTTCTTGAATATGTTATCTTTTTCCTTCTCTTTTTACCCTTAATTAATTTTCTATTTGATTTGGCTTGATTAACCAAAATATTTTAAAAATAATAAATGCTCCTTTTTTCCCATTATTTCTTTTTTTTTTCTTGCTTTCGTTCGCTTAACTCATATATATATATATATATATATTAACTATAACCTTATATACGCATCATTTTTCTTCATATATGTATTACTTGCTTAATATTCTATTTGGTTTGTTCACCCAAATATTGTTTTTTCTTAAATATGTTTTGTTTATCTAAGAAACTCACATTTTGATTGAAGCATGCATCTTTAATATCCACTTTTTCTTTCAAAAAATCTCATATTTCTACATTTGCTTAAGGAACCCATCCCCTACAAACCTCTTTGGGATATATATGTGAGTACTTGGTATTTTTTTTAGAAATTTTTTTAATAAATATCCATAGTTATCTAAAATAGCAAAAAACGACCGTTTTTCGAAAATAATCAATAAGTTATTAGTCAATATTAATATGTATTTTTCACTTATTAACTATACAAAAACACTTATTTAACAAACATTTTTCTAAATAAAAAAATGATCATGTTTTAAATAAAAAAGATGTTTATTTACCTAATTTTCTTTCTATTTCATTTGGTTTCCATATTTTGTAGTTTTTTTCCCCACTTTGCTGAAGTATTGTCTTCCGAACAAAATAAGCATTTTAGTTGAAACTCTATTTTTTTCCCTCATTTTTATTTGTGCACATTTTCTCAAAATTTTAAAACTTTTTTCTCTAAAATCTTAAATTTTAAAATGTGTTTCTCTGAAACACTACTAATTTACCCCTTTGAATTTCTTTTTTTTTTTTAATTTTTTTTTAATTTTTAAACTTTCTCCCCACTTATATATTATGGTCTATATAGATACTTTTTTTTTCTAATTGTTTTATTGAAAATATTTTTTCAACTATATCTCCGAACTTAAACATCTCATTTGTACCCTAACGAACTTTTTTCCCCCCCTTGAATACTGTCTATTAATTTTACATATATGTGTTGTGTTATTCAACTACTATACACGATTATTTCGACTGGAACATATCGTCCATATACATTTAAAAAATAATAACACCTATCTTTTTTTTTAAAAAACCTCTTTTTCTTTTCCTTGAAAGTACTATTAACCTCATTTTTTGTTTCTCTACCCTTATTGGCGTTATTTTTTAATCAAAAGTTTTGCTCGATTCTAAAAACTTAGATGCTTTAACTCCTATGTCTCTTTATTCGTGTTCCTTTCATATTCCTCGTATAATATCATGTCACGTTAATTAAAAATGTATATTTTATTATAACATCATATCATATCAATTAAAAAATCATGTTAGTCACACACTTGTTAAAATATTATTGGAGGGACAAGAATGCAGACACGAATTATGGAACATATGAACTAAATCCTTGGCGCATTGAGTCGTATAAAAATTTGTTTGTGATTAACTTTTTTGTAAAAACTAAGAGAAACAAGAGCATTTTAAATACAAAAATTATTAAATTATTTTCAATAATTAAAAGCGAAAATAGCTAATACATTTCATTTTATAGTTTTTTAAAATTTTGTTTTCTTGTTAGTTGATTATATACTTCCACTATTTAGGTAGATGAAACCGGTGTTGTGAAGGTTGTTTGGATACCTCCGCTCGGTTGCATGTGTTTGTGCCGATGGGACTTTGTCATTGTGGGAGGAGGTTGTAGAAGGTACTAATTCGATACTGAATTCTCAAGTGCTAGATGTTCAATTCGGAGTTTCCCTTTCTGGATTGAAAATGGTGAGATTGAACAGAATATTTCTCCTATGTGAGAACGAATTAGGACATTGATTACATTATCATGTGTATTTAGCCGCTAGCATTTCAAGGGGGACTATGTGCTTTTTAGTTATGTGCTAGCATTTAAGTTTATATATATATATATATATTAACTTCAAACGGTTTATTTTTAACCAAACACATAATTTTAAAATTCTATGCAACTCATCTAATTCTCCAATTCAAACAGACAAGGATTGTAAGATCTTTCCTTTTCTTTTTTGGTTGCCTTAAAAAAAAAAATTTGTGGTCCTACTTATGCTTCTCCTCATGTTCGTCAACAAAAAGTCTGTTTCTCCTATTTCTTCAAGCAACTTCTTCGTCTCACTTTTTTGGTCGTTGATACTCCATTGAATTGATCTCTCAAATCTTCTACAGTACTTTCTGATGTATCATGCATGCTTCTATTTGTCGCTCAATATATTAACAAAGATTTCATATTTATTTCTTTTACCTTCTTCTTTATGTTTCGTTTAACATTTTAACTCAACTCTAATTAAACCGTATTTTTTCATTTTAGTTTTATTTTTCTTCTTCTAAAAAGTCAACAAAAATTATAACTAGTTTTTGAAAAATCACCTAACTCTAACTTAAAAATTTTATATCCAACCGGCGAATCAAATGCAAGCTTAGGAAAATCTCTCTCTCTTTTTTTTTTTTTTTGGGTGGGAGGGTGTCTGGGTTTTTCCAACAATCATCAAAATCAATTCTACAAAAAGAAACAAATTTTTTGTGTGTAAGTAATAAGTATTAATAGACAATTTGAATTTTTTTTTTTTTGGTTTTGTTTTCTCCCTCATGGAAGAGTGGGAACAAGTACTTGCGCGGAAAGATCAGACGTGGAAATTATGAGACTTGCATATACATAGGATAATGTCCATAACTATCTGTATTTTAATTGTGTGGCAAAATTGTTGTGGCACTTAACGAATGGCAAAAAATGTATTTTTTTTATTATTATTATTTTTATATTCACGAGGGTGGACGAAAATAAATATTCAACAAATTATAGGGCCATCAAGCCCCTCTTCGTCGTCATAATTTCTTAATCTCACAAGTCAAGCCAACTTGTATCGTTTTTGAAAAGTAGTCAGTAAGTAGTTACTTTGTTTGGCCCTATGCAATATTAATGGCCGAAAGAGGGATTTTTTCTTTTTGATTCAAATTTTTGAATTCTAAACTAAATAATAAAATTAAACTCCATTACAAGCTTAGTTTATTTAGAAGCAAGCCAATTCGTCAAGGTGAAATTTCTCCGTGGAAAAATTGGTTTCTATAATTTCCTTTTCCTCGTGGACGAATTCATGTGTAGAAATTAAGTACTTGCGTGTTGGAAAGATCAACTGACAAAATTGGTTTCTATTATGTCTTTACATGTAGGAAAAAAAAAAGAACAATAAATTAATTTCCTTTTTTGAATTGGAGTTCTTTGATTCTTTTAACAATCATAAATTGTTAATTAAATTAGAATTTGAATTTTGAACCATTCCTTCTATCAAAACAAGCTGGTATTAAAGTCCTAGGAATGGGCTATATATTAATTTCATTTTACATAGGTTTAGAAATCGAGATGTTATGTTCCTGCAGTATGAACTGTCTTTTTTTTTTAATTATTTAAATTATTATCCCAAAGATTAATCAAACATACTTGTAGTGAAATAGGACAGTTGGGCAAAAATAATATGAAATATATCCCAAAGAACACTATATAAATCCCCATGCACTTGATCACAAAACGCACCCATTCAAAAGCAAAACATATCCATTGTTGTAGCCAAAAAATATATTCTCTCTCTCTCTCTCCCCCTCTCTCTAAAAGCATGGGGCTCCTCAAGAACCTCGGCATCGTTCTCTGCTTCCTCTCCCTCACTGTCCACTTCTTCGCCTCATCCCACGCAGCCATATTCGATGTCATTAACAACTGCCCCTACACTGTTTGGGCCGCCTCCACGCCTGTCGGCGGTGGCAGGCAGCTAAATTCCCGCGAAAGATGGACCATTAATGTGCCGGCCGGAACAAGTACGGCCCGAATCTGGGCCAGAACAGGCTGCAGCTTTGACGGGGCTGGTCGCGGCAGGTGCCGGACTGGTGACTGCGGCGGCGTCCTTCAGTGCACGGGCTATGGTAGCTCTCCGAACACCCTAGCGGAGTTCAAGCTTAATGGATACGCAAACTTGGACTACATCGACATGTCGGTCATCGACGGGTTCAACGTTCCGATGGAGTTCAGCTCCACGTCCGGTGGGTGCAACCGCGTGATCAGGTGCACCGCCGATATCATCGGTCAGTGCCCCGCAGAGTTAAGGGTAGACGGAGGGTGCAATGGTGCTTGTCCTGTGTTCAAGACCGATCAGTATTGCTGTAATTCCGGCAACTGTCAGCCCACACCTTTGTCTAAGTATTTCAAGGATCGGTGCCCTGATGTTTATAGCTACCCTAAGGATGACCCGACCAGCTTATTCACCTGTCCTTCTGGGACCAACTATAAGGTCTTGTTCTGCCCTTGATTATCAATTGCAGCCCTTGCATGTATGATATAATAATTATCATTTATAAAATAAATGGCCATGTCTCCTATACCAAAGACATGAGGGGAGGAGTTTGAGTAGGAGGTTTCACGTTCGAAACCATAAAGTATTTTCCTTTCTTTGTAAAAAAGTGAGAGTTATAGACTCCACAACTGTGCGCATATATATATATATATATATATATATATTCGGTTAAGTACGTAAAATAAATCCAAGAAAATCGATGATGTTCATGAGTCACATGACGTTATCGATTTTCTTTATTTCCTAACATTTTTTTTTTTTTGGTTTCCTTTCTTAATGACGTGCTTAAATCGATTTAAGTAGAAAGAAGAACATTGCTACGCGTCAAAACTTGTGCAAATATCCATCACCAACAAGATAGGGCTCTGCCTGAAAAATATGAGCGCCAATACGTAAAAACAACAACAAAAAAGTGATTATAAGTATAGTTTAGTGGTAATTCAATTCTATCAAAATGTGTAAAATTAAATCCTCATCTCCAAACTAAGCTTACGTTTGGTTCGCCGGTTGAAAATGAAAATTTTAAGTTGGAGTTGGTTTACTTTTCAAAAACTAGTCATAATTTTTGTTGACTTTTTAGAAAAAGATAAAAATTAATATGAAAAAGTACAATTAAGTTGAAATGCCAAACGAAACCTAAAAAAGAAAGAAAAAGCAAAGACATAAAATAAAATTGCAAACAACAACCCCTTGAAAAGAGTGACTATGGACAAGAGAAAATGGGAACAAAAAAAAAATAAAAATAAAATAAAATAAAATAAAAACACTATGACAACGACATTACTGCACTAAGAAATTTGAAATGGAAAAGAATGCTTAAAACGACGGAAAATTAAAAAACTACATAACCTGAAAACAGAGACAGTGATAAATTATAAACGACAAAGAATATGAGAAACTACAGTACATGAGAAAACGACAACTATAAGAGAACAAGTGAAGATTAAAACGACACGGGGACTTAAAAAGGTTAAAACATGCTGGAAAACTAGAAACGACAATAGATATAAAGATGGCAGCAAAAAGAAAACGACAGAAAACTAGATAGGAAAATAAACGGTTTGAATTTTGGAATCAACGTTTAAGGAATCATCTTATTCCAGTAACGATTCAAACAAGTGTTTGAATTTTGGAACCAGAACCGTTTATTGGAATTGGGATTTTTGGAATAACTCGCAGGAATTTGTGGTTCTTTCTCAGCTAACTACTTATTTTTTTCTGATGGAGCAGCAAAGAAAGTGTAAATATAAAATAATAATTAATTATCATTCCAATTTGAAGTAACATTTGAGTTATGGAGCATGTCAAGTTACGTTAGAGAGCAAGTCACGTTACGTTAGAGAGCATGTCATGTTTGTCCGTAATTTTTTTTTTCACTAATTTTATCATATGAAATAGTAGGCATATTTTACTGGTGCATTTTCTACTTAAGATTTTGATTATGATGAAATCATATTGGAAAACAAATCGTGTTTCAAATCAGGAATCAAATTTTTGATTTGAAGTCAATTAATAGGTTAATTAATCTATCTTTTTATTTCATCATTTTCATTATTCTAACATTGGCTTCGTGTTTCAAATCAGGAATCAAATTTTTGATTTGAAGTCAATTAATAAGTTAATTAATCTATCTTTTTATTTCATCATTTTTATTATTCTAACATTGGCTTCAGCTACATTGTATATTCTTTCTTTCTAAAGATTATCATTGGTTGAAATCTGACACACAACAATTTGTCAAGACGAAATTTCTCTGTGGAAGTATTGGAAAATTTGTTTTCCATTTCCTCCCTCACGGACGAATTGTAGAAAGAGTATACTTGCGTGGAAAGATCATAGGTACGAGAGTCAGAAAAAATATTGATAAGCAATAGTGACAAAATGCACTTATCCTTCTCGTCATTACTGTTGAGAAGGTGGAGCCAAATCAACCAATCAAGGAGAAGAAAAAAAAAAAGCATTGCAGCGCCACCGGAGGGCGCTGCGGGGCTACAGAGCGCCACAGCGCTGGTTTGGGAACCACAATTCCCCGGAGTTAAGTACATAGCGCCGCAGCGCGGGGAAGGAGCGCCACGACGTTACGATTTGGACAACTAGATTTTTTTGGGCGCCTCAGAGCCAGCCAGAGGGCGCTATGGCGCCAGGTCGCGGATTTGGGCCGAGTAAAACCAACTTTGAATTAGGTCACGAACTAATTCCCCAATAATTACTCATTCGCCCCACCAGGCCCCTCTTGGTCGTCTTCGTTTCTTGACTTGATCTAAGTCAAGCCAACTTAAATAGTAGTCATGAGTAGATAGGTGCTAAACAATTAATTTTTTATTAATAATATGGAGGCAGTTGGAACCGTCATGACAATATCATCGAGGTATTAAAAAAATAAGTCAAGTACGTAGTTTATTTCCAAGACTTGACTTCATGTCAAGTACGTAATTTATTTCATGTGGACCTGATTATCCAATTATGTGAATTGCTTGCATTCACGGCCACATATCATTAGCCAAGACAGACCATTACTCTACACAACCAATGGGCTTATTCCAAAATCTCCCCATCGTCTCCTTCTTCTCACTTTTAATTCTTATAAACTCCAGTCCCTCATCCCAAGCAACCCGAATAGAGATCCTCAACAACTGCTCCGACACGGTCTGGGCCGCCGCCAATCCCGGCGGTGGAAAGAAGCTAAACCGTGGTGAAACATGGAATCTCACAGTTACTGCATACTGCAATACTACTACAGGCGGCCGCATCTGGGGCAGAACCAACTGCGCTTTCGGCCCCGATGGGCGTGGCAAATGCCTCGTTCTTGTTACGAGAGTGCTTGCCACGCAAACCTTTTTATGGACTTTTTTTTACAATGAAAAAGTAGTACGTCTGTCGGAACTCGGTGGAGTTGCGGACATGGCGTCGTGTATTTTTCCCTAGTGTGATACATCATTTGGCTATTATATGATATGTTTTCTCGATGCATAAAGCTGTATAATGATGTTTAATTAACGGTAACCAACTACAAAAGCAATAATTTTGGGGGAAGAGACCAGAAGTCAACAAGCTGAATTAGTACAGAGTCCGCATTATTGATTTCTAAGGATTAGGTCTTATATGCGGCCGTCGGCAGATGAATATTGTCCGTCAGATCTAAAATAAACTGTTTTGAGGGCATGCTAAAAGGAACTGACAGCTAGCCAGTTGTCGGCATCGGTAAAAGCAACATAAAAAAATGAGGCTGAAGAAAATATATAAAAATATAAGACAAAATTAGAACCATCATCTTCTTCAGAGAGTAAAGCCTCTCTTCATGTCCTCACTGGACTTGTTCTGTACACTAATCCAATTCATTTTGACATTTTTTTACCAGGAAAAAAGAAAAATTTTACTTTGGATTTGGTTTTGGAATGAAGGTGTGGACGTTTGTTCTCTACAAGCAAAATGATGGCCTTCTTGGTTATAGTAGCTTATTGTGTCTTGGTCTCCATTTGATAAATTAGTAATACTAGGAATATCAATTTTTATTATAATTTTTGAATATCAACTCATATGATGACAGTGAGTTTTTATCTTTTCATTGGTATATATAGTCAATTGATGTGAAAATTCTTTACACACTTATTAATAATAAAAATAATAATTCACATATCACATAAATTGACACTTAAAAAGTAAGATTAAAGTTGATATTCTTAACATGTATTTTTCTTGGACCAATGTCCTTATCGTCGTTGCTATCATTCGTTTGCCCCACCTGGCCCCTCTTTGGCTGTCTTCGTTTCTTGACTTTACCAGTCAACCAACTTGCATATTTTGAGTAGTAGTCATTATTAGTAGTGTCCTACACACTTAATTTTCAATTAATTACATGGACAATATGGTTTGGTTAATTTTTCGTGCATTGTGTAAAAAATTTGCATATCACAAGAAATTCTGTAAATTACAAACAAAGATTATAATTAAAATATATGATATCGAACACCTAATTCTCGTCAAATTCCTTCCTCCACCATGCTATGAGACAAGAGGGTTTTTGGCAAACAAATGAAATAATTTGCATGTACGAGTGGTAAATAGTACTAATTTGTCACACATATCAGTTTGCTACTGCTTCAACTAAATCAGAATCAAACAAGATACTATTGTTACTATCTAGTTTTGTGTGTGTGCGTATATGTATTATTTATATTTGACATGCCGGAATCAATTAGGTCGAGAGAAAAGATAAGGAAATTTATATATATAGCTTCCGTTATAGTACTTGCAACGATCTAGTAGATTTACCATTCGTAATGGACCGATATGGTGTCATACCGGTGGTAATTACATGTCTTTTTTAAGTCTTATAGTTTTAAGGGTTATTTGGCTCTCAGGTTTGGACCAAAAAAATCTACTTTAATTTTTGTCTTTTTCTAAAAAATTAACAAAAAATTTAATTAGTTTTTGAAAAATCAATCAACTCCAATTTATAAATTTCATTCCAACAGTACACCAAACACAAACTCAATATAGAGTTCAAATCTTCATGTAAATAAGACACAACCTTAATAGTAACATTCTGTAAAAACCGTCTAAAAGCTATTTTTACTAGTTTAGGTATATAAAAATTACAAGACGACAGATGCCTACCTCTAGCTCTGAATGTAAATGGAATGTTGTTATTTTCTTTTTACTTAAAACCTAATAAAACGTATTCTTAAAGAAAACTACCTGCAGGCTTTAATTAAAATAAATAAATAAACAAATAAATAAATAGAGAGACCACATGTATGTTAACTTCCAAAGTAGGGACTAGGGAGCTATGTTTTGTTGAATTCTTTATCTTTTATTCATTAAAGCGCCACCGGAGGGCGCTGTGGCGCTACAGAGCGCCACAGTGCTGGTTCGGGAACCACAATGCCCCGGAGTTAAGTACGCAGCGCCGCAGCTTGGGGAAGGAGCGCCACGAAATTAGATTTTTTTGGGCCCCACAGAGCCAGCCGGAGGGCGCTATGGCGCCAGTCGTGGATTTGGGCCGAGGAAAACCAACTTTGAACTAGGTCACAAACTAATTCCCAATAATTACTCATTCGCCCCACCAGGCCCCTCTTGGTCGTCTTCGTTTCTTGACTTGATCTAAGTCAAGCCAACTTAAATAGTAGTCATGAGTAGATAGGTGCTAAACAATTAGTTTTTTATTAATAATATGGAGGCAATTGGAACCGTCATGGCAATATCATCGTGGTATTAAAAAAGGAAGAAGAATATAAAATTTGTGAATGACTGGAGAATATATAAAATATATAATGGTGTCTAACAATTCTATAAAAGGATGTAATTATAAAAAGGAAACTAGATAAGATATAATATTTACATATTGATTACAATCTCATATTTCATTTAAAAATTTCATTTTCAGCCGACAAACTAAATGCAAGTTTAGGGAAATCTCTTTTTCTTTCTTTCTTTTTTTTTTTTTTTTTGGTGGGAGTAAGTTGGACGTATATGGCAATGTTGTAATTGACTTTTTCCAAAGAAAAAAAATGAAAGGAAAAAGTAAAAAAAAAAAATTTACTTTTCTACTTAAATAAGTGAAGTGACAAAATGTAATTAGTATTAAAAATTTCATTTCCAATCGCGAACTAAATGCAAACTTAGGGAAATCTCTCTCTTTTTTTTTTTTTTTGGTGGGAGGGTAAGTTGGACGTATATAGCAATGTTGTAATATTATGTATTAATTGCAATCTTTGGAATCAGACTTTTTCCAAAGAAAAAAAAAAAAAAAAGAAAGGAAAAAGTAAAAAAAAAAATCTACTTTTCTTCTTAAATAAGTGAAAGATATATGGAGACAAAATGTAATAAGAAATACTTACACGAGGGAAAAGGACTGCATGAATTTCTAGAAGCAACAAATTATTTATGCGCACCGTTGAATATTTTCACAACTTGAATTGCTTCATTTGGAGCACAAAAAAAAATATTATAGATATCAATTTTAATATCAATTTTTGAATATCAACTTATGTGATATATCAGTTATCGTTATTTTATTGATAAATATTTAAAGTTTATCCTGATATATCTGATATATCATACTAATGTTGTTATATTGTTATAGTAGGCATTTATGTGTATATATATTAAGATTTTTGGGAAACAAAAACCATTTTTTCTATAGTTATGTAATAAGTATTAATAGACAATTTCATTTTTTTTTTTTTTGGTTTTGTTTTCTCCCTCACAAGTACTTGCGCGGAAAGATCATACGTGGAAATTATGAGACTTGCATAGACATAGGATAACATCGATATTCACGAGGGTGGACGAAAATAAATATTCAACAAATTTTATCCTTACTGTCTTATTTACTTGTCGGTCCGTCAAAGCCCCTCTTCGTGTGAAATTTCTCCGTGGAAAAATATTGGTTTCTATAATTTTCTTTTCCTTATATTGTCCTATATATATATATATATATATATATATAGGACAATATATCAAAAGACTAGTTACCAATATTTATTCAATATTAGAAAAAAAAAAAAAAAGAACAATATTAATTTATTATGGTAACGTTACTCCACCAGGCTCCTCTCGGACTTCGTCGTTTCTTGACTTTACAAGTCAAGCCTGAAAAGTAGTTATCTTAGACAATTAGACAATTAGTTCTTAATTACTTACATGGCGATTAATTATTTTCCTATATTTTGTTTATAAAAAATTTACATTTATCACATGCAATTCCAAAAATTAGTAAATTACGAACGAATTTTTATTTCAATTTTTTTTTAATTTTTTAATTTTTATCCCACTAAAAATAGATTATCTCGATATGTTATTCTAAAAATGTTATCCTTTAAATAATTAAACTTCCTCTCGTTGAACTAGTGCAAATAAGAAGAGATTTCGTTTGAGACCAACATTGAACTAACCATGCACTTGAGCTTCTTTAACAATCATTAATTGTTAATTAAATTAGAATTTTGAACCATTCCTTTTATCAAAACAAGCTGGTCAGATCAACTAATTAAGGACTCTTACAGATGACTTTCCTAGGAATGGGCTCTATATTAATTTCATTTTACATAGGTTTGGAAATCCAGATACTATGTTCCTGCAGTATGAACTGTCTTTTTTTTTTCTTCTTCTTTTTTTTTTTTTTTTTTTTTTTTTTTTTAATTATTGGGTAGTAATTATAATTTTAACATGAATTTTCTGAATTGGAGTTATTTGATTCTTTTAAAAACTAGTTAAATTTTTTTTGACTTTTTAAAAAAAAAGAAAAAAAGAGAGTTGAATTGGAATTATTGTACCAAACATCTCATTAGTTGTTAGATTAATTTTATAAAGATTTGATATATAAGTGTTCACGTTAAAAATTTACAGTATACACAACACAAAAGTACTCATATTTATAACGAGACTATTAAAAGATTAAGGAAAATT
The DNA here is from genome assembly GCA_009761775.1 of Ficus carica. Lineage (NCBI taxonomy): Eukaryota > Viridiplantae > Streptophyta > Magnoliopsida > Rosales > Moraceae > Ficus > Ficus carica. The sequence goes on from CM019750.1 coordinate 2,487,601, forward strand.
AGATTGAGTGGCCTATTTAGGTTGAGTGGCCTATTTAAATTACATAATCTAATAGATGACAAAAAATAAAAAAATCAAAGATACAAGTCGATATAAATGATGAAAAAAGATTTTACCATTGTAACTTTAGTTGAAATTTTTTGTTTAATTCACGTCCTTTGACTCCGTTACTGGGACCAACCATGCATATTAAATAAAAAGAAGTACTAAAAGCCAATTTGACATATGAATATATATATATATATATAGAGAGAGAGAGAGAGGACAATATATCAAAAGACTAGTTACTCATATATATTCAATAGCGACAACGACATTTAGAAACCAACCATATTAAATAAAAAGAAGTACTAAAAGCTAATTTGTCATATGAATATATATATATATATATATATATATAGGACAATATATCAAAAGACTAGTTACTCATATTTCTTCAATAGCGACAAAGACATTTAGAAAAAAAAATAATAATAATAACAATATTAATTTATTATGGTAACGTTACTCCACCAGGCTCCTCTCGGACTTCGTTGTTTCTTGACTTTACAAGTCAAGCCTGAAAAGTAGTTGTCTTAGACAATTAGTTCTTAATTACTTACATGGCGATTAATTATTTTCGTATATTTTGTTTAAAAAATTTGCATGTCATCACCTGCAATTCCGAAAATTAGTAAAATACTAACGAATTTTATTTCAAAAAAAAAATTTATTTTTTTTATTTTTTTCCCATTAAAAATTGATTATCCTGATTTGTCATTTTAAAAATTTTATCCTTTAGCTTGTGCTTTTCTAGAAATAATTAAACTTCCTCTCGTTGAACTTGTGCAAATGAGAGGAGATTTGGTTTGAGACTTAAAAATCATTAATTGTTAATTAAATTAGAATTTTGAACCAGCCCTTTCTATCAAAACAAGCTGGTCAGATCAACTGATCAAGGCATTCAGACGTCTTACAGATGACTTTCCTAGGAAGGAGCTATATATTAATTTCAGTTTACATAGGTTCGAGATAATATGTTCTATGTACTGTCTTTTTTTTTTTTTTTTTTTTTTTTAATTTAAATTATTGGGTAGTAGTTGTAATTTTACCATGTATTTTGGTGCAAGTTTAGAATTGAATTTTTTAAATTGAAGTTATTTGATTATTTTAAAAACTAGTTAAATGATTTAATATGTATCTTTTAATCAATCAATTTTAATTTTGCCCAAACGCCCCCACTCTCCCCTTCTTTCTCTCTCTCCTCCCTCTGCTTGTTTCTACCATTGACTAATTGAGTTTCATTTTTTTTGGTTGGACATTTCAACTTCCTTCTTAATTTCCTTTCTACAAATTGAGTTTCATTTTTCTTCTCAGATCTTTTTAATTAAGGTTTTAGTTTCTTAGAAAATTATTCTTTGCTTTTTTCTCGAACATGGGAAATTACTTTCGACAACCTACCAAGTGTGTCATGCTTCTTCCATCAACTTTTCTGATTTCAAAATTCTTTTTTTTTTTTGGAATATATATATATATATATATAAATATATGTGTGTGTATATATATATATATATATTTGGGTTTAATTACTATTTCTCTATGATCAAATTTTGGGACTAATTTTGTCTTGATTTTGTTATGGTTAATATGTTCTTGATTGGGTTATCAAGGCGGAGGAGGGGGGGATTGAGAGAGAGGGGTTGCATTTTTTGTTTTGTTTTTTTATTTTTTTTTATGGTAAATCACTGATTCACTTATTGTCAATCAGTGATTGACTAAGAAAATTTGTGATTTATATTTGTTAATCACTGATTGACTATAAAATTGATAATATATTATAGTCAATCAATGATTTACCCGAAATCAAATCAATGATTTACTCAGAGTCAATCAATGACTTACCCTGAGTTAATCAAATATGGTCAATCAGTGATTCATTATTTACAAAATTGATTAACTTTTTTAAAGGAAAAAGGCCTTTTAACTAATTTTTAAAAAATTTGGGCTATTTATTAAAAAACTTGTATTTGCCTCTATATCCCAAAGATTAATCAAACAACTAAAAAACTAAACGGTTCATACCTACAGTGAAATAGGACAGTTGGGCAAAAATAATATGAAATATATCCCAAAGAACACTATATAAATCCCCATGCACTTGATCACAAAACGCACCCATTCAAAAGCAAAACATATCCATTGTTGTAGCCAAAAAATATATTATCTCTCTCTCTCTCCCCCTCTCTCTAAAAGCATGGGGCTCCTCAAGAACCTCGGCATCGTTCTCTGCTTCCTCTCCCTCACTGTCCACTTCTTCGCCTCATCCCACGCAGCCATATTCGATGTCATTAACAACTGCCCCTACACTGTTTGGGCCGCCTCCACGCCTGTCGGCGGTGGCAGGCCGCTAAATTCCCGCGAAAGATGGACCATTAATGTGCCGGCCGGAACAAGTGCGGCCCGAATCTGGGCCAGAACAGGCTGCAGCTTTGACGGGGCTGGTCGCGGCAGGTGCCGGACTGGTGACTGCGGCGGCGTCCTTCAGTGCACGGGCTATGGTAGCTCTCCGAACACCCTAGCGGAGTTCAAGCTTAATGGATACGCAAACTTGGACTACATCGACATGTCGGTCATCGACGGGTTCAACGTTCCGATGGAGTTCAGCTCCACGTCCGGTGGGTGCAACCGCGTGATCAGGTGCACCGCCGATATCATCGGTCAGTGCCCCGCAGAGTTAAGGGTAGACGGAGGGTGCAATGGTGCTTGTCCTGTGTTCAAGACCGATCAGTATTGCTGTAATTCCGGCAACTGTCAGCCCACACCTTTGTCTAAGTATTTCAAGGATCGGTGCCCTGATGTTTATAGCTACCCTAAGGATGACCCGACCAGCTTATTCACCTGTCCTTCTGGGACCAACTATAAGGTCGTGTTCTGCCCTTGATTATCAATTGCAGCCCTTGCATATATGATATAATAATTATCATGTATAAATAAATGGCCATGTCTCCTATACCAAAGACATGAGGGGAGGAGTTTGAGTAGGAGGTTTCACGTTCGAAACCATAAAGTATTTTCCTTTCTTTGTAAAAAAGTGAGAGTTATAGACTCCACAACTGTGCGCATATATATATATATATATATATATATATATTCGGTTAAGTACGTAAAATAAATCCAAGAAAATCGATGATGTTCATGAGTCACATGACGTTATCGATTTTCTTTATTTCCTAACATTTTTTTTGGTTTCCTTTCTTAATGACGTGCTTAAATCGATTTAAGTAGAAAGAAGGACATTGCTACGCCTCAAAACTTGTGCAAATATCCATCACCAACAAGATAGGGCTCTGCCTGAAAAAATATGAGCGCCAATACGTAAAAACAACAACAAAAAAGTGATTATAAGTATAGTTTAGTGGTAATTCAATTTTATCAAAATGTGTAAAATTAAATTGGTGTGCAAAATTTATACTTCACATAGTAGAAATTTGGATTGGCATTTTTGTGAAAGTTGAGGTGGTGTTGGTTTGTGTTTTAAATGACGAGTTCGGCCATTAGGTTACGCTCGTGAGAGCTTATGAACGTTTTGATACCATTAAAAAGTGAGAAGAATATAAAATTTATGAATGACTTTTTCAAAAATCATTGATGGAGAATATGTACAATAAATAATGATGTCTAATAATTCTACAAAAAGAAATAATTACAAAAAGGAACCTAGCTAAGGCACAATATTTACGTATTGATTACAATCCTATATTTCACTTTTTTTTTTAATAATTGGAGTTAACTTTCTCTATTAGGTATGTCATAAGATTAAGTGCCACATGATACCTCAATCATCGTTAAAAGTTTCGTCATAAAAATTGATAACTTTAATGAAATAAAAGAGTTCAATTCTGTTGTCCCCTTTTGTTGTCCCATTAATTGTCATCCCATTAAAATTTTGACCCATCATCGAAACTTTACACACAACCTTTTTTATATCCACTGTACAAACGACGTTAACCACCCAAAAAAAAAAAAAAAAAAAAAATTTCTCGTCACACACGGACCCAACCAAAATGGATGCTCTCTACCGAACAACTCCCTCCTCCCAATCACACCACCACCACCGCTTCGTCTTTTTTTTATTTTCTTTTCTTATTTTTCAAGTTTTGATTTTTTTTTTTTAAAGGAGCTTTTCATTCACCGCCAGAACAAGAAAAAATATAAATAAAAGAAAGGAAAAAGTTTTTCAATGGAGGTTTTGCAGAAAATAAACAAAGACCTCAAAATCAAAGTGATTAGGCCGAAATAAGCAAGGAGTTGATGAAATTTTTACAATTACTCAGAACATCTAAGCGTCCATTTGGTATTTGGGTTTGAGTTAAGTTTCTTAAGTTTAAATAATAAATTTTGTTGACTTTTAAGAAAAAAAAAATTTAGAAAAAGATAAAAAAAATTTTAGAAAAAGATAAAAATTAAGATGAAAGAGTACAGTTTAATTTGAGTTAAACTTATCACCAAACGGACCCTAAACAAATTTAGATTAAACCCAAGTTCGGCACTGGGAAGAGCCACGAGGTTGGGTTCGGTGTCGCTACGGCCGAGGCAACCACAGCAGTGGTCGGAGAAAGGCCGGCGAGGATTTCGAGTGAAGCTTGTCGGCGGCAAATGCGATTGGATTGGTGCAGACGTGGGTTTCTTGGATCAAGGAACGATAACGAGCGGTGTGATTTGAGAGCGGTAGTGGTGGTGTGATTGGGAGGAGGGAGTTTGGTTGAGAGCCTCCATTTTTGTTTAACGAGAAGTTTTTATTTTTATTTTTATTTTTATTTTTTTGGGTGGTTAACAGCGTTTGTACTTTGTACAGTAGATAAAAAAGAGGTTATGTGTAAAGTTTTGGTGAGGTGTCAAAATTTTAGTGGAGAGACAGCTAATGAAACATCAAAATTGGGATTTAAAACTGTTGTGTAGTGTCCGAAAAAAAACGAAAAAAAAAGTTTTAGCTAAATAATTGGCTAAAACGATATTCTTCCATATAATCTAATCGTTTATAAAATAACATGCATTTCATCATTAATTCTTAAAAAATTATCCATAATTAAAAAAGACTATATCATATATATAACACGACACAAATAACAATTTTTCAAATAATGTGTATTACTAATTCTCCTCATCATAATAACCAATATAACTAACACAAAGTACTTAAATAAAAGAAAAACTTTCACTCGTAAATCTAAACAAATCCAAATCTTAACCCAATCAACTTAACCGCGACAACATAAAAATCCTAAAAGTTCTCGTACTATAGTGGTCATGCCGCCCGTGAAGGACATGGTGGTAGGACCTTGGCTTAGGGGAGACATTAGAGGAGTTTTAAGGACATTTTGAGTCGAAGATGAGTTAAATTTTGGAAATATATTTTTAGTTGAAAAAATTTGTTTAGAGTGAAAAAAAGTGAAAACTAGATATGTAAATTGAAGATTTTTTTTAGTTGCTATCCAAATTCTATTCTATGCAATTAAAAAAAAAAAATCTTATTTTGATTTAAAATAATAAAATTATGGATGTTTAAAGTTTAAATTTACGAATGTAAATAATAAAAAATAGTATTGCGTTAAAGAAAAAGATTTAAAAAAAAAAAAGTTGCAAGTCGTGATTGACGGCTCGATGCATGCCAAGACTTGACTTCATGTCAAGTACGTAATTTATTTCCAAGACTTGACTTCATGTCATGTACGTAATTCATTTCATGTGGACCTGATCATCCAATTATGGGCCGGTTTGGTCATAAGCTCTGTTTAATTTTTTTTATCTTTTTCTCTAAAATTTTTTATTTTTTTCTCAAAAAGTTTTTTGTCTTTTCTAAAAAGTCAACAAAATTTACTATTTAAACTTATCAATTTCAACTCAAACTTACACACCAAACACCATATATCATTAGCCCCATCGTCTCCTTCTTCTTACTTTTAATTCTCATATCATTAGCCAAGACAAACCATTACTCTACACAACCAATGGGCTTATTCCAAAATCTCCCCATCGTCTCCTTCTTCTTACTTTTAATTTTCATAATCTCCATTCCCTCAACCCAAGCAACCCGAATAGAGATCCTCAACAACTGCTCCGACACGGTCTGGGCCGCCACCAATCCCGGCGGCGGAAAGAAGCTAAACCATGGTGAAACATGGAATCTCACAGTTACTGCATACGGCAATACTACTGCAGGCGGCCGCATCTGGGGCAGAACCAACTGCGCTTTCGGCCCCGATGGGCTTGGCAAATGCGAGAGTGGTGACTGCGGTGGCCTTCTCGAGTGTAAAATTGACGGGCAATCCCCAAACACAGTCGCCGTATACTTGCTGAACCAGACTACGGATACTGATCTCTTCTATGTCTCGGTGGTCGAGGGGTTCAACATTCCTATAGAATTTAGGCCATTATCACCTAAGGCTTGCTCAAAAGCGAGCAAGTGCGCCGAAGACGTAAATGGACTGTGTCCGATGGAGTTGAGGGATCCAGGAGGTTGTAACAATCCCTGCACTGTCTTCAGTAACGATCAGTTTTGTTGCTTCTCTGGGACGAGTATCTGCGAGCCAACAAGTTACTCCATGTTTTTCAAGGATCTTTGTCCCGAAGCATTTACTTATCCTTTTGATGTTGGTCAAAGCAATGCTTGCCCGGCTGGGACTGACTACAAGGTTGTCTTCTGCCCTTCACGCTCAAGATCAAAAACCAGCTCAAGTGACACAAATTCTACAGATAAGTACAATACAGCTAATTTCGATAACCGGAACAACTGCAACTACACTGTTTGGGCTGCTGCTGTCCCGGGCGGTGGCATGTTGCTAAACCCCGGCGAAACCTGGACCTTTGACGTGCCCGCGGACAGCGTAGGGGGCCGCATTTGAGCCCGAACCAACTGCAACTTCGACGCCGCAGGTCGCGGCAGATGCCAGACCGGCGACTGTGGCGGGGTCCTTCAATGCCAGGGCTACGGCAAGGCTCCCAATACCCTGGCGGAATTCGCGCTGAACCAGTTCAACAACCTCGACTTCTTCGACATCTCACTCGTCGACGGGTTCAACGTTCCGATGGAGTTCAGCCCCACGTCTGGTGGCTGCCGCGGGATCCGGTGCACTGCCGATATCAAAGGGCAGTGTCCTAACGAGCTAAGTGCACCCGGTGGGTGCAACATGTAACGACCCGCCTAGCACAGGCCGTTACCGTACATACATACATATTTCTCGTACTTATATCGTAAACAGCAGAATTTTTTTTATTTTTATATGACGTGATTCGCACATACAGATACGTACGTAAACATAACGAACTTTAAATAAAGTCGTTCGAGCATAACATGAAACTCATAATATAATTACTTAATAATTCAAAACGCGTAGCGGCTTGATCCCCACATTTCACAGTTGCCAAACCACGCCCCTCCATCTTGCATCAACAGTTACTGACAGGTTGTTTACCTACAGCATAGACATAAAACAGTGAGCTTTCGCTCAGCAAGTACAACTACTAATTACCGCAACATCACAAACACCACATATCCTAACATATTAACCTATCGTAACATAATCTTTCATAGCATCTCATAACTTATCATAGCATAACATAACTTATTATAGCATATGCATGAACCATTTATACTTCATTATGCTTTCTTATTTCTTCATAACATTCTTTTTTAACTTATCTTTACTTATGGGCCCCATAACATAAGTGTCCGTACCGGGTGCACAACTATGGACTTACTCTTGCCATAGCTCAACCCGACCTCACGCGGGTCGGTACGACACAGGTAAGTTCGTTTGCCATCATAACTTTCACTTGATCTTATTCTTATTAATTGGTGAACATGTTTCGTGATGTGTCACACAATTAAATCATGATCCTATCTTAACCATACCATAGCCATAACATATCTTATATCCTATCATAACATGATTCTAGCATATAGCATATAACATAACACTTTTCATAACATTCCGTAACCCATAGCATATAACACTTCATAGCACTTAGCATATTCCATAGCACATTGCATGTAATATTTCATAGCACTTACCTTATTTTATAGCACATAGCATATAACATTTTATAGCACATGACGTAACATAACATATAACATAGCGTTCATATTTCATAGCATCTTTCATGACATTTCCTACCCTATTATAGCACTTAACATATAAAGCATAACAATTTCTATCACTTAGCATGTAACATTTACGTCACATAACATTATCATACTTAGGCAAGTATACACAACAAAGCCTATGCTGTAGGCGGAGTTGTACTTACCTTGTTTTTGTTCACTGTGTCCGATATCTAGCTTGATTCCGCCGGAACACTGCTGCGTGCTATACTCTGTTTTCAAATAAAAGTAAGGGTTAGAAATGTTGGTAGTGTAACCAACACTCTTATATAACTTTAGTTATATATCCCTTACTTAATTTTACGTTATCCTACTTGGTTACATTTGAGTAACCCTATGGTTTAAATCTATTCTAATCGGATGGTTTTTAACTTTAGGTTTCAAAATCCTATTTTCTTGTAAAACCTTATGTAAATTCTTTGTTAAATCTTTTGTTTAACTTAAAAACTGGAAATCATAAAATTAGATTAGTAAAAATTATTGACTATTGGAAACTGCCTTTGGAACAGCTTTCCATAATCAAAACAATAGTTTGTAGTAGAAAAACAGTTTTCTAGAAACATTTGTAAAGCTAGTGGTGCAGGAATTTTCGGATTCCCTGTGCACCATTCGAAAAACGATCCCAGTTTAAAAACCGGTTCGTAATCTGAAAAAGTTTTCTTCACGAAAGTTGTAGCTCTCGAAAAATGCTTAAACTTTTGTGTTTTGCAAAAATTCCAATTCGGCCTAGATTCGTCCCAGTTTTTGTTTGAAACTGGCTGACCCCGAAAACTGAGTGAAAACTGGGTCTGGGGATCAGCCACGGGTTTTGGGGTAAACGGAGGCCATTGGGGTCTCATTTTGGGAAACGGTTCACGTTAACCCCTAGAAAAACCTCTTCCGAACAACTTTAATGTTTGACGTTTTTCCAAATTCGGCCTCTAAAGGCCCCAAAATCGGCTTTTCCCGAGACTGGCCAATTCCTACCCGAATTGGCAGTTTTCGGTTTCGATTTCGTTTTACGTCCCTTTACGTTCACCCTACCTCAACCGAACACAGCGGGAGCCTAAATCAAACATGCATTACGTTTCTAACATTCAACATTCATCATACACATCAACATAAGCATCAAACATAAACTTAGAAAACCCTAATCAAACAATCAAACACTTAGTATGCAAAAATTGAAACCTCCAAACCCTAACCATAATTAAATCAAGCACATGCTCTAATTTCCTATTTAAGGCAGCAAATTAAAGTGAGCTTATGCTCTTACAAACCTTGCATAAAATACATTTAAATTTCACCAAATGAAATTTAAATGAAAAGCTTAAAGTTTAAGGGGTTATACCTCACATAAGACCAATAATTTGGCTTGTTTTTCTTTCCCCTTTCTCCTTCACCACAGCCGGCTTACCAAGGTTGGTTGTCTCCCAAAATTTCCAGCTTTCTTGCCCTAAATTGCAGTCACCAACCTGCTTAAAATCCAGCCACACCTTGGCTCAAAAATCTGCTCTCCCAAGCTTAGATTCTTCCTTGTTTCTTCCCCACCATAACCGGCCCTTTGGCCAAGATTGGGCACCAAATTTTCTTGGGTTCTTGGGTGGTATTCAAGGTAGAAATCCAACACTCAAGACCCTAATTTCCCCTTAGTTTCACAATTTTTTTCTTGGTTTCCCCCTTGGCTCCCACAACCGGTTTTGGCCTAGAAAATGGGTCTCCAAATTTTTCCAAACTTTTTGGCTTGCTTCTCCTTCAAGAACCGATCCTCACACTCTCTCTTCTCCTTGATCCTAGCTTAAATTTCTCTCTTTTCCTTCCTTCACACTCACGGTTTTTGGTGGAGAAATTTTGGCATAATAAGGTTGCTTTTCTCTAATTTTTTTGAATTATGGAACCTCCTATTTATAGAGGTTGGAACTCTTTGAAATTGCAACACTTAGTCCCTAGAAAAATTAGAAATTGAACACTAGGGGGGGGGGGGTATGTGGCCGGCTAACACTTGGAGAGCAAGGAAAGATTTCTTTCCAACCTTAATTAATTCATGAATGATGTAATTAAATCAAAGTAAGGTGATGTCATCCACCTTTAGGCTTGTTTGGCTCCTTTTTTTAATATACAGTCCCTTTTTAAGTTAACACAGGTATTTCCAATACTGGATTCACTTATACTCAGTATTGGTTAATTGAACTGCAGTCCAAAATTCATCTGTGTAAAACCGAACTGTATAAAAATTTTCTCATAACTTGGAACCACTTGGCCAAAGATATTCTAATTAATGTGCTTGATTTTCTATGGTGGTTTTGAACCCTAAACATATCGTTTTAATCATAAAAACGGCTTTATGCAGTACGATTCTATACTGCGAATTATTAAATCGTACAGTCTTTTTCTTTAACTTTTTGGGTCAATCTTTGGCTTTCTCGTCCGCCATTGACTTTCTTGTCAACCGCTGACTTTCCCGCCAAATTTTGACTCCCGTGGTCAACAGTTGACTTTTTGGTCAACCGTCGGCGTTTTTCGGTGAAACTTTGACCAACATAAAAATTTTGACGATTTTGCTCCTTTTTGCCTAAAAGGTTATTTTCTTGACTAAGCAATCATTTTCGAGTCTTATAAAATCATAAAACTCACAAAACGTAATAAAAACCCTTAACCGGGCTTTTTCATGCATATCTTCATATTTTGTACAAATTTCTTAAAACAAAAGAAATTGTATTATTACGGAAATACTTGATATTACACAACAACCCTTGTACGGTGTTCAAAACCGATCAGTATTGTTGCAATTCGGGGAACTGTAGGCCCACAGATTTCTCAAGGTTTTTCAAGGATCGGTGTCCTGATGCTTATAGCTACCCTAAGGATGATAGCACCAGCACGTTCACATGCCCTGTTGGGGCCAACTATAGGGTCATCTTCTGCCCTTGGTCAGATCTTTATATATGAAGATATATATATATACACACACACACACACATAAAGATATATATATATATATATATGCCTATAAATAATGACTTGTTCTTGTTACGAGAGTGGTTGCCTTGCAGACCTTGTTGGTTTGTATTATGTATATGGACTTTTCTTTACAATAAAAAAGTAGTACGTCTGTCGGAACTCGGTGGAGTTGCCGACATGACGTCGTGTCTTTTTCCCTAGTGTGATACATCACCTCTCATTTGGCTATTATATGATATGTTTTCTCGATACATAAAGCTGTATAATGATGTTTGATCAACGGTAACCAACTACAAAAAGCAATAATTTGAGGGAATCAGGGGTCCAGAGACCAGAAGTGAAGAAGCTGAATAAGTACAAAGTCCGCATTATTAATTTCTTAGGATAGGTCTTGTATGCGGCCGTGGGCAGATGAATATTGTCCGCTAGATCTAAAATGAACTGTTTTGAATTGAGGAAGAAGTAAAAGGGCATGCTAAAAGAAACTGACAGCTAGCTAGTTGTCGGCATCGGTAAAAGCAACATTAAAAAATGAGGCTGAAGAAAATAAATAAAAAAATAAGACAAAATTAGAACCATCATCTTCTTCAGAGAGTAAAGCCTTCCTTCTCTCCAATGGTGTCCTTTTTATCCGCGATCTAAAACCCTTGCCACCACCTTCATCGTCTCTCCAAACTCATTGTCTCATTACACCAACTTCAACAAGCCCTTCGTCTCTCTTCATGTCGTCACTGGACTTGTTCTGTACACTAATCCAATTCATTTTGACATTTTTCACCAGGAAAAAAAAAAAATTCTATTTGGGATTTGGTTTTGGAATGAAGGTGTGTACGTTTGTTCTCTACAAGCAAAATGATGGCCTTCTTGGCTATAGTAGCTTATTGTGTCCTGGTCTCCATTTGATAAATTAGTAGTGCCAGGAACATTAATTTGTATTTTAATTTTTGAATATCAACTCATATGATGACAAATTTTTATCTTTTTATTAGTATATATAATCAATTGATGTGAAAATTCTTTACACACTTGTAAATAATAAAAATAACAATTCACATATCACATAGATTGACACTTAAAAATTAGAATTAAAGTTGATATTCTTAACATGTATTTTTTCTTCGACAAATGTCCTTATCGTCGTTGTTATTACTCGTTTGCCCCATGTGGCCCCTCTTTGGTCGTCTTCGTTTCTTGACTTTACCAGTCAAGCCAACTTGCATATTTTGAGAAGTAGTCATTATCAGTAGTGTCCTACACACTTAATTTTCAATTAATTACATGGATAGTATGGTTTTGTTAAATTTTCGTACATTGTGTAAAAAATTTGCATGTGTTATATATATCACATGAAATTCTCTAAATTACAAACGAAGATTATAATTAATATATGATATTGAACGCTTAATTCTCATCAAATTCCTTCCTCCACCATGCTATGAGACAAAAGGGTTTTTGGCAAACAAGGAATAATTTGCATGTACAAGTGGTAAATAGTACTATTTTGTCATACATATCAGTTTGCTACTGCTTCAACTAAATCAGAATCAAACAAGATACTATTGTTACTATCTAGTTTTGTGTGTGTGTGTGTATGTATTATTTATATTTGACATGGCCGGAATCAATTAGATCGAGAGAAAAGATAAGGAAATTTATATATATCGCTTCCGTTATAGTACTTGCAACGATCTAGTAGATTTACCATTCGTAATGGACCGATATGGTGTCATATCAATGGTAATTACATGTCTTTTTTAAGTCTCTTATAGTTTTAAGGGTTGTTTGACTCTCAGGTTTAGACCTAAAAAATCTACTCTAATTTTTGTCTTTTTTTTAAAAGTTAATTAAAAATTTAATTAGTTTTTGGAAAGTCAATCAACTCCAATTTATAAATTTCATTCTAACAATACACCAAACACAAACTTAATATAGAGTTCATGTCACGCCCCGACTTACACCATCTACGTAGGGGAACGACTACGCAGACGTGGGCCGGGTCGTCACCTTACTTAACTTAATTCTTAAAAAGTTTTAAGCTTGCTGAAAATTCCAGTGTAATTTTTTTTTTTTCTTTAAAACTTTATTTTAAAACTCTTTTACTTTCAAACTTAAACCTGACTTAGTCCCATACTTCTTCTCGTACATAAAACTTAACTTATCTTCATAAATATTCATATGTACTCACTTGAGTACCAAGATCATGGACCAGACCCGACCTAACGCGGATCGGTACAACACGAGGCAACTTGCTTGCCATACATACTTGAAACTTTTCTTAAACATAACAAAACACATTTAACAAACGTATTTTACAAAAACATATTTTCCAAAACTCGTGGCGGTGTCTATTCCACATTTCACAGTCCGCAGCACCAACTCTCCACAGTATTGCATCAAGTACTGCCGTTAGGTTGATTACCTACAGCATGAACGTAAGTAATGAGCTAATTGCCCAGTAAGTACAATATTCAATCCACAAAATATTTTTTTTATACAAGAATACGTGAGCCGATTATGTTTTCTTATAAACCAATTATGCTTTCATTAACTTGGTTCTATTATCTTATCTAACATGTCATGTCATATGTGCACGTACCGTGGTACATAGTCATAGAGTGGTTGGAGGCGGCCAGTCCAAACCAAATCAAACCATGAAACTAATCGTTTACATAGAGTGATTGGGGCAGCCAGTCCAATCCAATTCAAACCATAGACCAAAACCATTTAAACCTGCCCTCGTGGCAAGTCGGTACGACACAATAACATTAACTTGTCTTATTTATCTCGTGACTTAATTTATTCTTACCGGGTGATTTAATATTTGTGAACATGCTTCATGATGTCACGTATACAAACATACAACATAAAATACTCTCAATCATAATATATCATAACATAACTTGTCATAACATAACATAATATAACATAACATATCATAGCATAATATCATAACATAAACTTATCATGACATAAACATATCATAGCATAAACTTATCATGACATAAACTTATCATGACATAAACATATCATAACATAAACTTATCATGACATAAACGTATCATAGCATAACTTATCATAACATAAACTTATCATGACATAACATGAACTTATCATGACATAACTTAAACTTATCATGAACTTATCATAACATAAACTTATCATGACATAATTTAAACTTATTATAACATATCATAAACCTATCATAACATAAACTTATCATAACATAAGCTTATCATAACATAACTTAAACTTATTATAACATAACTTAACCTTCATAACATTACTTCATAACATAGCTTAACCTTCATAACATAACTTCATAACATAGCTTATCGTAACATAACCTTCATAGCATAAAATCATAGCATAACTCATCATAAACTTAACATAACATATCATAGGTAGATCATGTAAATCAATACATGATTTCTTAAAAACATAACATGTAACAAAAACGTTTTGTCCATGCTGTAGGTGGAGTTTGTACTTACCTCTCATCCTATGCTCTTGGTCTATCGTTCCATCGAGGCACGATAACATGTCGTATTCCTGTTTTAAACAGGACGTAAGATATGGATCGTCATATATTATCATAAATCATAATTATTAAATGTTGGTATCCTAACCAACATTTATGAATAGCCTTAGTTATGTGTCCCCTCTACAACTACTAATGATAACTCATTTGATTACTAAGGCCAAAACCCAATAGCTTGGGTATCCTAACCGGTTACTAACGGTTATCCTTAACATTAATTCTTATACAAGAATACAAACCGTATTTAACACAACCATAACTTATAAATAAAGACAGTTAAAACTGTCGAACTTAGAAAACACATCCTTAATAAATCATTTCCACTTAAGACTCAACACATGAGCTCTCGATTATAAAATTATTTTGAGAGTGGAACTTATAAAACTAATTATAAGTTCAATCACCAATTATGGTTGGATTTAATAAAAATCCGACAGCATAACGGCTTATTTTCCGTAATGCCCAAAATTTAAACCTGCAATAAAACCAATTTATAGAAGGTTTTGGCACACCATAACTGCAAGATGTGTCATCCATAATACATTCATCATATTAACATACAACATATCTCGATATAATTCAATTTCACTTAATTAACTTGAACATCAAATATATATATATATATATATATTTATTTTGATATTCAATTCAAAGCATATAAATAGGCATGTAATCAATCCAATAAATGACTTAAAGTAGTCAAGAATACTACCGAGATCGTTCGACGACGTTCGGGTGAGTAAAACGATTCCTGGTCGGCGTTCCAAACACCTTTTAATTTCGCGCGACTAAACTTTTAATCGCCATTCTTAACCTTCGAGATTCCATTTCGCAAATCTGAGGTTGTAAACATGTCCGGAACATCGAAAATAGGTCGGAAAGGCGATCTTCCAAAATTCGGCGACAGTTGACCAGCGTTGACCGGCGTTGACCAGCGTTGACCAACTTTGACCGGCGTTGACCGGCTTTGACCGACGTTGACCGGCGGTGAAAAGGACAAAGATGGGCACCGTTTCGAAGATCTCGACGAGTAGAACCCATTTCTGGTGTCCACTTCTTCAAACGACGTTCGGTTTTCTCAAAAATGCAAGAAAACGTACTTGAAGGTGGCGGTGGATCGGAAAATTTCCGGCAACAATCGGAGTAGTGATGGACTGGGCTTTGTTCCTCTCGACGAGTGGAACTCAACGAAACCAACGGCTCGCAAAATAGAGCTCGGATTACACCGGAATCTTACTTGGAAGTTTATGGTACCGAAACTTTCCTAGCATTTTTCCGGCGAACGGCGGCGAGTGACGCGGCCAAACTCCGACTATTGGACACTCGGGTGATGGGCTGCAAGGGTCACCGGCGCGTGTGCAAGGTGGCTGACCGGAGTTGGGACTCCTTGTGATGGCAGCCGTGCGACATAGAGAGGAAGAGAAAGAAAAAGAATGAAAATGAAGAGAGAAGGAGAGAGAGAGAGACCGAAGAGAAAGAGAGAGAAAAGCCAAAGAATGGGCTGATAATTATTCCCCTTTTTTTTTTTTCTTCTCTGTACGTACGTGGACTGACCACACTACACATACATATATAATTCTTTTTTTTCTTTTTCTTTGTACGTGTGGACTGACCTTTGACCACACATATTATGTATATATATATTTATATACATTTGTAGTTTCTTTTCTTCTCCTTATGATCCATTCCGATTTTGAAAAAGTTTTCCTTCACGAAAGTTGTAGCTCTCGAAAATGCTAAAACTTTCATGTTTTGCAAAAATTCCAATTCGGCCTAGATTCATCCCAGTTTTTGTTTGAAACTGGCTGACCCCGAAAAACTGAGTGAAAACTGGGTCTGGGGATCAGCCACGGGTTTTGGGGTAAACGGAGGCCATTGGAGCCTTATTTTGGAAATCCGTCCACGTTGCCCTCTAGGAAAAATCGTTCTCTACAACTTTATGTTTTACATTTTTCTCAATTCGGCCTCCAAAGGCCTCAAATTCCACTTTTCCAAAAACTGGGCAGATTTGATCCGAATCTGCCAGTTTTTGTGCTTACTCGGTTTTACGCGTCCTACTTCGCGGAACTAACTCAACCGAGCTTGTGGGAGCTTAGATAGCAAGCATGCAGCGTATTCTAACGTCCCACATGAACAAACATGCAACTCAAACGCGCCCAAGCAAAACAAAGTCAACTTGGTCAAAGTTGACCCGAAGAAAATCATAAATTTCTATTTTGTCCTTTTTTCCTCAAAAGGCCCCATTCTTGACAAAACAACCTATTATGGTAAGTACAACTCTTATTATTGAGTCTCGTAGCTAATTAAACGAGAACTCAAATATATTCCGATATTTAACTCAGATCATGAGCTTTATATCGACATATATGGTTCAGACTTAAATTTTCCTTATATATGAGGAAATCATAAGTTCATCGAAATTTCGGGTTCTTACATTCTACCCTCCTTAAAAAAATTTTCGTCCTCGAAAATTCAGTTACTTCTAGGTAACTCTTCTTAAAATCCACCACTAATACATAATGGTTTGATCAGGTTCCCATTTTAATCCTTTAATGGGACTAGGTCTCTTATATAAAACCATAATCTTCTTTCATATCTTATCATACTTTCATACATTCATACTTACTTGCATACATACATACTTGCATACTATCATACTTTCATACATACTGTCCCTTCATATTGCATCACAAGAACTATTTATGTGAAAACTGAGCAAGTATATCATATAACTTGCTATGTTTGAAAAACATATATTTTTCATATAACTTTTTCATACTTGAAAAGTTAATCGTATTACATAATTTTCCATGCTTGGAAAGCATATCGTATCATACATTTAGAACATTTTTTTGAAAATAGTTCCTTTCTTGAAACTTAATTTTATAATATTAGAACCCTTTACTTTTCATAATGGCCCCTTTCTTGGAACTCGTCCCTTTCTCGAAACTCATCCCTCAAGGATTCGGCCTATGGCCCCCATCTTGGAATTTACTTCCTCAAGGATTTGGCCTATGGCTCCTATCTTGGAACCTTTACTTTTCATGACAGCCCCTATCTTGGAATTTCCTCCTCAAGGATTTGGCCGTCTTAGATAAAATGAGGGGGTTCTATTAAACATAAGATCTTTTATAAAAATATTTTATTTGAATTCTTTCAAAGCCAATCTTGGAAAATCATAATATCGTTCAAGTGATGCAATGACAGATATACTTAAATCAAACCAGCCCCTTACTAGATAGTAAAAGCTTTTCTTATTGCTTTTAACTTTTCCTTGATAACACAAGTGTATAATCATAATTCTTAGGAATATCTAAAATTCCCCAACATTACTTAAATTTCCCTTACTGAGGGATCGTATCATCATTTTCATCGTCAAACTTATTCTTGATTAACACCCTATTACGGTAAGGCGATAGGCTATCAAATCTTGAAGCCTATTCATTTCTTATTGCTGCTCTAGTAATTATCATTGCAACTTAGCCATTACAGTTGCAAGATTAGGTTCTTACGAAATTTGGTTCAGTCGTACATGCAACGAACCATCTTCTAGTTTCTAATTCTAATCCTCGACATGTCTAACACTTATTCTTGCATTCATATCTTAGCATATCATATCATAGAATCATCATGACTTATCATATCATACTAGATATTCCTCACGATCTCATCATATCATATCGTAAACATAGCTTATCCTCCACGCTTTCGCTGCGCAACTCTAATCTACTGGCACTAATAGTCTCTAGACTTATTTGGATAAGCACGCCAAGCTGTAACATAGCTGACGTATCATCTCATATACATATCCTAGTACATCTCTGGATCGCGATAATACATAGGCGGTCCTAGGTACCATAAAAATTTAGGAATTCTCCTCTCAAGGTACCCTATGCCAAAGCACCTTGCACGAGCACGAGCCTCCTTGACTAGGCGTCGGCTGGTAAGCATATCTTGAAAATACGTCTCTTCATGACAAAATTTGAAGAAAGTCTCGTCTCCATATCGTGCAACCTCTCCTTGGGTCCTATTGAAGATACATAGCTCTTCCTCCATTCCTCGGAATGCCAACGAAGCCTTGCGGTCCTCTTCAGTCCAACCCGGATTTAACACCAGGTTCATGTCTTAATCAATGCAATATTATAACCTCACATAATTACTACACATAAAATAAAGTAAGAAAACAAACTTACAAAACTGTGGCGCTGGCGGCAGAACTGTGAAACTGGATGGCAGGAAAACTTGCTCTGATACCAAACTGTCACGCCCCGACTTACACCATCTACGTAGGGGAACGACTACGCAGACGTGGGCCGGGTCGTCACCTTACTTAACTTAATTCTTAAAAGTTTTAAGCTTGCTGAAAATTCCAGTGTAATTTTTTTTTTTTCTTTAAAACTTTATTTTAAACTCTTTTACTTTCAAACTTAAACCTGACTTAGTCCCATACTTCTTCTCGTACATAAAACTTAACTTATCTTCATAAATATTCATATGTACTCACTTGAGTACCAAGATCATGGACCAGACCCGACCTAACGCGGATCGGTACAACACGAGGCAACTTGCTTGCCATACATACTTGAAACTTTTCTTAAACATAACAAAACACATTTAACAAACGTATTTTACAAAAACATATTTTCCAAAACTCGTGGCGGTGTCCATTCCACATTTCACAGTCCGCAGCACCAACTCTCCACAGTATTGCATCAAGTACTGCCGTTAGGTTGATTACCTACAGCATGAACGTAAGTAATGAGCTAATTGCCCAGTAAGTACAATATTCAATCCACAAAATATTTTTTTTATACAAGAATACGTGAGCCGATTATGTTTTCTTATAAACCAATTATGCTTTCATTAACTTGGTTCTATTATCTTATCTAACATGTCATGTCATATGTGCACGTACCGTGGTACATAGTCATAGAGTGGTTGGAGGCGGCCAGTCCAAACCAAATCAAACCATGAAACTAATCGTTTACATAGAGTGATTGGGGCAGCCAGTCCAATCCAATTCAAACCATAGACCAAAACCATTTAAACCTGCCCTCGTGGCAAGTCGGTACGACACAATAACATTAACTTGTCTTATTTATCTCGTGACTTAATTTATTCTTACCGGGTGATTTAATATTTGTGAACATGCTTCATGATGTCACGTATACAAACATACAACATAAAATACTCTCAATCATAATATATCATAACATAACTTGTCATAACATAACATAATATAACATAACATATCATAGCATAATATCATAACATAAACTTATCATGACATAAACATATCATAGCATAAACTTATCATGACATAAACTTATCATGACATAAACATATCATAACATAAACTTATCATGACATAAACGTATCATAGCATAAACTTATCATAACATAAACTTATCATGACATAACATGAACTTATCATGACATAACTTAAACTTATCATGAACTTATCATAACATAAACTTATCATGACATAATTTAAAACTTATTATAACATATCATAAACCTATCATAACATAAACTTATCATAACATAAGCTTATCATAACATAACTTAAACTTATTATAACATAACTTAACCTTCATAACATTACTTCATAACATAGCTTAACCTTCATAACATAACTTCATAACATAGCTTATCGTAACATAACCTTCATAGCATAAAATCATAGCATAACTCATCATAAACTTAACATAACATATCATAGGTAGATCATGTAAATCAATACATGATTTCTTAAAAACATAACATGTAACAAAAACGTTTTGTCCATGCTGTAGGTGGAGTTGTACTTACCTCTCATCCTATGCTCTTGGTCTATCGTTCCATCGAGGCACGATAACATGTCGTATTCCTGTTTTAAACAGGACGTAAGATATGGATCGTCATATATTATCATAAATCATAATTATTAAATGTTGGTATCCTAACCAACATTTATGAATAGCCTTAGTTATGTGTCCCCTCTACAACTACTAATGATAACTCATTTGATTACTAAGGCCAAAACCCAATAGCTTGGGTATCCTAACCGGTTACTAACGGTTATCCTTAACATTAATTCTTATACAAGAATACAAACCGTATTTAACACAACCATAACTTATAAATAAAGACAGTTAAAACTGTCGAACTTAGAAAACACATCCTTAATAAATCATTTCCACTTAAGACTCAACACATGAGCTCTCGATTATAAAATTATTTTGAGAGTGGAACTTATAAAACTAATTATAAGTTCAATCACCAATTATGGTTGGATTTAATAAAATCCGACAGCATAACGGCTTATTTTCCGTAATGCCCAAAATTTAAACCTGCAATAAAACCAATTTATAGAAGGTTTTGGCACACCATAACTGCAAGATGTGTCATCCATAATACATTCATCATATTAACATACAACATATCTCGATATAATTCAATTTCACTTAATTAACTTGAACATCAAATATATATATATATATATATTTATTTTGATATTCAATTCAAAGCATATAAATAGGCATGTAATCAATCCAATAAATGACTTAAAGTAGTCAAGAATACTACCGAGATCGTTCGACGACGTTCGGGTGAGTAAAACGATTCCTGGTCGGCGTTCCAAACACCTTTTAATTTCGCGCGACTAAACTTTTAATCGCCATTCTTAACCTTCGAGATTCCATTTCGCAAATCTGAGGTTGTAAACATGTCCGGAACATCGAAAATAGGTCGGAAAGGCGATCTTCCAAAATTCGGCGACAGTTGACCAGCGTTGACCGGCGTTGACCAGCGTTGACCAACTTTGACCGGCGTTGACCGGCTTTGACCGACGTTGACCGGCGGTGAAAAGGACAAAGATGGGCACCGTTTCGAAGATCTCGACGAGTAGAACCCATTTCTGGTGTCCACTTCTTCAAACGACGTTCGGTTTTCTCAAAAATGCAAGAAAACGTACTTGAAGGTGGCGGTGGATCGGAAAATTTCCGGCAACAATCGGAGTAGTGATGGACTGGGCTTTGTTCCTCTCGACGAGTGGAACTCAACGAAACCAACGGCTCGCAAAATAGAGCTCGGATTACACCGGAATCTTACTTGGAAGTTTATGGTACCGAAACTTTCCTAGCATTTTTCCGGCGAACGGCGGCGAGTGACGCGGCCAAACTCCGACTATTGGACACTCGGGTGATGGGCTGCAAGGGTCACCGGCGCGTGTGCAAGGTGGCTGACCGGAGTTGGGACTCCTTGTGATGGCAGCCGTGCGACATAGAGAGGAAGAGAAAGAAAAAGAATGAAAATGAAGAGAGAAGGAGAGAGAGAGAGACCGAAGAGAAAGAGAGAGAAAAGCCAAAGAATGGGCTGATAATTATTCCCCTTTTTTTTTTTTCTTCTCTGTACGTACGTGGACTGACCACACTACACATACATATATAATTCTTTTTTTTTCTTTTTCTTTGTACGTGTGGACTGACCTTTGACCACACATATTATGTATATATATATTTATATACATTTGTAGTTTCTTTTCTTCTCCTTATGATCCATTCCGATTTTGAAAAAGTTTCCTTCACGAAAGTTGTAGCTCTCGAAAAATGCTAAAACTTTCATGTTTTGCAAAAATTCCAATTCGGCCTAGATTCATCCCAGTTTTTGTTTGAAACTGGCTGACCCCGAAAAACTGAGTGAAAACTGGGTCTGGGGATCAGCCACGGGTTTTGGGGTAAACGGAGGCCATTGGAGCCTTATTTTGGAAATCCGTCCACGTTGCCCTCTAGGAAAAATCGTTCTCTACAACTTTTATGTTTTACATTTTTCTCAATTCGGCCTCCAAAGGCCTCAAATTCCACTTTTCCAAAAACTGGGCAGATTTGATCCGAATCTGCCAGTTTTTGTGCTTACTCGGTTTTACGCGTCCTACTTCGCGGAACTAACTCAACCGAGCTTGTGGGAGCTTAGATAGCAAGCATGCAGCGTATTCTAACGTCCCACATGAACAAACATGCAACTCAAACGCGCCCAAGCAAAACAAAAGTCAACTTGGTCAAAGTTGACCCGAAGAAAATCATAAATTTCTATTTTGTCCTTTTTTCCTCAAAAGGCCCCATTCTTGACAAAACAACCTATTATGGTAAGTACAACTCTTATTATTGAGTCTCGTAGCTAATTAAACGAGAACTCAAATATATTCCGATATTTAACTCAGATCATGAGCTTTATATCGACATATATGGTTCAGACTTAAATTTTCTTAAGGAGGGTAGAATGTAAGAACCCAAAATTTACGATGAACTTATGATTTCCTTAGAAATAAGGAAAATTTAAGTCTGAACCATATATGTCGATATAAAGCTCATGATCTGAGTTAAATATCGGAATATATTTGAGTTCTCGTTAATTAGCTACGAGACTCAATAATAAGAGTTGTACTTACCATAATAGGTTGTTTTGTCAAGAACGGGGCGTTACAGTTCAAATCTTCATGTCTCTATTTTAAGGCACAACCTTAATAGTAACATTCTGTAAAAATTGTCTCAAAGCTATTTCTAGTAGTTTAGGTATATAAAAATTACAAGACGACAGATGCCTACCTCTACCTCTGACTGTAAATGGAATGTTGTTATTTTTCTTTTTACTTAAAAACTAATAAAACGTATTCATAAAGAAAACTACCTGCTGGCTTTATTCAAAATAAATAAATGAACAAATAAATAAATAGAGAGACCATGTTTGTTAACTTCCAAAGTAGGGACTAGGGAGCTATGTTCTGTTGAATTCTGTTTAAAACACCATGTCGT
This sequence comes from Ficus carica, assembly GCA_009761775.1. NCBI lineage: Eukaryota > Viridiplantae > Streptophyta > Magnoliopsida > Rosales > Moraceae > Ficus > Ficus carica. The sequence continues at coordinate 2,511,011 of CM019750.1, forward strand.
TTATTCATGTTTTGTTGAATTCTGTTTCTTTTATTAGGTGTGATTTTGTATCTTTGGTCAAATTAATGCTCAAATTACCAATTGCACATGATTTTGTTGTGTTTAGGCCAACTTTTGCCTAATTGCTAACGTACCTTTTTAGATCCCACCCCACTTATGTGTTTCATTAGTATAAAAACCTTTTGGATTTGTAATACCCTACGTAATATCATAATATCAATTAACTAAGGACCACCGCCGTGGTGGCAAATAAGGTTCTACTTGGATTTTTCGTTTCTAACGGATTAGGGATTCAAGTCATGCACCACGTAGGTCTGTTAGTTTAGCGATCGTTTGTTGATGAACTCAGTGCCCTTGCCTATTAGTTGTAGAAGGAAACCCACAATTTGTTGATGAACATTGTGAATTTCTGCCTATTAAATGTTGAAGGTTTAGAGATAAGATCCACCACTAACCCCAATTTTTAATATTTACTAAAAAAACATGAATAAACCCCATTTTGTTCTTGTTAGGTGTAAAATTACTGTTAAATTATACTTATGATTACTGTTTGCGTTTACAATACATCTGAAACACAAAACGATGACTACCAAAGAACACCAACAAAATTTCAAAACGACACAAACAGATAACTCTAGTATAAAGTTAGCCCAGCATTCCAGGAAAAAGAAACCGGGGGGGGGGGGGGGGGGGGGGGTGGGTGGTAGCCCAGCAGTGACGCGTCGGAATACCAACTTAAAAGCTTTACAGCTCAACCAGCTTGACGCGTACGTTGACTTGCTTCAAGTCAATCTTGACGAATCATTAACAAAATATCCTCGTCGTCCAAATCCCTCTGAACCACATAATTCTTTCACCTAAAAGATAGGTTATTATAAAGGCGATCAAATTGCCTAGTCTTAATAAAGATAGATGGGCAAAACTCCATCTCCGTCTTTATCTTCCTAATTTTAAGTCTCACTCATTCTTTTCTCTCTTCACGAGCAACTCAAATAGACACCCTCAACAAGTACTCCTACGCCGTCCGGGCTGCCGCCGATTCCGGCCACGGAAAGCAGCTAAACCAAGGCGAAACATGGACTCTCACCAACCTCACCGGCTCTGGCCGCATCTGGGGCCGAACCAACTGCGCTTTCGACAGCGAGGACCGAGGAAAATGTGAGAGCGGCTACTGCGGCGGCCTCCTCGAGTGCAAAACCAAGGGCCGAGCCCCGAATACCGTTGCCGAATACGTGCTGAACCTCGGAGGGAATGATCTCATCAACGTTTCGGTGGTGGAGGGGTTCAACATTCCCATAGAATTCAGCTCCGCTTCGGGCGGCGAGTCGTGCCGCGGGGCGAGCAAATGCGTGGTGGACGTGAACGAGGCGTGTCCGATGGAGTTGAGAGATCCGGGAGGGTGTAACAACCCCTGCACGGTGTTCGGCAACAGCCAGTTCTGCTGCACGTCGGGATTGATCTGCAAGCCAACGACTTACTCCAAGTATTTCAAGGATCTCTGTCCCTACGCCTCCACATACCCTTCCGAAGGTCAAAGAAGCGTTTGCCCAACTGGGACTGACTACCAGCTTGTTTTCTGTCCTTTGTCGGACGATCCCCTCCCGGTCTCTCTTCATGTCGAAATCCAAAACAACTGCTCATACACCGTCTGGGCTGCAGCCATCCCCGGTGGCGGTAGGCGGCTCGATCCCAAGGAGAAATGGCCGCTTGTCCTTCGAAACGGCCTCAGTGAGAACAGGTATAAAATTGATTATAGATAAATAACTCTGTTTTTTTTTCAAGAAGTTTTTTAATAAATATTGGAAGTGTTTTTAAATTTGGTTAAAATGTTTTTTAATAAATAATTAATTTACTTAAATAATTAATTAATAATTGATTATATAATATTGTTAATTTGATCAATGAATATGATTAATTATTGATTAATCATAAAATATATTATAAATTTTAACAATTAATAATTAATTAATTAAATCTAAAAAAATGAAAAATGATCATTTTGCTAAATAATTTTTTTTTTTGATAATTAATGAAATTAAGTGCTAAAAAAAAGTCATCCAACCTAGTTAGAAAATTATAACATTTTAATCTTTCTATTAGTGGGATAAAAAAATTATTGAAGATCTACAAAGTTACAGAATCCAGCTTTACAATTGAAATATATTTAAAAGATTAACGAGATAACTAACTAGACAGTTAAAACAAATTCAAATTCCTAAACTAGATAATTACATAAATAAAAAAACAGAGACTAATTTATTCTCTTTTATAATAGGAGGTAGTCGAATCTGGGCCCGAACCAACTGCAGCTTCGATGGCGCCGGGCGCGGCACCTGCGAGACCGGTGATTGCGGCGGGGTCCTTGAATGCCAGGGCTACGGCCAGCCTCCCAACACCCTGGTGGAATACACCATGAACCAGTTCAACAACCAGGACTTCTTCGACATCTCGCTCGTCAACGGATTCAATGTTCCGGTGGAGTTTGGCTCGGTGAAATCGGAGAGCCAGTGCACAGAAAGGATCAGGTGCGCCCGAGATATTAACGGGGACTGTCCCAGAGAGCTAAGGACACCCGGTGGGTGCAACGACGCCTGTACGGTGTACAAGACCGCTCAGTATTGTTACACTGGTGTCAACAGCACAGCATGTGAGCCTACGGTTTATTCATTGTTTTTCAAGGATCGCTGCCCTGATGCTTATAGTTATCCCTGCGATGACAGAACCTCCACATTTACCTGCCCCCGTGCAAATAGCTACCAAGTTGTGTTCTGCCCTTGAAAACACTGAAACATTTCGAAAAAATGCACTGAATAGCATAATTTATATGTCTACAATATGTAGGTAAATAGCATATATGTAATTTTTTTAAAGCGAATTTCTATTTTTCTTTTCAAAATGAATTAGTGCTTTTCCTTTCTATCGGCCTTTTCTTTTCCTCTGTTTCTTTCTCCTCAACTCTGCTTTCCTCCTTCAAGTCGGTCCTTCTCTGACCCAGGCAAGGGATCTCCACGCTTTTCTCTTTCCGGATTGCTTCTCTCTCTTGTTGAGATTTTATGTAATTGATTATTTATCTAGTTATCATTTTGTGATTATTCTTGTAATTATCCTTTTGTGTTTCTTTTTAATTTTAGAGATTGTGCGATATCAATTAGTTTATATAAGACTTGTCTTATAGGTTTCCTAATTGCAATTCTTCTCTATCTAATCTTATATGAATTCAATGGAAATTGTGAAAGAAAATTATTTGAATATCAAATTTTAAGTTCTCTCTCGTTTTCTCGGTCGCCGTTGCAGTCGCGAGCAGGTCGTTTTCGAATTTGAGGAAAGGTCGCAACTCTAGTGACGACGACAACAACAATGGTGAAGGCATACAAGAGACAGCGGCAAAACGACGACGGCTACGGTGTCCATTATTTTCCGGCGCCGGCGAGGACTCAACGATGGCAGTGAGCTTTTCCGAGGAGAGAGAGAGGGAATGCGTTTCAGAAGACTCAATTAAGGGGTATTTTTGGAATTTTATTTTTACTTAAATTTAGTTTGACCCTTGATATTTTATTTTCTGTGACCTATGAACCTATCTAAAAATATGCTATTCTCCTTGTTCTCCCATTTTAATTTTCTAGTGTAAATGATTTTGTTCGAGGCATGCATATATTACTTTCCTTTGGGTTTGAGATTGTAAATTTCTAATATTTGAGAAAAATGTGAAAACAGTCTATTAAATATGTTTATGTGCTTTTTTAATACTTATTTAATACTTGTTTAGATTTTTATAACTTTCCATTTATATATTTATATAATTACAGATAAAAAAAACCGAAATTATTACAACGAAACAAATATTTAAAGATATACTTTTAAAAGGACAATATCCTATAAATTACCCATTTTATTTTTGTGTTGATTCGAAGGAAACGAATTTTTTGTGTTCTTGTTGATTTCTGGATCCAACTCATGTATTGTTCCTTATTCATGTCCCTCTAATAATATCATGACATGTCAATTAAATATATATTTAATTATAATATCGTAACAAATCAATTAAAAAATTATATTAATTACACACGTGTCATATTATTATTAAAAAGATAGAAATAATGACACAAATAAATGGATAGATAAATTAAATCTATGATTTTTTGTACATGCATATTTGGGCAGGCAAGTCTAGCTGTCATGATTTTGATATTATATCTATTCTAGCTTGTGGAAAACGTCCATCCTTTAATATTCTATTCTAGCTTATTGCTTAATTTGTCAAACACTTTGAAGTTTCAAATGAAACTTCTCCAAGCTTCTTTCTTCTTAGCTATTGAAAAAGAGAGAAGAATTTATAGCTTTCAAATCCCACATCTCCAGGTTGAAAAAAAGTATAATAGATATTTAACTATTACAAATATTATGCTTAGTCTATTTATCTTTTATTCATTTTAATTATTTAATATTGTTACACACACATTTATATATGCTTCTGGTGAAAGTTATACTGTTTATTTTAAAAGGAAAAATATCATTTAATTAAAATGGATACAAATATTAATAGTAAAAACGAAACAACACTGTGATATAAGAAATACAATCATTGACTAAAAACGATTTCATTAGTAGAATTTTATGAAACTCAGCAAGAAGGACATAAGCTGAGACCCGATGATGGGAAAGTTTTTCGAATTTCTCTGCAATTCTATGATTGAACATGTGAATTACTCGGCAATCCTATGATTGAACATGTAGAGATTTCTTTTAAATAAACATCCACAATATATGAAATATTTCAATTAGTAAAGAGACAGTCACTTGCAATATAGATGTTGTAATAAACTATGCCTAGCAATAAAACTAACAGAACCAAAAACAGATACTATCGAAAAACAACATGTGTGGAACACACACATATACAAACTGGAGGTGGGAGAATTACATCATTTATTAAAAAACTTTAAAAAATAACTTTAAAAAATAACATTCACTGTAAAATTCTTGCCTTAGATGGAATAAACACTCCGTCGCGTTCCACAGCTCAGAGGAAATTGGTCGGGCTTGATTGAAGGTAAGAAATCACCGCACGGACCTTTGGATCACTAAAATCTCGTTGGATCACTAAAACATATATAATATTAGTACTGCTTATTAAATTTAATATGTATGCATGGGTTTGTAAAAAGCGTGCAAGGCACGGACGAAGTCAAAACAAAAACAAACTGTGGTGTGAGGTGTGAGATATAGGAGTGTGAGATTTGAGAGTATAAAAAAACCATGTGGATTAAACATAAATCATTAGATTCAAATTAAATGAAAAAAGAGTAAATGTGAACCATTGTTTTGTTTCAACCAAAGTTAAAGAACAAAAGCACTAATAACAGACTTTCATTACAAATAAATAATAATAATAATAATAAACTTGGTGGAGTATATGAATCTCCTTGCACTTAAACATCGTGGATTAGTGAAGAATTGGCAGAATATTATTTGTATCGAATATGAAATAATTGTGAAGGAGGTCTTGGTTTTTTTGGAGTAAATTAAAATAATTTTTACAATTCCTTATATAATTGGATTCTCCAATGATCACTTGATAACATAGGGTGGGTGGGAAGGGACTTGAATTTGGGAGATCAGAGATTGTAAAGAAAATAAAATTATTGGATGCAATGTTAACAATTTTCAGCGTTATGTAACAATAATTGGTTACCAATTACAACCCTGCCCAATTTGCTTTAAAAAATCAATTAAATTGTTGCTTAAAACTATTCGATTATTGTCCATCCTGGCTAGTTTTTCTCTATCCAAACGATTTGTACTTTGGCATCAAATTTCGGGAAGGCATTCTTAAATTTTCTTATTTTAAAAGTCAGTGTCTTGCCACCTTCACCGTCACCGCCTTCAACGTAGTCATCATCTTCTTCTTCCTCATCTCCATCGCTGCGACATTGCTCTTCTGTTTCGCAATTTCTTTCGTATTGGTTGCTCGCCTTCCTCTTGCAATTCTCTGGATGCACCGGACTGCATTCTGGAATCGTGTCACTGCGAATAACATCCATAACCAAGAACTCTTGCATCCGTCCCTTCAAAATTCATGCAAAGTACTAGGAGACCGATCATTAAAAGGCCCAAGAAAATCACACCTCTAGACCCACAAATGGCCATTTGCACTTAGTTTTTATTTATTGTGTGGGTTGTGCAGAGACTGAACTTTGAAGGGCTTACTCGGGTGACTAATACTTGTAGCAAGTTGATGAGAAGATTATTTATGCATGAATGTTTATATGTATTTGAGCGGCTCAAAATAGGGGTTGTTTTAACTAAATGAACAATATGCCCACCTAGCTAGCTTGGACAGTTGGTACTTATGGTAGGAGAAAAAAAAAAAAAAAAAAAAAACCAAAATAACAGGTTGATTGTTAATTTGAAGCCGAAATTGGTTTTGTTTGGCGCCCGTTTTTTTTTTCTTTTATGTCTCATTGTTATTGATTTTTATATCATGTAACTGAGAACCAAAAGCTAACCCTCTCTTGTCTATTAATTTCTTTTAGTTGTAACTTTCTCTCTAATTAATATTCGTTTTGTACCCTTTTCAAAAATTTTATAAATACATTTTTGTTTCATTTATTTATTTATTTATTTTAATGGCAATTAGTAAGCCAGAGTATGGCATCCGAAAATCCTGACCGTCATCTACAATTAGGTCATGATAAAATTAGTAAGGCATTCTTTTTTGGGAATTAATAAGGAATTCTCAAACTGGGTTTTGTAGAGAACGCCTAAAACAATTTATTTTATTCTAATTTGTTCATATTGTGATCATATCATAATTAAAAGACATACAAAGTACTTGACAGAATCACTACATTACTGATTATGGCGTTGTTTTCTGCCCTTAAAACCCCATATCCAAAAACGAACTATTGTAAACTTGTTTTGTGAGCTTGATCAAGATTAAGCTAGATAATATACTTGTTTAGATCTAATTATGAGTTCGGTCCTAGTTTAGGATTTTTTTGCTCTTTGTTAGTTCCGCGATTCTTTGCTTGTTTAGTTTTCCTTGAGACTGAATCTTTGATTTGAAATTTTGAAATGGGGTCTTGATGCGGGATAAGCGTCTTTATCTAGGTGCTAAAGACCCGTTTGGATAAGCTATTACAATTGCTATTATTGTACTTAAATACAATATGTGTTTGGTTGAGCCATTATTATAATGAAACTATTTGAATATTTCAATATTTTACTATAATTAAACTTAAATCCAAATCCTCCTTTTCAACCAAAAAAAAAAAAGAAAACTTAAATCCAAATCTATTGTTTCACTTTTTAAAAATTTGTACCACAATCATTTTTATTTTTAACTTTTAAACTATTCAAATGTTACCTATATATATATATATATATATATATATATCTTTTGAATATTTACAATTCAAATTTTAGATTTAAATGAAAACATAGGTGTTGTATTGAACAATTCAAATTCCAAATTTTTTTTTTTGTCTTTGTCTTTCTTCAAAATAAATCAATTTCACTATTCATATATATATATATATATATTCAAATTTCTTTTTTTTTTTTTTTTTTCAAAAACTTAAATTTTAAAAGTTCATAACTTTCTTATTTAAGTTGAGATGAGATGATTTTTTTAAGTTGCATAGAATGATGAGATTAAAGAATCAAGATCCATATTACTTTTTTTTTAATTCCGAACACACTATAAGTTTTTATACTTTTTAACTATCATCATAGTTCAGTTTTCAACCAAACATACAACTCTAAACATTCACTAATTTTCAAATTAAAACTCCAACTAAAGTGTCTGTTCCAAGCGGCCCAGTTTAAAAAACTATATCATATACTACGTCATGCAAACGGACAGTACGTAACTTAATTATAATGCTCATTAAGGTCCTTGACGCTCCATTCTGTTTTTGCTTAAAGAAAACTATATCGTATACTAGTTTGTTATTTCAATATATTTTAATATGATACTAGTTTGTAATTTCAATATGTATATCTATGTATGTGTATATATATTATAGTTTGTCATTATGGGTATGACACTGGAAAAGCTTGTTAGAGTACGTATGTGTCGACGGATGCACTCTTTTTAGGAGTCAATGGATATTTTAATTTAAAAAAAAAAAGAAAAAGAAAAAAAGATTAGAGCCCAAGCAGTCACTTACCCAATAACTTGGGAACTAATGTAACAATTTACTCACTGTATAACAATTTCCTTTATTCAAGGAAAAAGTTATCTTTAGTTATTTATTTATTTATATAGTAACCCAATGAAACAATTTCGGCAAATATGACACTATTTGTTAGTAGAATTGCAATAGAATGTACCTAATTAAAAAAAAAGCTACTATCATCATGATGCGGTGAAAACTTGAAGAAGACCTTCATTTAGGTTATGAAATATTAGTTGTCGTTTAGATTTTATCACTATTTAAATTTTGTTTACGCGTATAATAATAACGAAAATTTTTTATTCAATTGTAACAATTTTCATTATTAGTAACTGATCATTACAACCCACCCCGCCCAATTTGCTTAAAAAATCAATCAAATTATCGCTTAGAACTACGTGATCATTTTCCCATATCCTAGCTAATTTTTCCCAATATTCCCGGCTAGTTCTACTTTGGGATCAAATTTTGGGAAGACATTCTTGAATTTGTCTATTTTAAAAGTTTGCGTCTTGCCACCATCACCGTCACCGTCGCCGTCACTATCAACATCTTCAACATTGTCATCATCTTTTTCCTCATCATCTCCCCCAAGTCCATCGCTGCGACATCACTCTTCCTGTTCGCAATTTCTTACGAAAGGGTTGCTCGCCTTCCTCACGCAATTCTCAGGATGCACGGGGCTGCATCCGGGAGTTATGTCATGCTGTATAGCTCCATGACCAAGTACTCTCGCATCTGTCCCTTCAAAGTTCATGCACATTACTAGGAGGCTTATCATTGCAAGGCACAATTAAATCTCGCCTCTGGACCCACAAATAGCTATTTTCTTTACTTTTTATTGATTGTGTGGGTTGTGCAGAGATTGAATTTTGAAGGGCTTACTCGGGTGACTAGTTCTTATAGCAGGTTGATATGAAGATTTATGCATGAAGTGTGTGTGTGTCTCTATATATGTGTATATATATTAATTTGAATGGTTTGTTTTCAACTAAATGAACAACATGCCAAGCTAGCTTGGGCAGTAACTTATGGTAGGGGAAAAAAAAATAAAAATTCATATTGTTAATTTGAAGCTGAAAGTGGTTTAATTTGACGCATTCTGTCTGTCTGTCTCTCTCTCTTGTTATGTCTCATTTTTACAGATATATACGATGTAACTGAAACCCAAAAACTACCGTCTCTTGTATATTAATTTCTTTTAGTTGTAACTTCCTCTCTTAAATACTCCTTTTGTGTTTTTTTTTATAATTATTTTTTTCCTGTTTTCGAATACAGTAAGGTCATGAAATTTAAAAATTTTTTTTTTAATGAATAAGTAATTATAATACTGGGTTTTGTGGAGAACGGCAAAAACAATTTATTTTAATCATTCACAATGTAATAAATATACTGATTAAAAGACATTCAATATTGACAGAATCGTTCACTACATTAAGCTCTCTCTCTCTCTCTCTCTCTCTTTTCGGATATTTTTAAAGCTAGATAATGTACTAGTTTTGATCCAAAACATCCAATGAGTTCAGTACTCCTGTTTGGCTTTTTCGCTTTCTGTTAGTTCCGTGGTTCTTGGCATGTGTTGTTTGCCTTTGGGCTGAATTCTTTGTTTTCCTTATCTTTTTGAGTTAATTTCATTTTTATTCTTGATTTATAAGTCTAATTCTATTTTAACCTTCGAGTTTTAAAACATCTCAGAGCTAATTTTTGAACTATAAATTTATCGCAAAATAGTCATTCCCTTCAAAAACTAGTTAAAAATGTAACCATCGTGAATTATGATGTGGGTATGGATTAAGGGATTCCCAACCCCATTTCCAATTTACATGCCCCATTTAATTACATATTAATTTTATATTAAAGATATATACACGAAGTTTTATAATGTATAATAATTGTTTAAATTAAATAATGTAGATATTAAATCTTAAGCATTAACAAATATCAATATGAAAAATTGAATACTTTTATTTTAACTTAAAAGTCTTATATAAAACTTTATATTTTAACATATTACATGTTGAAAATAGCTAATCAGGTAATCAGAATACCCACAAGTACCCTAAACCCATGATTGGGAAAACTTGGTCATCTCTATCAATTTAAGCGGGTTAAAGGAGGTGGGTATAAGAATGTTTTTATCCGCAGGCCCGCGCCCTAAACCTACGTCATTGTCATCCTTAATTAGGGCCTATTTGGATAATGGATTGGAGTTAGATTTTTGGAGATTTTTTTAATCCAAAATGAGTGAATGTTTAGAAATATATGTTTGGTTGAATGTGAATTAAAAATGAACTGTGTTATTTGAATATTGTAAAAATATAAAATGTGTTCGGATTTTGGATGGCCAATATGGATCTTATTTCGTACTTCTTATCGTTATAGCATTTACCAAAAAAAAAAAAATCATTTTATTTCAACTTGAAATAAAATTATTATGGATTAAAAAAAAGTTTGAGTTTCATGAAAATTGAAGATCGAGAAAACAAATGTGGATTTGTAATTGAGTCACATAACCGAATAAATTTAGAAATCAACTTTCAAAGTGAGGACACAGAACCAAACAAGCTTTTGTCATACAAGTTTCAAAAAATTTCAAATGTATCCTTATATTATAAGAAAAACTACATCTGCACCCTATTTAGATTTTAAATTTTAAAATATCTTTTTCTAAAGTCTCTGTAAAACTTCAGTTGTACACTCACTTTAAAAAAAAAAACTATCGTTTCCTACCCTCGGCAACTAAAATTTTAACCACGCTTTTATCTTATTTAAGAAAAGTTAGCTTTATTAATTCTCATAGTGCTCTAATTGAAAACATTTCCTGCGTCACTATGGTTTTAGAAAATATGTAGTATAGATTGGATGTAATTGATGATAAAGAAGCTACTATTATGACGCAGCGCATCCTTGAAGAAGATCTATCGTTTTAGGAAATTCACTTCATTTGGGTTATGTCAACGTTGGTTAATGACCTTTTGCTTTATTACTTACGTTTGTTTTTGCGTTTTGTTGGTTGTCGTATATATGGCTAGGTTTGTGTTCTGACTTCTGTTTACTCTTGAGTTCATTCGTCTACAGGCCTCACGTAGCGTTTTCAACACTTGTAGCATGACCTTTTTTTTTTTTTTTTTTTTTGAAACCAAAAGAAACAAAGGCTGCCAACAAGCTCTTTTTTGTCACTTTTTCTAGGTACTTCCGATTTTACACGCCAGGTAAGTAAATCCAATATTAGAGATGACTGTTATTCTCAGTTGGTCATGGTATTATTGGAGGGGGGGAAAAAAGTAGACAGATTGGGGGAAAAAAGAAATAATTGATCATCAGAAAATCGTATATTTTATAAACTGCGAACCCGCGTAGTTTGCTTACAAAGTCAGGAGCATTATCACTTACAATAATATATAAGATCATTTTCCATCCTAGAAAGGCCCTGGTAATTTGGGATCAAAGGGCAAGACATTCGTGAGATCTCCGATTTTTAAAGTCTGCGTTTTGCCCTCATTACCACCTTCGCCTTTGTCATCATCTTCTTTCTCATCTTTTCCCTTATGCTTAGATCTATGGTTGCGACAATTTATAATGTTCTTCCCGCTCGCAGTCTCTTGCGTAATGTCTGTTGCTCGGCTTTCCCCTGCAATTCTGTGGATGCAGCCCGCTGCATCTGGGAGCCGTGCCTCCTAGAAACATTCCATAACCTAGATCTCTTGCTTCCGTCCCATCATAGTTCGTGCACAGGACTAGGAGGCCGGTCATGAGGCACATTAAAATCTGATAAGTGAGTTTTGTGCTCATGAATTGAATATCTTTAGCTTGATATTTAGTGGGTTTTTGGGCATTTTTGTTAGCATTTTGTGTTATTTTGCAGTTTAGGAAGAAAATTGGCTTTCATGGTAAAAGAAAGAGGCAACAAGGCACGAGAATAAAGTAAAAAATCATCGTCCATGCAAGTGAAGCACCACAGCACTTCACGATAGTGCTACGGTGCTTCAATTCAGCATCCAAATAGTTCGGAGTGCCTAGGCGTCCCAAGAGAGCCCCTAGGCACTGATGTAAAATATTCAAAGCACATAGACACCAAAAAGGAAGTGCCCAGGTGCTGACAGAAGAAGTTCGGAATGCCTAGGCGCCTGCAAGGGAGCGCCTAGGACCTTGCAACTACAGCATCCTAGCCATTATGGTAGAGCGTCTAGGCTTTTGAATGCGAGGAGTGGAGTTTTAAAAGGCCAATTTTTCGAATAAAAGCCCAAAATTGAACCTAAGACTTGGAGACTATAAATAGAACCATCTAGGGTTTATGAGGGATATCTGCTGACGGCTGAAAACAAAGGAGAGAACTCAGTTGGAGAAGGAGAAAAATTGCATCCCGAAAATGGAGACGGCGTGATTCAACTTCAAAATTCTAGTTTTCTTCTCTCTCTTTCTTTCACCATGTCTAAGACCATGATTAGGAGTTTATATTATTCAATTATGTTCTAAGTTGCTTTTCTAGGGCTATGATGTAGCTGGATTATGAATATTTGAATTTTTCCTAGTTTTAATCAATTGATGTATATTCCAATTCTATGATAAAGTAATTTAATCTGTACTTAATGCTTGTGAATTTCTGGCTAACTTTTGCATGAATTGGTATTTAATTTGAGATTGAGAAGTGAAAATTGAATAAGTCATTGTTTAAATTACCATGAGATTGTTATAAGCTAAAGATAATTATACAACTTGTGCAACACTTTGAATTTCTTGTTATTAATGAATTGTCATAGGCTTAGAGTTTGAGACCCAGAGATGAAAACGAGCTTATTGTGAGATAAATTATTAATATTTAAAAAAGATTAATGATTATATTAGTGAGAGAATAGACGTTGATTGATTAGGCTAGAGATTCAAATAGAAGTAATCCGGTGAAATTGGAATCTCTAGAGCTTTAGTTCATTGATTGTTAAACTCTTGATTGCGTTTTGCGTTCTTTTAATTTTGTTAATTTTAGTTTGTGCATTTTTTTAAAATATTAATTTTTTTTTTTGAATCTCTCAACTTTTGAATCGTTCAAATAAAGTTAAAGTTATAATAATTTTGGTACTTAATAACAACGGTTCTTATGGAATGATAATTCTATTTATTACAATATTATACTTGTTATGATAGCGTACACTTGCGTTGCTAAATTTTCACAACAAAATCACACCTCTGGTCCCACAAATTATCGCCATTTTCATAGTTTTAAGTATTGATTTTGTGGACCCTGCATAGATTGAACTAATTTGAAGGGCTTATTATCACACTCAATGCTTATGGTAAGGTATGATAAGAAATCTTTTTGTGTATGTATGTATATATCTATATATGTATTGTTTTAGTAGGTCCGAAATAGGGGGTTTGTTTTAAACTAAAACGAGCAGTGCCAATCTAGCTAGCTTGGGCCGTTAGGTTTGCCAAAAAAAGTTGATCGTTAATTTGAAGCTGAATGTCGTTTTTTTTTTTTGGGCGCGTTTGGCCTAGTCTATCATGCTTTATCTCTTAAAATAAATAAATAAACCTACTCTTATCTCTTGACTATTATTAGTTTCTTTTAGTTAGTTGTAAATTTATTTCTTTAATATTCCTTTTGTCTTTTAATTTTTTATCTGTGTTTTTTTTAACTAACTTTTTTTAACTTTTTTTTTTTTCCTTCACACAAATATTAATGGATGGAAGCTAAAATAAGGTCACGAAATTTAAAACAAATTAATCCAACAAGGGGTTTTGTGGAAAACGCCTAGAATATTAATATTTTGTCTAGTATTTTGATCTTTGTTTTTTTTTTTTTTTTTGGGTCAAAATACCCTGCAACTCTTAAAAAATGTGTATTTTGGTCCTTCCATTAATTTTTTAAAGGAGGGTGGCGAATGACGGTGGAATGACATTGATGGAGGAGGTCATCTCAGCTCGTAGAAAATAACAAAGGACTTCATTTTTTGAACAAAAGTACTATATTACCCTAAACATTCAATAAGTTCAAAAAATCCCAAAAAAAAAAAAAAAAATCTTTTGTGAATTAAAAAAAAACACTAAATCATAAGTAATCAAAAAATAAATTAATTTTCACAAATAGACAAATAAAAGATGGTTTTTATTTATTGTCTATTATTTTAAACTGATTTGTCTCTTCACAATAAACAACATTTTTATTTCTCTTTTTATCATATTTTTTTCCTGGTTTTTAAAGAGTTGTTAGTTTTTTTTTTTCCCAATTTATAAAGATAGTTTTTGTTAGATATTGTTTTGAGCTTATTTATTTTTTGGGTTAACAGATTATTTGTTCAAAAACAAATATATTTCATTGTACTCTGTTAGCCTAGGTGACCTCCCCCATCGTTGTCACGCTATCGTTATACCCACACCTTAGTTCAAATTTTAACATGAGGATCAAAACACACTTTAAAAAAAAAAAAAAAAAAAAAGATTTTGGGGGTATTTTAACAACAAAAAAAGATTATGGACCAAAATCTCACATACTTAAAAGTTCAGGGGTACTTTTACCAAAAAATAAAGTTTAGAACCTACTTAAAAGTTCAAGACCAATCCAACAATTAACCTAAAAAATATGCAAAGTTGAAAAAATCAATGCATTAACTACAACGGCACCTTGTCTTTTGCCTTGCAACACCGTGGAAATAAAACCTTCTTTAAAATCTTGAGACTTATTCGGATACCGGTCATAACAGTATAGACTTTTCCTTTGGAAAAACCGTGTTCTAATAGGAAAAAATTGAGGCTAAAAAAATTACACACTCCAATGATAAAGCAAACAAAATAATATTTAATTACGTTGAAATTTTCTTGATCATCAGATATTCAATAGAAGAAGCCCTATTCCGCAATCAAATGCATGTTAACGTGTCCTAATTATTAATTAAGCGGATCAAACTCAAGACTCAACCATGCATGATGTGGTCTTCTGTATCTAGAAGTATAAATGGATATATGTGAATAGAGAAATAGGCAAAATCCACGAAGTTCCATGCAATCATTTATCATGACTTGTCTCAAGAGATTAACATTACGTCATCATCTATTCCAAATTTTCCAACGTCTGTAAAAATGTGACACGCAATCAATCTAGCGTCACACTTGATTCACTGGGGTTATCTCAGCGGGTAGGAGAGAGACTTGAATATGAGTTTTTAAATTTGTAATTTAAGAGGTCATCTGGGGAAGGTTTGGAAACCACCTTAGACCTTTTTTTCAACTCAAAACTACTATTAACTTTTTGTATCTTTAAATATCTACAGTAATCTCAAATTTTAAAAATCATAATTTTGTTATTTCAGGTTTAATTAAGATTTTTTTAATTACATAAAATTCTGATAGGAACGAAACAAGATCCATATGGATTTTTTTTAATACATTTCAAATGCTATTTTTTTTTTTCATTTTTTTAAAACTCTAAACAGTTTATTTTCAACCAAATACACATTTTCAAAACTCAACTTAATTCCAATCCAAATTTCTCCAAAACTGTGTCTCCAATAATACCTCCTCCAAACGGCCCTAAAAGCGTTTACATCTTCTTTATTTTTAATTAGTATAGTCATATATATGTTCATACTCTAAAAAACAAATATACGTAGCAGCACAGTACTCATCTAGAACCATACCAAGCTCTATATAATAAGCCCACTGCCCACCCTCAATTTATGTAAAACTTGTTCCATTTTTTTTCCTTCTATTCCTCAAGATGAGTCTCTCCAAAAGTGTCTCCATTTTCCCCTTCCTCCTAATCGCCCTCATCTTTCCCTTGTCCAAAGCGGCCAATTTCGATATCTCGAACAACTGCCCTTACACTGTCTGGGCTGCCGCCGTCCCTGGCGGCGGCAGGCAGCTCAACAATGGGCAAACTTGGTCCATCACCGCCAACCCCGGCACGAGTCAGGCCCGCATATGGGCTCGGACAGGCTGCAACTTTGATGGCTCGGGGCGAGGAAGCTGCCAGACCGGCGACTGCGGCGGGGTCCTCGAATGCCAGGCCTACGGCCAGCCTCCTAACACCCTGGCGGAGTACGCGCTGAACCAGTGGAACAACCTGGACTTCTTCGACATCTCGCTCGTTGACGGGTTCAATGTTCCGATGGAGTTCAGCCCCACGTCCGGTGGGTGCAGCCGCGGGATCAGTTGCACCGCCGACATCAACGGGCAGTGTCCCAACGAGTTAAAGGCACCCGGTGGTTGCAATAACCCTTGTACTGTCTTCAAGACAGACGAGTATTGCTGCAATTCGGGCAACTGTGGGCCCACAGATTTCTCTAGGTTCTTCAAAGATAGGTGCCCTGATGCTTATAGTTATCCTAAGGATGATCAGACAAGCACTTTTACGTGCCCTAGTGGCACTAACTACAAGGTCGTGTTCTGTCCTTGAAGCAGCTATATATATATATATATATATATATTTTAATCTAGCTTACTTGAAGAAGCTAGTTAAATATGTATTGATATATACGAAGAATAAATGATGTTGGTGGGTCGATCTTCTTTGTTTTGGGATGATCACTACGACCACGATATTTACTATAAAAATATTACAAAAGTTCATGTTGACCATCTATTATAACTATAATATCATACTTAAGATCTTGTCTTAATTATGTACATTCATTTTTTTTTTATAAGCAAAAACTTTTTTTAAGAAATTAAAGAAAGCAAAAATAGAAAGAGCCTACAAATTAAACCCGAACTAAAAGAAACCGAAAAAAAAAAGAAAGAAATTAAATAAAGAAGAACCTAACAAACAATTTAAAAAGATGACGTTTTCCTTTGGGACTCCTTTCTCAAGTTCCTTAATCATTTTTTTTACCTTAAAATATCAAGTTTCGTAAATTTATCCCAAAAACTTGAAGTTACAATATTTATATACATATACATATATATACATATATATTTATCTTTTTGAGCAAGTGCATGATTATTGATTTTAGATCACTATATGCTATCTTGAAGGTACATTGGGAGAACCAATAAGTCTTACCTCCAAACCGATACATTTGGATTGTGCACTTGGAATGTCCTTTCTGGAAGGAAAATTGTTACTGATTTCCTGCATATTAGTGCTTGGACAACCGTATCTATAACTAGTGCTACTCTAACGTTATTGCTACTGAAAATGCTATTATTATTTATCATTATCAGAGTATATGTTCCTTATTATATGTACGTAAAAGAACTGGTTTGTTAGGGTTAATTTGATTTATATATATAACTCTGATTGGGACCTATAACTTTCACTTATTAAAAAGAAATGAATTCTAAATTTTTAAATCGACGAGCTCTTATTTTCAAAATTCTTCCCCTCATCCCCCGTTAAGCTAGCCTGCCCAACAAGTCAGGAGTACTATTAATGTTAGTTTAGCTAATAATGCCACATTTATTTAAAAAGGTCGAGTAAACGCAGAAAATAATATTGGATATTTCTAGAAGAAAAAGGGATAAAAACGTGGAGTAGTTGAAATGAAAATATTTATGTCCAGACCAAATTTCTGTACTAATATATATATTGGACTTATCGTGATAAAAACTATCCGTAATTTAGGGAGTCAGCCAAAGACCAAGCTTTTCCTTGGAAAAAGCTACGTCAATTCTAGACTTCCTAGTGGTCGAATTTCAAATGCTTACGTATATATTAACTGAAAAGAAATTTGTACTTCTGCAATGTATACAATTATAATATTCTGAATTGGCTGCCTAACATTCGAGAAGTCATATTAGACGACATATATTAATCTATACTGTATGCACTTAGTCAAATATTTTTAGAGCTGGTTTTTAGATACATGCTTTTTTTGATAGAAGAAAAAAGATAAGAGAAAATCGGTTTCAATTTCTTGAAGTTAAGAATCTAAATTCTAATCTCTTCCATTTTAATGAAAAGATTTAAGAAGAGGATCCATATAGAATAAGAGAAAGGTACTTCCCTTTTCTTTTCTTATATATATTTTTTTTATCTAAGTCATACATCCTTTTTTTTTACCTCGTTTGACCAAACACAATTTCACAAAATTTTAGATCTTCTTTGTCATTTCCAATTACTCGATAATTTCCACAAGCACAAATCCTACTTTTTATAGGCCCAAAAATGCTTTCATAAAATAATCCATCTTTTCAGGTTTGTTGGTTTTGTAATGTAAAGTGTATGGTTTTGTCACTTCTCAAATTATTTCTCCATTAGGCAGGATTGTTTTGGCCCAAGCACTTATTTGTTGAGGAGAAATTGATCCAATTCGAAGTTGTTGATGTTTATACTGATTAATCATAGAAGAACAAAATTTTCAAGCAATTGGAAATGACAAAGAAGATCCAAAATCTGTGAACATTGTGGGGTTGAATTTGTTGATTCTTGAATACGAAGATATCAAATGGGCTAGATCAAACTGGCACCAAGTGGTATTTGAAACTTCTTCCTAATTATATTGTGGATCTTTTAAATAAGCCTCTTAAAGAATTAGAAGGCTAATATACTGTAATGTGTGATTCGATAAAGATTATGTTTTTACAAACATATCTTTTTTTCTTTTTTTTTTGAAAAGTTTTTACAAGCATATCTAGTAATATAGATCATATATTTTTATCCTTCTTTCTCTACAAATTTTCTTATTATTATTTCGGAGTTAACCTAATAAAACAAAATAAATCTCGCTGGGTAGCCCTCAGTGAGCAGGAGGGGAGAGATTTGGATATAATTTTTTAGTTTAAAATCTGAAAGTATTTTTATTTCTCTTTAATAAATAGAAGTCATAAGTCCCAGACAATAAAAAAAAAGAAAAAAAAAAGGCCATAAATAAATTTGTAAAATCTTTGTTTTAGTCACTATAATTCATAAGCTTATACCAAGTCTCGTACTCTTTAAGCAATTTCATTATTAGCTTGCTTAAATCGTTATTCAAGATTTGCTTTAATTAAAGGAAAGAAGAGATTGACCGTTTTCTTTTTCTTTCTTTTTTTTTAAAATGGGAATTTTTTTGAGGAGTTTTTTTTAATTGGAATTGGCTGATGGTGATGGCGTTTGCGTTTAATTTCAACTAGATTTTTTTTATTAATTAGTGATTAATTATTTTAATTCATTATCGTAATATAAAAAATTGAACGGTAAAGAAATGGAGGCACTGGACGGCACCAGATCAAGAACACAAATTAGTTAGTAAAAATGAAAAAAGAAAAGAAAATTCAATTAAATTAAACAAAAAAAAAAGGGTACAATTGCCACTTAATTATATATCTAGCCAGAAAGATGATACATTCCACTAATGATTCTTATATATTTTGAAATTGTAAAGAATTAGATTAAACTAGCGATGGGACTTCAATATATATTTTGTAGACTTTTGTAAACGCTTTCAAATATTGGTGAAAAGTTGTAAGCTGCCTTTGCCTAACTTGAAATGTTTCGAGTAATTTGACGTTTTCAACCAAATAAAAATAATTATTAACGTTAAATGTTTTTGGCCTTGCCTAGTGTAGTAGTTATCTGGCAAAGAAAGTTGCTTCCACCCAAGTAACTTCAAAAGTATGTCATGCTTTTTCTTTTTTTTCTTTTTTCTTTTTAATTTTTGCTGAATATGTCATGCTTTTTAATTATTAAACCAATAGCCGCCTCAACTTTCACTAAGATACATATTGTGATTGCAATTATGAAGATCTGCCCACCCATATAAATATATATATATATATATATATATATATGTTATAACCAGCAAGAACTTTCCTTTAACACACCAAACACAATCATAATTAAAATTTATCCCATAATAAAAAAAGTTTGAAGAGACAAATATAGTAGATAAGTTTGGAACTCGTACCAAGCTAAAAACTAGTTAAAAAAAATGGGTACACAATTTACATACAAATACCAAAATAATATAGTAACATAACGATATAAAACAAGTTTAACTTCTAATATATATATATATATATATATATATATATATATTCATTTACACCTAGTGTTTTATGCAAATAGAATGGGATCCAAGTCTATTGTCAGTAACTTTTATAAAAAATCAACTTTGATATGATATCATAATAAATAGACTTGAGATGAATTTTTACATGTACTTTCTTTTATATAGACACCCTTCTTCTTCAAACTAAAAGAAAAGTGTATACATTTTTTTTCCTAAAAAGAAATGTAAAGTAAATGTTTTTCTTTTGCTGGAGAGAAATAGCATGTTGTGGATACAAGAGGTATGCCATACACATTCAATATTTATAATGTGTACACATAAACTAAAAGATTACTATATACCTAATTATTAGTCGCCGCGCGCCTCTACTAAAAATTGAGACACTTGCATATTATTATATATGCACAATATATTAATCCAAAGCCGCCTCCATCTACATTAACATATGTAATACAAATTGTCGTTACATACATCAAGACAAACATTTCCCACCTATGTGTGTGTGTGTGTGTGTGTGTGTGTGTGTGTGTGTGTGTGTGTGTGTCTATATCTCCACTCATAGCTAGCTACTACCCATAACACTCAACAAATTTCCAATTTGGATATAATTAATCAACTGTACTTTTGCAATGATGACCCTCTCCCTAGCCAACTTCCCAATCTCCTCCCTCCTCTTCCTGGCCCTCTTCCTCACCTCCTCCCACGCCGCCACCTTCGACATCCGCAACCAATGCCGCTACACGGTCTGGGCGGCCGCCAGCCCTGGCGGGGGCCGCCGCCTAGACCCAAGCCAGAGCTGGTCCCTCTACGTAGCCCCAGGCACCAAAGAGGCTCGCATCTGGGGGCGGACCAACTGCAACTTTGATGGGTCGGGCCGCGGCCATTGCCAGACCGGGGACTGCGGCGGGGTCCTTCAGTGCACGGGGTACGGTGTGCCTCCGAACACCCTAGCGGAATTCGCCCTCAACCAATGGAACAACTTGGATTTCATTGACATGTCACTCATAGACGGGTTCAACATTCCGATGGATTTCAGTCCCATCAACTCTGCAGGATGCAACACTCAATCAATCAAATGTACGGCAAACATCCTCGGCGAGTGCCCCAATGAGCTGCGGGTCCCAGGTGGGTGTCAAGGTCCATGCACGGTTTTCAAGACACCCGAATATTGCTGCACCAATGGGCCCGGGACTTGTGGACCCACCAATTTTTCTACGTTTTTTAAGGACAGGTGTCGTGACGCTTATAGTTATCCACAAGATGATGCAACTAGCATGTTTGCGTGCCCTGGTGGGACCAACTATAGGGTCGTGTTTTGCCCCAACGGGAGTAGCACCTCTTCCTCTAATAGTGTTACTGCCAATGTGATCAAGATGGTCGGATCATGATCAACCACGAGATGGAAATTATCATCACTATCATGATCATAATCGTGATGAATCTGGTTTACTTTTGTGACTTTGTTTTTGAATAATTTTCCCTTTGATTTGTATTTGATCTTTGGGTACTAAGTAATATCTTGTTGTATCGCGCAATGATTCAGGCTTTGCTAAATAAATATCATCGCTTTTGGAAAAAAATATATATATATAATCTCCTTTCTCGGATTGATGGGAAAACTTGTGCTGTGCTGGTTCAGTCATATTGACTGTCATTTCATAACCTTACATAATATATATAAAACTGAAAGTGTATATATATGTGTGTGTGTGTGTGTGTGTTTGTGTGGTCCAAAGAGAGGCACATGTTATGTTAGTGTTAGACGCTTAATAGTTAATTCTGCACTATGGAAAGTAATAAAATCAGTAAAAAAATAAAAATAAAAATAAATAAGAGTTATTTGAGCATATTTAAATAGATATTGTATAAGTTATTTGGATCACTAGCTATGCCTTTTCATTCCATTTAGACTTTGGATTAGACATAAACGGACCTGCTTTATATATATATATATAGATATATATATCTCTCTCTCATTGAGATGTTGTTACTCTGTACGTCATTATAATGATTTATCATGAAAAATAAACTTTTAAGAAAAAGTACCTTACACCTATCAGATTCACTGTATTTCAAGATCGATCCACCACACCCTAGAGGCCTAGATGCTCAGAATATCTCTTTTCCTTGAGCTATAAAATATTCTTGACTATCTAGTATGTGGGGGTCACCACTTTTGTCGCTTTTCGTCCATGTGCTTTGAAAATCCACCATCAAATTAAGAAAACGTTTATATAGTAGTTAATTAAATTTTAAAGATGATCGACGGCCTTTAATTAGATTTTCTTCACTGGAAGCCCTATTCATACAATTCTATTCATACAATTTACTTTTGTATGAACTAAATCTCAATAAACATTTTAATTTTTTTATTTCTCATTTCTATATATTATAATAATATTATATATAAAATTATCATTAAATTATATTTATAATTACAACATTTTAATAATTTGATCATACTAGGTTGCTCCCATTACATGCAATGTTTTTTTTATTAAAAAAACACTATTCATGATTGTGGAAAAATATTTTTTCAAAATTGATTTTCTTTAATTGGCCAGATACACAGAACTTTCGTTTCATGATATTTTTGAATTAATTGAAACTTTTTTTTTTTTAACGTGGACCTGACAGTGACCATATACTTTTGACTTTTTCTACACTAATAGTATTTATTATCACCTTGTCTAAGTTATGCAAGTAGCTAGCCGCCTCCATCAATTCATATTATCTCATCAAAAAACGTCCAAAAAAAAACAAAAAAACAAAAAAAAGCATACACTTGTCTTTGCATTAATAAATAAAACAACTTTTTTCCACCTCTATATAAACCATTCCTAGAAAATAATAAGCACACAAAAAAAAAAAAAGGAAAAAAAACAACAACAAACATAAGAAACAATGGGCTCCTTAGCCAACCTCTCAATAATATTTTCCCTCATCTTTCTCACCCTCTTCTTTTCCTCCTCCAATGCCGCCAGCTTCGAAATCCGCAACGAGTGCTCTTACCCCGTCTGGGCGGCCGCCAGCCCAGGCGGGGGCCGCCGCCTTGACCCCAACCAAAACTGGATTCTCAACGTCCCCGCGGGCACGTCCATGGCCCGCATATGGGGGCGAACCAATTGCAACTTCGACGGTGCTGGCCGCGGCCGCTGCCAGACCGGCGACTGCGGTGGCCTCCTGCAGTGTCAAGGGTGGGGAAACCCTCCAAACACCTTGGCGGAGTACGCCCTCAACCAGTTCGGAAACCTCGATTTCTACGACATTTCCCTAGTCGACGGCTTCAACATCCCTATGTTGTTTGGTCCCACTAGGGGCGGGTGCAAGGTGATCCGGTGCACCGCCGACATCAACGGCCAGTGCCCTAACGAACTGAGGACCCCCGGTGGATGTCAAAAACCCTTGTACAGTTTTCAAGACCAATGAGTTCTGTTGTACGAACGGGCAGGGTAGCTGTGGGCCCACATATTTCTCGAGATTCTTTAAGGATAGGTGTCGTGATTCTTATAGTTATCCACAAGATGATCCTACGAGCACGTTCACTTGCGCTGCTGGGGCTAATTACAGGGTCGTGTTTTGCCCTAGGGCATCTGCACATTTTCCTCTCGAGATGGTCAAAAGTGTGAGCGAAAGTTAAATGAAGTATATGTAGGTATATAATATGTGTGTGTGTGTGTGTGTATAATATATTGTACTACTTTATATATATATATGTGTGTGTGTGTGTGTGTGTGTGTGTGCGTGTGTCGGCAGGTTTGAGAGTTCAGGAGTATGTACGTGCCTCTGCTGTTGTATACATATACGGTATACTTGGCAGTGTAAAATAAAATGCAATAATGGAATAAAGTACATTTTCTATAAGGAGAAGACGATCGCTTAAAGGTATATAATTAAACATATATATGATCAGTACTTTCAAAAAAGGTATTATAAAATCGGTTGTATCAAATCCAGTGCTGGCCTCCGTCTATACGATATTATCGGAGTTTTTTTTTTAGTAAGGATACCAAATATATATATATATATATATTATTGATAATTATATATTTCAATATTTGAGTGAGAACACAATTATAATTTTTCTTATAAATTGGAGTTGTTATAAGTTTTACAAAATTAAATGATACATGATAAATTAATTGGGTGCACAGTTACTATCTATTATTCTTTTTTCTTGCACTATGAGGACAGTTAAAATTTTTAAGAATTTTTTAACAGCTGATAGAATTTTAAGATAAAATTTGAAGTAAAAAAAAAAAAATTTTGAGTGGGCAAAGTGGCTTTTCCACTGAGCATGATAGACAATTGCATTAAAAATATATATATATATATATGTTGTCTTCTAATTGATATGTATCAATCACCTCTGTTACAAGAGAGAGTTTCGTGGGAACAATTATCTTATTTAAGCAGAGAAGCATATTCTTATTTTATTTTATTTAATAATTTGGGGAAAGAAAGCATATTCTTATTAGGTACCAATTTTATCTTCTTTTTGTCAAACATCATTTAATTTGCTTATTTTTATCATGTTTTCGTGTTGAATTGACATCTTCTGTTCAATTTGGTATCTAAATGATATATAACCAATAATATTTTAATACATCATTAAAAAAATTAAATTTTAAGATATAAAAAATCAATTAGAAAATATTTTAAACATTTTAAAATGACATAATAGAGTATTTTTAGTTAGATTTCATTTAAAACATCAAAAATTGAAGGCATTTGAATAATTTGGGGTTAAGGCTGGACAGGATTATATGAGTACTTTAATTTCTTCAATTCAATGAATGGAAATTGCACTTTGACGTTGAACCGGACAAGAGCAAAAGTAGGATTGGAAAAAATAAAAAATAAAAATAAAAAATAAAAAGCTGTCAATTAATCTGTAGCTGGCATTGAAAATAACTCTTATGTGACTAATAAAGCCAAGCTGGTATAACACGCACCTCACCAGAAGAGAAAAAAGAGAAGAGAAAGGTAACAAATTAATAGTAAGAGAAAAAAAGAAAGTGGGCTCAAAGTGATCTGGTTCCTTTATATTCTTGGCCATAATTGTTGTGTCACGAGTTGACGGAGAGCAAAGCACTTAAGATATATACGTGGGCTCCAAATTGGAATTTTTTTTTTTTTTTAAACTTTTAATTTGAGATAGAGATTTGAACTTTTGTAGTAAGTTGAATTTATCGTTATATTGAACTTCTATTTGGCTCTTCATTCGAATCTAAAGTTTTCATATCCGTTTTTATCTTTTTCAGAAAAGTCAATAAAAATTATAATTAGTTTTTTCAAAAATCAATTAACTTTAGCCTAAACTAAACTTGTAATCACCAAAATCTTGCATAATTACAATATATAATACTAGAGTTGGATTTCAAGCTATATATCTCTTAAATTATCTTTTTGTAACTAATGTGAACATAAAATTGGGTTTTTTTACACCTCTTGGATGTTGAGGTTTTTAGTATCATCACTGTCACTAAGTTCGCCATTTGATTTTAGTGGAATGAGGCTCTGAAGGATTTAATTAGAGGCAACTCAGGCATCTCTTATCGGGAAGAGAATTACTTCTCATGTGGTCAATTCTTGACAATATTACTTGGTGGTTCACTAGTAAAGATATTCGTTGGGATATTCAAGGTTCCCATGTACATATTTTTATAATTAGCCGATTTTTAGTAACTATGTACTCGCTTTTCCTTCTACGTTTTTCTTTTTCCGGCTAGGTTTTGTTCGAAGGTTTTTATTAGGCATAGTTGAGATTTGTATTCAAAATGCGAGTTTTGACTCAATTTTTTAAGTATATGGTCCCGACTTCTTTAGCAAATTTGTTGTTTCTTTTTTTTTTTTTTTTTCAAAAGTTGTTGTTTCCTGTTTAATTGCCTTTATATAGTATGTTTTGATCTCTCCTTTGTTAATTTTAGACTTCATTGTAATTTTCTTTAATAATATATGGGATTAGTAAACTTTAATAATATATGGGATGGGTAAATAATGAGGGTGTTAGATAATTGGGATCTTGTACACTTATTAATTTATATTACTATAACTAATCTAAACAAAAATTCATTTATATGAGAAAAAATTCGTAGTTTATTTTTTAAATTAAAAAAAAAATCATAATTAGAGAATAACAATATATTAATACATAAATTTCGGGGAAAAAAAATTGAAATGCCTACGAGCCTACCGTCGTTTAACTTAACTAATATCATTAATTCAAGATGAATGTAATAGACATGTCGTTTGTGGTGCTGTTTTTCAATGGTCCTACACAATGGAAAACTTCATATCTTCAATAAAAGTTGATTAAGAACAAGACATCTGTGATTTCCTTGTTGAAATAAATTCTTGAAATTACAAGATAAGTGTTTCCGATACAAGAAAAATAATCACAATAAGTGCCAATTCACGTTTTTCTTGTTTTGACCAGGAGAGGGGAAAAAATGTATTAAAAAAAAAAAGCTACTATTATCATGATGCGGTGAAAACTTGAAGAAGACCTTCATTTGGGTCGTTATGAAATATTAGTTGTCGTTTAGTTTTTATCACTAATTAAATTTTGTTTACGCGCATAATAATAACGAATTTTTTTTATTCAATCTTAACAATTTTCATCATTAGTAACTGATCATTACAACCCACTCCACCCAATTTGATTAAAAAATCAATTAAATTATTGCTTAGAACTACGTAATCATTTTCCCATATCCTAGCTAATTTTAATGATATTCCTGGCTAGTTCTACTTTGGGATCAAATTTTGGGAAGACATTCTTGAATTTGTCTATTTTAAAAGTTTGCGTACCATCACCGCCACCGTCGCCGTCACTATCAACAACTTCAACATTGTCATCATCATCTTCTTCCTCATCATCTCCCCCAAGTCCATCGCTGTGACATCGCTCTTCCTGTTCGCAATTTCTTGCGAAATGGTTGCTCGCCTTCCTCACGCAATTCTCAGGATGCACCGGGCTGCATCCGGGAGTTATGTCATGCTGTATAGCTCCATAACCAAGTACTCTCGCATCTGTCCCTTCAAACTTCATGCACATTACTAGGAGGCTTATCATTGTAAGGCACAATTAAATCACGCCTCTGGACCCACAAATGGCCATTTTCTTTGATTTTATTGATTGTGTGGGTTGTGCAGAGATTGAACTTTGAAGGGCTTACTCGGGGGACTAGTTCTTATAGCAAGTTGATATGAAGATTTATGCATGAAGTGTGTGTGTCTCTATAAATGTGTGTGTGTGTGTGTATATATTAATTTGAATGGTTCAAAATAGGGGTTTGTTTTCAACTAACTTATGGTAGGGTAAAAAAATAAAAATTCATATTGTTAATTTGAAGCTGAAAGTGGTTTAATTTGACGCATTTTGTCTGTCGTCTCTCTCTTATTATGTCTCATTCTTACAGATGTATACGATGTAACTGAAACCCAAAAACTACGATCTCTTGTATATAATTTCTTTTAGTTGTAACTTCCTCTCTTAAATACTCCTTTTTTTTTTTCTTTTTTTTTTTGCCTGTTTTCGAATACAATAAGGTCATGAAATTAAATTTTTTTTTTTTTTTTAATATTTGTCCATTAGGCAGGATTTTTTTGGCCCAAGCACTTATTTGTTGAGGAGAACTGATCCAATTCGAAGTTGTTGATGTTCATACTGATCAATCATAGAAGAACAAAATTTTCAAGCAATTGGAAATGACAAAGAAGATCCAAAATCTGTGAACACTGTGGGGTTGAATTTGTTGATTCTTGGATACGAAGATATCAAATGGGCTAGATCAAACTGGCATGCCCCATATCCCAAGTGTGGTATTTGAAACTTCTTCCTAATTATATTAGGAATCTTTTAGATAAGCCTCTTAAAGAATTAAAAGGCTAGTATACTGCAATGTGTGATTTGATAAAGATTATGTTTTTACAAACATATCTTTTATTTTAAAATAGTTTTTACAAACATATATAGTAATATAGATCATATAATATTTTTTTTTCCCCTTCTTTCTCTACAAATTTTCTTATTATTAGTTCAGAGTTAACCTAATAAAACATAATAAATCTCGCTCGGTAGCCCTCAACGGGCAGGAGGGGAGAGATTTGGATATGAATTTTTTTAGTTTAAAATCCGAAAGTATTTTAATTTCTCTTTAATAAATAAAAGCCATATAAGTCCCAGGCATTTAAAAAAAAAAAAAAAAAAAAAAAAAAAAAAAAAAAAAAAAAAAAAAGCCCATAAATAAAATTGTAAAATCTTTATTTTAGTCACTATAACTTATAAGCTTATACCAAGTCTCGTACTCTTTAAGCAATTTCATTATAAGCTTGCTTAAATCGTTATTTAAGATTTGCTTTGATTAAAGGAAGAAAGAAGAGATTGACCGTTTTCTTTTTCTTTCTTTTTTTTTTTAAATGGGAATTTTTTTGAGGAATTTTTTTAATTGGAATTGGCTGATGGTGATTGATGGCGTTTGCGTTTAATTTTCAACTAGATTTTTTTTGATTAATTAGTGATTATTTATTTTAATTCATTATCGTAATATAAAAATTGAACGGTAAAGAAATGGAGGCACTGGACGGCACCAGATCAAGAACACATATTAGTTAGTAAAAATGAAAAAAATGAAAAGAAAATTCAATTAAATTAAACAAAAAAAAAAAAGGGTACAATTGCCACTTAATTATATATCTAGCCAGAAAGATGGAACATTCCACTAATGATTCTTATATATTTTGAAATTGTAAAGAATTAGATTAAACTAGCGATGGGACTTCAATGTATATTTTGTAGACTTTGTAAACGCTTTCAAATATTGGTGAAAAGTTATAAGCTGCCTCTGCCTAACGTTAAATATGTTTCGGGGTCCTCCAGTGCACGGGTTACGGTGTGCCTACGAACACCCTAGCGGAATTCGCCCTCAACCAATGGAACAACTTGGATTTCATTGACATGTCACTCATAGATGGGTTCAACATAGGGGTGGCAATACGGGTCGCGACACGACGACACGACTCGAAAACGACACGAATTTCACGGGTTTGGGTTAGGAAAAATAGGGGGCGGGTCGTGTTCGTGTCACGGTTTCGTGTCGTGTTCGTGTCGCGGGTCGTGTTCGGGTTGGACACGTTTTTTTCGTGTCAATTTCGTGTCACTTTTCGTGTCAATTTCGTGTCAATTTCGGGTCAATTTCGTGTCACTTTTCGTGTCAATTTCGTGTCACTTTCGGGTCGCGTGTCAATTTCGGGTTGCGGGTCAATTTCGTGTCAATTTCGGGTCAATTTCGTGTCAATTTCGGATCAATTTCGTGTCAATTTCGTGTCGCGGGTCAATTTCGTGTCGCGGGTCAGTTTCGTGTCGCGGGTCAATTTCGTGTCACGGGTCAGTTTCGTGTCGCGGGTCAATTTCGGTTCGTGTCGTGTCAACCCATGACGGGTTCGTGTCGTGTTCGTGTCACGGTTTCGTGTCGTGTTCGTGTCGCGGGTCGTGTCGCGGGTCGGAGAAGAAAAAAATCGACACGGCTCTAACACGACACGAACACGACACGTGACACGAATTGCCACCCCTAGTTCAACATTCCCATGGATTTCAGTCCCATCAACCCTGCAGGACGCAACACTCAATCAATCAAATGTACGGCAAACATAGTCGGCGAGTGCCCCAATGAGTTACGGGTCCCAGGTCGGTGTCAAGGTCCGTGCACGATTTTCAAGACACCAGAATAGCCCGGGACTTGTGGACCCACCAATTTTTCCATGTTTTTTAGGTACGGGTGTCGTGACGCTTATAGTTATCCACAAGATGATGCAACTGACATGTTTGCATGTCCTGGTGGGACCAACTATACATAGTGTCGTGTTTTGCCCAATGGGAGTCGCAACTTTTCCTCTAACAATGGTACTGTCGATGTGATCAAGATGGTTGGATCATGATTAAGCACGAGCTGTGATCATCACCATCATGATCATAATCGTGATGAAACTGATTTATGTTAAATGCATAAAAATACATTTTTATTTATATAATTTATTAGATAATTTATTTTTTAAATGAGTATTTTCATAATATTAATTCATAATATTTATTTTGAAAATATTTATTATTTTATTTATTTTGATTTATTTTATTTTTTTTCCTCCTCTTTTTCCTTTCTTTTCCTTTTTCTCTCATTTATTCCGCAGGCATAGCCACTGTTGTGGCTCAATCCACGTGCGCCAGCTCAGGCCGGCGAATCCACTGCCAGCCCAGGCCCGTGAATCCAGCCCAGACTGCAGCCCAAGCCCGCGCGCACCCCAGTGGATCTCTATCCCTCTGTTTGCGTGAAATAAGCCCAGATGTGAGCTTTGGGCCAACTCCAGGCCACACAAATCTTGGCCCACGATCATCGCCCATGTTCCCAGCTCCTTGACCAGCTAATTGTTTAGCGTGTGTCCAGCCAGTAGCCAATCCTTTGAGGCTGATTTTGTGGGCCGAAATCTCTCCATCACCACTGGACATTGCAGCCTATAAAAAAAAGCAAGCCTTTACAGCAAGCTTGGTGTTGTATTTTTAACCAATTGTTGGTTAAGTTTAGAACCAAAATGTAGTCATTTTTCTATCTTTTCTTCTCCTAATTTTCTTTAGAGTTTTTGTGAGAATGTTAAGCATATTTGGCTAAATTTCTCTTGGTGAAACTAGAGATGAACTCATGTGTTGAGTATTCCAACTGAGGTTTTGTTTGTTCGGTTTTATAATAAATATATATTTGAGTGAATTATTCTTCTCCATTTTCTAATTTTCTTTAAATACAAAATATTATGTGCTAAGTTTTTATATAGATTCAGTCATGCTTTTTCTATGTAAATTTTGTCATGTTATGTTTTGTAACTATAATTATTTTATAAGTTGATCTTTTACTGCAATATTGTCAATTCGATATATTGTCGATTTTAGATAATTTATAATAAGAATCTTTTTGGTCTTCACGTGAGAAGTTTAATTCATTTGAATACTTTTATTGAATCAAAACTAAAATTGAAAAACAATACACGTGAGGGATTCTTGATACTTTACCACATTTTAATCATTGAATTTACTTCATTTTAAATTACGTTGTCTTTAAATTTGTTTTAAAAATCAGTTTACTTTTGTGACTTTGTTTTTGAATAATTTTCCCTTTGATTTGTATTTGATCTTTGGGTATTAAATAATTTCTTGTTGTATCGCGCGGTGTTTCAGGCTTTATTAAATAATTATCATCGCTTTTGGAAAATATATATATATATATATATATAATCTGCTTTTTTTTTTTGTTGCCCCGTCCTTGTTAATAATATATATATATATATATGTATGTATGTATACGCAAAAAGATATAATATCAATGGCTATCACCCGTAAAAACCTTGTTTATTCAAAGAAACCGGCAATGAAATTGAAAACACTTTCGCGGATGATGGGAAAACTTGTGCTGGGCTGGTTCAGTCATATTGACTGTCATTTCATAACCTACATAAGATATATAAAACTGAAATTACATATATATATATATACACACACACACACATATATGTGTGTGTGTGGGGTCCAAAGAGAGGCACATGTTAGTTTTAGACGCTTAATTCTGCACTATTAATGAGAGTAATTAAATCAGTAAAAAATGAATAAATAAGAGTTATTTGAGCATATTTAAATAGATATTGTATAAGTTATATATGGACCACTAGCTATGCCTTTCCATTCCATTTAGACTTTGGATTAGACATAATCGGACCTGCAATTATATATATATTATATATATATATATATATCTCCCCTTGAGATGTTGTTACTCTGTGTCATTGTAATAATTTATAATGAAAAAGAAATTTTAAGAAAAAATAACTTACACCTATCAGATTCACTGTATTTCACGATCCATATATTATCTTCATCTTAAGAATAATTAGGTTCCCACCACACCCTGGAGGCCTAGATGCTCAAAATATCTCTTTTTCTTGAGCTAAAATATTATTGACTTTCTAGTTTGTGGGGGTCACCACTTTTGTCGCTTTTCGTCCAATATCCATGCGCACATGCTTTGAAAATCCATCATCAAATTAAGAAAATGTTTATATAGTAGTTAATTAAATTTTAAAGATGACCGACGGCATTTAATTAGATTTTCTTCACTGGAAGCCCTATTCATACAATTTACTTTTGTATGAACTAAATCTCATTAAACATTTTAATTTTTTTAATTTAAGGATGAAAAATTCAAACTCTATATATTATAATAATATCATATATAAAATTATCTTTAGATTATATTTATAATTTTAATAATTTGATCACACTAGATTGCTCCCACTACCTGCAATGTTTTCTTATTAAAAAACACTATTCATGATTGTGGAAAAATATTTTTTTCAAAATTGATTTTCTTTAATTGGCCAGATACATAGGACTTTCGTTTCATGATATTTTTGAATTAATTGAAACTTTTTTTTTT
The DNA here is from genome assembly GCA_009761775.1 of Ficus carica. NCBI lineage: Eukaryota > Viridiplantae > Streptophyta > Magnoliopsida > Rosales > Moraceae > Ficus > Ficus carica. The sequence continues at coordinate 2,543,594 of CM019750.1, forward strand.
AACGTGGACCTGACAGTGACCATATACTTTTGACTTTTTCTACACTAATAGTATTTATTATCAACTTGTCTCAGTTATGCAAGTATAGCCGCCTTCATCAATTCATATTATCTCATAAAAAAACGTCACCAAAAAAAAAAAAAAAAAAAAAAGCATACACTTGTCTTTGCATTAATAAATCCAACAACTTTTTTCCACCTTATATAAACCATTCCTAGAAAATAATAAGCACACAAAAAAAAAAAAAAAAAAGGAAAAAAAGGAAAAAAACAACAACAAACATAAGAAACAATGGGCTCCTTAACCAACCTCTCAATAATATTTTCCCTCATCTTTCTCACCCTCTTCTTTTCCTCCTCCAATGCCGCCAGCTTCGAAATCCGCAACGAGTGCTCTTACCCCGTCTGGGCGGCCGCCAGCCCAGGCGGGGGCCGCCGCCTTGACCCCAACCAAAACTGGATCCTCAACGTCCCCGCGGGCACGTCCATGGCCCGCATATGGGGGCGAACCAATTGCAACTTCGACGGTGCTGGCCGCGGCCGCTGCCAGACCGGCGACTGCGGTGGCCTCCTCCAGTGTCAAGGGTGGGGAAACCCTCCAAACACCTTGGCGGAGTACGCCCTCAACCAGTACGGAAACCAAGATTTCTACGACATTTCCCTAGTTGACGGCTTCAACATCCCTATGTTGTTTGGCCCCACTAGTGGCGGGTGCAAGGTGATCCGGTGCACCGCCGACATCAACGGCCAGTGCCCTAACGAACTGAGGACCCCCGGTGGATGTCATAACCCTTGTACGGTTTTCAAGACCAATGAGTACTGTTGTACGAACGGGCAGGGTAGCTGTGGGCCCACAAAGTTCTCGAAATTCTTTAAGGAAAGGTGTCCTGATGCTTATAGTTATCCACAAGATGATCCTACGAGCACGTTCACTTGCCCTGCTGGTGCTAATTACAGGGTCGTGTTTTGCCCTAGGGCATCTGCACATTTTCCTCTCGAGATGGTCAAAAGTGTGAGCGAAAATTAAATGAAGTATATATAGGTATATAATTTATATATATATATATATCTGTGTGTGTGTGTGTGTGTGTGTAATGTATTGTACTACTGGTTATATATATATGTGTGTGTGTGTGTGCGTGTGTCGGCAGGGTTGAGAGTTCATGAGTATGTACGTGCCTCTGCTGTTGTATACATATACGGTATACTTGGCAGTGTAAAATAAAATGCAATAATGGAATAAAGTACGTGTTCGCATGGATTGGATATATATTTAGATTGTTTCACATTTTCTATAAGGAGAAGATGATCGCTTAAAGGTATATAATTAAACATATTTATGATCAGTACTTTCAAAAAAGGTATTATAAAATCGGTTGTATCAAATCCAGTGCTGGCCTCCGTCTATACGATATTATCGGAGTCTTTTTTAAGTAAGGATACAAAAAAAAAAAAAAAAAAAAAAGAATATTTTATTGATAATTATATATTTCAATAATTGAGTGAGAACACAATTATAATTTTTCTTATAAATTAGAGTTGTTATAAATTTTACAAAATTAAATGATACATGATAAATTAATTGGGTGCACAGTTATTATCTATTATTCTTTTTTCTTGTACTATGAGGACAATTAAAATTTTAAAGAATTTTTTAACAGATAGAATTTTAAGATAAAATTTAAAGTTAAAAAAAAATATTTTGAGTGGGCAAAGTGGCTTTTCCACAGAGCATGATAGACAATTGCATTAAAAATATATATATATATATATATATGTTTTCTACTAATTGATTTGTATCAATCACCTCCGTTACAAGAGAGAGTTTTCCTGGGAACAATTATCTTATTTAAGCAGAGACGCATATTATTATTTTCATTTATTTAATAATTCGGGAACGAAAGCATATTCTTATTAGGTACCAGCTTTATCTTCTTTTTGTCAAACATCATTTAATTTGTTAATTTTTATCATGTTTTTGTGTTGAATTTACATCTCCTGCTCAATTTTGATATCCAAATAATATTTAAGTAATAAAATTTTGATACATCATTAAAAGAAATTAAAATTTAAGATATAAAAAATCAGTTATAAAATATTTTAAACTTTTTAAAATGATATGATATAATATTTTTGATTAGATATTATTTACTACATCAAAGATTGGACAGAGTATTTGAATAATCTGGTGTTAAGGCTGACACGATTATATGAGTACTTTAATTTCTTCAATTCAATAAATGGAAATTGCACTTTGACGTTGAACCGGACACGAGCAAAAGTAGGATTGAAAAAAATAAATAAATAAAAAGTTGTCAATTAATCTGTAGCTGGCATTGAAAATAATTCTCATGTGATTAATAAAGCCAAGCTGGTGTTACACGCACGTCACCAGAAGAGAAAAAAGAGAAGAGAAAAGTAACAAATTAATAGTAAGAGAAAAAGAAAGTGGGCTCAAAGTGATCTAGGTCCTTTATCTTCTTGTCCATAATTATTGTGTCATGAGTTGACGGAGACCAAAACACGGGCCCGTTTGGTGTGTAAGTTTAAGTTAAGATTTATAAGTTTAAATAGTAAATTTTGTTGACTTTTCAGAAAAGATAAAAAACTTTTTGAGAAAAAGACAAAAACTTTTGGGGAAAAAAACAAAAAAAAAATTTAGTTCAAACTCATGGCCAAACTCCCCCTTAAGATTTATATGTGGGCTCCAAATTGGTATTTTTTTTTATTTTATTTTTATTTTTAACTTTTAATTTGAGATAGAGATTGAACTTTTGTAGTAGGTTGAATTTATCGTGATATTGAACTTGTATTTGTCTCTCCATTCGGATCTAAGGTTTTAAATCAGTTTTTATCTTTTTCAAAAAAAATAACAAAAATTATAATTAGTTTTTTAAAAGTCAACCAACTTCAGCATAAACTAAACTTGTAATCACACAAAAATCTTGCATAATTACAATATAAAATACTAGAGATGGATTTCAAGTTATATATCTCCCAAATTATCTTTTGTAACCAATGTGAGCATACAATTGGGTATTTTACACGTCTTGGATGTTGAGGTTTTTAGTATCATCACCGTCACTAAGTTCGCCATTTAATATTAGTGGAATGAGACCCTGAAGGATTTAATTAGAGACAATTTAGGCATCTCTTATCGGGAAGAGAATTGCTTCTCATGTGGTCAATTCTTGACAATATTACTTGGTGGTTCACTAGTAAAGATATTCATAGGGATATTCAAGGTTCCCATGTACATATTTTTATAATTAGCCGATTTTTGTTAACTATGTACTCACTTTTCCTTCCAGGTTTTTTTTTTTTGGGCTAGGTTTTGTCCGAAGGATTTTATTAGGCATATTTGAGATTTGTATTCAAAATGCGAGTTTTGACTCAATTTTTTAAGTATATGGTCCCGAATTCTTTAGCAAATTTGTTGTTTCCTCTTTTTTTTTTTTTTTTTTTCAAAAGTTTGTTGTTTCCTGTTTAATTGCCTTTAGTATGTTTTGATCTCTCCTTTGTTAATTTTAGTGCTTGTTTGGTTCACAAGCTCAAACCATAATTTTTAAACTTTTTTTTGTCTTTTTTCTAAATTTTTTTTTGTCTTTTTTGAAATTCAAAAAAATTTACTATTAAAACTTAAAAATTTCAACTCAAGCTCATGAACCAAACGAACTTAGATTTCATTGTAATTTTATTTAATAATATATGGGATGAGTAAATAATAATGGTGTTAGATGGTCGGGATCTTGTACACTTATTAATTTTTATTACTATAACTAATCTAAACAAAAATTCATTTATATGAAAAATTCATTTGTAATTATCTCTACACTAGTAAAACGAGGATATGAAAGATAACGGTGCCAATTTGAAGTAGGATGATCTTCTTACCAATCCATCTTGTAACATAATAACATTCTCCACTAATTCGTTTAAGTTAGCGAGAATGAAATGAGTTTTTCTATCAGTTGGAGTATTTACAGGTGTCCCATTTATTCGATTAATTATTTTTATCATAGAAGAGAATACATAAACAAGTAAAAAAAAATGATACTTCTATATGTAAACTTTAAGTTAAGATAATAAAAGGCCATAACTTTTAATTTTTCATATATCAACTACATTAAAGGAATGTTTGACATGGCTTTTTAAAAGTTTCTTTTGGCTTCTTATGTCCAAAAACAACTTTTAAAAATGTTTGAATGATATATAAGAAGAGCTTTTAGTATCCAAAAAAGCTTCATTTCATAGTCAAAAAATGTGAATTTCGATAAAAACTATTTTGAATAGACTTTAAAATTTATAATAAAGTTTAAGACATTATGAACTTCATTTTAACTTAGTAGAAAACTTTTAAAATTATCTTATAAGCTCTTTAATTCCAAATACTTATCGTAAAATCATAGCTTTTAATTCTCTTCTTTTATACTGCATAAAAGCAAAAGTAAAAACTCTATCAAATTGGCACTAAAATTTTAAATTACATATATTATGAATGTCATGAATAATACAATTAATGTAGAAAGAATATATTTAAATGGGATAGGTTAACATAGAAGGGGTCCAGGATCCCGAAACCGGCCCTATCCCATTTAAGCATCTATAACGGGTTAAGCTTTTAGCCAATTTATAGTCTGAATTCGTCTAGATAGAATTTCCCGACCCCATATAATAAGTTGGGTTCATGTGGATTAATACGTTAACTGCCTATACGCAATAACCTAGTTTTTTTTTTTTTAGGTCGAAGGAAAATCTAACTAGTGAAATTCAAATATAACAAAAATATAAGAATATTTTTACAAATAACAAAAAATCACATCATTATAGTTATTACTATGTAACTTTTTTTATATAGGATAAAACTTGAAATTAAACAATTACAACGTAATTAAGTTACTTTAAAATATTTAAAATTTCTTAATATATATTTCAATTCCACGTTAATAAGTAATATGCCCCTTTTTTGTTTCTTATCTTCGAAGAAATTGGAAAACAGCAAAAACGTGCATCTCTTAAGCCAATAGAGAAACTTTCTTCTTCTTCTTTTTTCCTTTTTTCCTTTTTTTTTTTTTTTCTTCTTTTTAAAGGGAAACAGATGACTTTCGATTTTCAACGAGGAAAAAAATGGAAAAACCGCGTTAAGTTATAACCAGGCTGTCCTGTCTGGACCGGTTTTATTCGGATCCGTTACGGTGATGCGTAACTGACATGAACATTAATCATTAAAATTCTCCAACATCTTCATTTCCCTTTGTTTTTATATAGTAAAGAGCAAATCTAATAAATGAATATAAATACCAAAGACTGTTAATGATCCAAGCATTAAAGAAAAGGACCATATTTCCTGTTTCTAGCCTTTTCACTTTTGGGATCTCCTTGTGATTCTCGACAGCGATCTGTAAATCTCTCTTGTTTTAACCGGAAAAACCAAAAAAGAAAAAAAAAAAAAAAAATGCCTCAAGGAACGCTTGAAGTTCTTCTCGTCAGTGCCAAGGGTCTTGAGAACACTGATTTTCTCAGTAAGTTTCGTGTCAACATTCTGTCTTGGTCTCTTGGATTTTTTTTTCTTTCCTGTCCATGTTTTCGATCTTTTAATTTCTGGGTTTCTTTATCTAAATGTACTTGATCAAGATCTGGGATTTTTGTTCGTGTAGATGAGAAGAGATTGTTTTATTGTTTTTGATAAATCCGAGATTACAAATGAGAAGATATTGTTGTTTTTCTGTTTATGATTACTTGATGAAATGTATTTTGACATGACAGAATTGTAATAAATTGTGACTAGTACCTAAAAGCTAAGCCTTTTTTTTTTTGGGAGATCTTTTTCATGATAAAGAGAAATAAATCTTCCTTATTTCTTCTGCTGATGTGTGAGTGCTTTTTTTTATTTTTTTATTTTTTTTATTTTTTTTGGACATGAAAAAAATGTGTATGTATGAGCAGGTAATATGGATCCTTATGTCATCCTCACCTGCCGAACTCAGGAGCAGAAAAGCAGTGTTGCATCAGGTAAATTACGTGGAGAATTCAATGATCTGTCAATTTTGTATACTTTTTCTTTACGTGATTTTCACTATATCTAACATTTAAAAACATACACTATCAATATGGACCATACCACAATAACTCCAATTTACAATTTCCCCCAACAATTTGGGGCCTTGTGTGTGTATATATATTCTTCACTGATTGGTATTAGTTTGGATAAGTAGTAAGCTAGTTCTGTTATTATTTATTTTTTATTTTTAATGCAGGAAAAGGGTCAGATCCAGAGTGGAATGAGAATTTTATATTCAACGTTTCTGAAGGAGCTTCAAATCTCATCTTGAAAATAATGGACAGTGACGGTCTTTCACAAGATGACTTTGTGGGAGAAACAACGTAAGTATATACCACCATTTCCGAATCGAAATTGTAGGTTGCTGGAGTTTCACCCTAATCCCTAATATACGCGAGCAAATAAATCAATGAAAAATGATAAACGGAGCATACACAATTCATGTAGTGGTTCTTTTTATGTAAAACGTCATCTATTTTATCACAAGTTTTATAGTACTTTACTCTCGATTTTAGAAGCGAGTTGCATCTATACTTTGTCTCTCAGAGAGTTTTACTATATCAAAAATGACTTGCACCTCTCACAAGATTCCTCACTCCTCTCTATATACGTCTAAAAACGGCTGCCCTGAAAAACAGGGCAGAGTAAAACATAAGTGTAGAATTTCGTGTATAGCTAGGCTCCACACAACTCAACATTGAGCTACTTCTTCATATATATATATATATATATACACACACACTGAATTGACATCGAGCTCCTGTCATAATCTTTTGTTAGCTGGTTTGGAATATTCTCTAATTTTCTTGGAAACTCTAAATTTCTACCGAACTTGATTTAAAGTCAACCTTTGGTATTATCTCTGCCTGCAGAATCTCCCTAGAGCCGCTGTTCACTGAAGGAAGCATCCCAACAACTTCCTATCACGTGGTCAAGGACCAAAAATATTGTGGAGAGATTCGAATCGGCCTCACTTTCAGGTCTCAGGTAACTTTTTCATCCTTGGTTACTCTGATTAGTACAATGTCTATACATCAAATTGGAAGGTTCTTTGAGTAAAGATTATATCAGTGAAAGTGTTGATTTTCGGTATCATAGGTAAGCACTGACCATGGCGATTGCGCTGGAGAGGAGAGCTATGGCGGATGGAAGGAGTCTGCATACGTGGATTGAATGAATGGTGATCTGCTGTCAAGGTGTGATACGTACCGAGTTCTTGCAGTGGAATAGTTTGGTTCGAAAGAGAGATGTGAGATGTGAACTTGATCAAGTGAAAATGTTGATTTTATGTGGTTTGGATGGTAATGTAGACAATATAAAACTATCTACTTCCTTTTATTTGGATGGTTATATAATAATATATATATATATGTATGTATATTAAGAGTCTTTTTATGCATTTCAATGTGTTGCATTGAATGGTAGCTGAAATCCTACTAACTCATAACGGTCAAAACGATTTCCAAACTAGCAGAAACAGTTGAGCCGCAGAAAAGTTATAGCAGCCCAAAACAAACGGAAAAAAAAAAAAAAAAACGGGGGCAAAATTAAAAGAACGAAGAATTCTCCTGAGATGAGATCAAATTAATTTAAGACATTTTAAGTAATATTAAACCATTCACCAAAGGGGATTTAAAATTTCCCGATGAATAATGAACATGCGACTAATTCAATTCTGAAGACGATGGAACGGTACGTGACAAGTTCAACAATTTGTGAGACTTCTATTGAGTTTTTATGTGCTCTTGGTGGACATCATCTCAACAGCAATCAATACAGAGCATCAAGATACAAAAAAGTTCTACAACAGTAAGTGTTAAAGTAAGATGGCTATTCAATACTTTATCACAAAAGGCATTAAAGCTGTATTTCAAAAAACAGGCTCTTTACTTCTAGGACTTTACCTTTTGGTGCAAGTCCTTGTCGCCTTCTAAGGACGGTTGTTGTTGTGAATGAATCCCACTGCAACTTGAGAGGCTCACGTTTGGGGGAGGTAGGAATGAAGATGTCCCCGCCAAATGCAGGCTCGGTGCAGATTTTTCTGGTGTGTCAAACTGGGATGATATGTCAGTTTGAAACAAGCTCGACGAGCCAAAATCTGGCAGGGCCATATTACCATTCTTGCAGCTGTCAGGTACATGAACTTGTTCCTGAAAGCAACCCTGTACAAGAGTATCCTCTATCGGTATCACGCCTGTAAGGGTCTTGAAGGCGAAATCTAGGCACGGGTCAGACCAATAATCCGCGATCGAGAAAGGAATATCTGGATCTGACTCCCCAAGTTTTTCCTTTCCAGATTCGTGGATTTGTGGAGCCGGTTCTGGTTTCTTAAGCTCTGTATTTTCAGTTCCATGCGGCTTCTCGAGTTCTGTACTTGTTTCACGCATCTGAGGTTGCTCCTGAGGAGCTGCTGCAAGATCCTCCAAAGACACCTCACTCTTACCTGATGGCTGTGGAATTGAAGTGTCAGTTTTAGTAGATAACCGGTTGTTGAGCTCTATGTCTGGCGTATTCCCAAGTCGCTCATTTGCTTTATCCAACAAATCTGTTTCTGAAATAGTGCCTTTCTGAGAAGGCTTTATACTTGCATCCTGATGAGCTCGTTCATTAGCCATAGGGTTCACCGGCAGCTCTGAATTAATTCCAGCAAGTCGCTTTGACGATCGGCGTTGCAAGTTGAGCTCTTTCTTGTTCATTGCTTTACTTTTGCTAACGAAACCTTTTCCAGTGCTGCTATTTTTCATCCCACTGTCAAGCAAGTTCTCATGTTGCAATGAATCAGAAGCACGAGTTAAAATAGGTCCGTTGACAGAAGTATCATCCACTGGTAATTCACCTATAAGGGTCTTGAATGCAAATTCAAGGCATGGGTCTGAGCCAAACAGAAAGCTAAGTTGCGGTTCTGGATTGTCGTGTACTCTTTCAGTTTCCAACTTCTGATGTATCTCCTCTTGAGCCACTCGTTCATCAAGAGGTACCACACCCTTGTTTGATGGATCTCCTTTTCTTGTGTCAGTAGAAGCATTACCGGCAGGCTCTGTTTCTGTTCTGATTTCAAGCTGTGCGAATGTGTTGTCCACCAAACCATCTGAAGTCATAACTGAATCTTGAATGGCTTCAGTCTTCACAGATTTTCTAATTGCGTTTCTAAGAGCCCGTTCCCCCAATTCCAAGTTCACCACCAGATCAGGTTCGTTCCCAGCAAGCCTCTTCGAAGACCGAGGAGGCAAGTTATGCACTTTCTTGTCCATGGATTTTCTAGAATTAACCTGAGTGTCCCCAACACTGCTCTTTTCTGTTACAGTATTCAGGGTTTCAGGTATGGGAGTCAAGACAGAGCCATTTTCAGCTAAAACTTTTGCTCCTTTACTTTTCTCAGGACCATTATGCACTTTCTTGTCCTTGGATTTTCTAGAAGTAGCCCGAGTCTCCCTAGTACTTGTCTTTTCCGTTGCAGTCTGAAGAAAATTCTTATCTTGGAGGGTGTCAGGCGTAGGAGGCGAAACAGGACCATTTTTGGCTAAATCTTTTTTTCCTCTACTTTTCGTAGACAGTCCAGCATCAGAAGGTGGCGACCCTCTGTCTCTACCTTCCCTGGAGCCTTCAACTTTTTGAGGGGGAGACCTTCTTGGACTGCACTTTTCCTTGGTTTCAACACACTCTTGAATTACATTATTCAATGGATGCATCCCTTGGACAGTCTCATGTCTGGAGGCAAATGTGACCTTGGCTTCAGGGGACACCGTCTTGGCACTCAATCCATTTGAGCCTTCAGTTTTTAACGGTTCTAAGTTGCTCATTTCAGATTCCGTCTTACCTGCAGCAGTAATTCATGACGGTGAGGATTCAAAATAATTGCCTGTCGATGTTGGAAAACCCTTTAATACGACTGTCAATAATGATGTTGAAAATAACTTGTCATGAAATCTTCTATTTATCTCACCTCCAAAAAGCTGTCGCCTGCTTGCTGGGTGCTTTAATTTCTGCCTTTTGGGTGCAGATGATGACTAAACAGACATAAAGCAATAATGAAATATATTAGATTCAACATTCAGTTTAGATTATTTAGAATTATCCATGTCATAAGGAATATAATTTAATGAACATAAAAATAAATTCATAAAGAAGATTTTGCCATATTTGACGCTGCACTATTTAAGACATCTGCCTTAATTCAGCTGGTTCATAAATTTTGTTCGCAAAGGAATTTCAAAGACCAACTCCTTGAGAAGGCCCAGAAATTTCTCAAGTCATGTCCTAAATTATTTTAGTCCTTGGGTAAGAATTTTTTCAAAATCATGAAATTTTGATTGCATAACTAAGTAGTTACTCTTTGACATGCCATGTTACCAACGAAACCTTATATCGAGTGTACTGTATATTACAGCATTATTCCCTTAAAAAAAAGAAAAAGAAAAGAGAGAGTATATCATTGCATGATTTGTTCTAGCTCATTATTGTCCTGAGTAGCAATGGTTTTTTTTTTTTTTTTTTTAATTGTGATATCTTTATCACAAAATTAAGTAGTCCCACTTGATGTACCACACGTCCCTAACCAAATACTATTTTGCTCAACCAATATAGCAGAATATAGTATGCACGTTCAAGTATATTTTTTGATAAAATGCTGGATTGAACCCACACCATCCTAAAACCCAAGACCCTTCCCCAAGTCGTGGTCATCAGCATGTATGTTCAAGAGTCATAACAGCGAGAAAATGGCTGCATAAAGACAATATCAACAATGAAAATGGCATGCCACTCACAAACCAAGAAAGGTGAAAAGCTTACTGCAATTTCGACCTTCACCAACTCTGGAGCGTTGTTGCACGATTCCTTTGGTCTGATTGCACTTCTACTAATCTCTCCAGTTTCTATATAGCGCAGTGCATCCTTTTTGGAGCGAAATATATATCCACTAACCGGATCCTTGTAAAACTGAAAACTCAGTATGTAAGTACAATTCTCTACAAACAAATTGTAATTTATAGAAAAGATGATCAAAGAAAGGCATATAGTTTGTGGTGCAGAACATCCATGTGCATGTGCAGAACTCACATGAACTAGGTAATGTTTGAATACAAAAACTCATACCGGATCTTTTCTAATCCCATTTGAATTCTTTCTTATTTTGATCTCTTTAATCCATCCTGATGGTAAATCCTCCTCCTTGCACTTCTGAACCACAACCTAGATTATACTTGTATTGTCAGAGCTGCAAGTCTGTGTAACATGAAATTCATAGCTGCAGAACACCATAATGCTTATAACTTTTTTTATGTTAAGTGCTTCTGTCTTCTGGTTTCTTGCATGTTTTTACTCATCTAAATACTTATTTTGTTTAAATTGTAATAAGATACCTAATATGCAAAATGATTAGTACAAATGTACAATTTTAAGGGTAAACACTAAAAGAATGGTTAACGGAATGTATATGATCTAAGTAGAAGAAGGAAAAAAAAAAGTTATAAATTTTTAAGTTAAACAAACTTCGCCTGCAGAGAGCATGCTGATGCCAGACTTCTTTTTGAATATGTTGCCCTTTACTGATTTCACATCATTGGCTATGCAGCTCTTGCGCCTAACAGTTTTGAGATATCGAATAACCTCCGGCTTGGAATAGAATTTGCTCCCGTTCGAAGGGTCAATGTAACTCTGTAACAAAATCTCAGTCAGGCAAGGACCTAGGCATGAACTGACTTTCAAAAATTAAAATTTATAACAAGAATGGGAAACATGCATTGCTACATGATATAAATCTGAAATAGAATGTTAAATAAGATATCATTTACCTTGTACTCTCTTCCAATAAGCGTACCACTCTTTCGAGTTCTCACCTCAACCTTCCAACCCTTAGGTAACCATTCGGGAAGCTGATCTTTCCCATTTAAAGGCTGTCAACAAAAAGGGATGAATCAGTAATAAATGGATGACGATGGTAACAAAATACTAAAGTAGCTAATGTGACTTACTTGAAAAGAAGTCATTTCCGCTTGCAAACTAGCGTGCCTATTTGACGTCTGAGGCTCACTAGAACAACCGATTCCCGCATTAATAAATCGGATAAAATCGTCCTTGGAAAAGAACCTCTTCCCTGTGTCCATGTTTGTATAAACCTATAAAATCCAAATTAGTAAATTATGAGTGAAGTGACCACAGCATAACTTTTTATTCTTAATTTTACCACTTCATTTGAGTGTTTTCTGTACTTTTAACCAGCAACTACAATCCTTTTTTCCATGCTCACAACGTTTCTACCGCTGTTTTGCAACAACAGCAATAATAAGGCTATCATTTTTTCTCGATTCTGAAATTCCTTCCCCTCCACCAAAAAATAAATAAATATATGGAGGCTTAAAAAATAGCAAGCAACAAAAGTGAAAAACCAAGAAATGTACATCACATAAAAAACGTACATCTGGTTTCCCGATTGCCAAAAACGACACATTTTTCCTCATTTCCTTTTCTCCAAGCAAAAAAAACGGGAGATATTTCTTTCTAACAAATACAAATTTACAAACAATAAAACCCCAATTTTGTCAGATCATTCATGCCTAATGTCGCTACAATGAGTATCACTAGAACTAATGTCGAAAATTCCCCGGAGAAAAAAGTGATACAGATACCGAAGATTCCAAATGCCAGAAAAGAGAGAAAAATCCAAAATTTTATCCACAAGTCTGCCATAGGTAAGTGAACTAAGAGCATTTAGACGCATTTAAGTCAACTTTACCAATTTTGAACCTGCAAAGGCCTATAACTCCAAAGGATATACCATTATATCCAAAATCTTCATCCACACTTCACACAACAATTGCATTTCAACACCAGAATGAAATCGGGAAAAAAGCTACGAGCTTCTTATTCAATCAAGTAGCAAAGAAATCGAGCGATCAAAGCCATGGAATCTCAAATTCAGCAATGAATTTGCAGAAGCTACAGAACAATTTCAGCAAAGTTATCGAGACTACGAGCTGAAGGAGAAAACCCTAGGAGAAAGAGGAAGTGAAATAAGGTACCGTGACTTTACGACCAGACTTGAGAACTTTGAATTGTACGGTCCAGCCGGAGGGAAGCGATTCCGGCGAGTCTTCGGCAACCATGGCGGCCGTCTCCGGCGGGAAATGGCCGGAATCTGACGGTTTGTCCGGTGATCAATATTTTCTCTCTCTAGGATTTTTGGGAACTTCTAACTTGGGAAGTCTTGTTTGTCTCTCTTCTGACAAGTGATCCAAACAGAGAGAGATCGGAGTAGGAAATCTCGTTAAGCCACTCTGCTGCCACGTGTTTATAAGTTGTATGTCTTTGTTTTATCTTTTTTAATTTCTGAGCAAATGATAATTTTTAAGGTTAATCTTTTTTTTTTTTTTTTCCCCTTTCCAACAACATTTGTATGAAATACAAGCATGGTTGTGATTTTCAGCAAATTAAAATTAATTAATTAAAAAAAGAAACAAATTGATGATCCTGTGCTTGCTGGTGCATTGTTACTTTCTTAGTCACGTGTCATCCTTGGCAATCAGACCGTTGTCATTCAAATAATAATAAGTGCATATTTAACATTACATGTTAAGGTGATCTAAATTATATGCGCTCATGTCAATTTTATATTTATTTTGTTGAGCAAAAATATTAAAATTACATATTTAAGATTTTTGCTACGACGTATATTGTTATTTTCTATTTTATTAGATGTCCCCTAGTAATTTATGTCATATCATTTAAATTTAAAATTTTAATCATATAAAAAAGTTAAATGTTAAAAATTCTCGAACAAGTTAGTGATTAGTCAAAATACTATTTGAAAGACAGTCATTGAGATAGAAAAATGAGACAACAGATCTAGACTCATCTTCTGTCATTATTGTTAAGTTTTGAAATTAGTAAAACTAAAGTTTTAGCATTTGAATAATTCAAAAATTATAAATCTGATATTGATTAGATGAAAATGTTGAAACACTAATAGAAATCAATTGTCAGATTTAACATTGACTACATTTGGGGAGAAATTTTCAATCAAATTTAGCATTTGACAAATTTAATATCAAAGATAAAACTAATTTAGTATTTTGTTAGAGATGCTTTAACACCAAAAGATGGATCATACAACATGAGACCTATAAATGACATCCACTTTATATCAATAATAATGTTTAAGAACCAAACATTTTTCTTGTTATTATTGTTATTTTTTGGGGGGCTGACAACTAACTATCAATATTGTGACAATTTGAGTTTTTTTAAAACTTTTATTTGATTATTCCCTAAACTTTATATTCTTTCAAGGAAAAGAGAAAATTGTTTTAAAAAAAAAAACTATTAACATTCTTAGTTGAATCTATATTATTTAAAAAAATAACATAATTGTAATTAGAAAATAATATCATATTTTTGGTTTAAAACTAAAACATGCATTACTCCCTAAACTTTGTAATCTTTCGAAGAAAAAAGTAAATTGTTTCAAGGAAATAAATGGAAAAAATAACATTCTTAGTTGAATTTTATTTTTCAAAAATAACTTAAATGTAATTAGAAAAAGAGTGTTATTTTTTATCCTTTGTTTAGGTCACCCAGTAAAACATTTAAGTGGATTCACATCTCATAACAATTCAACTCAAACCTAAAAATCAATATTTTCATTTTTTTAAAATCCGTGTCACGCTTATTTTTATATAAATTCATTGTTTAAATGTTACTTTTAAATACATTATCCAAACATATATTTAATTTGAAAATACAACAAAAATCAAAAAGACAACTTTTAAAAAAGCAAACAAAAACAGCTACAAATACAAAACCTATACTTATAATGCCTATTTTAATCAATTATAAATGAAAATGAAAATCAGCTGGTAATTCAAAACCTATCCATATAATGCAGTTTGCTTAATATAATTATGTATGAGATCCTCTCGGACATTATTTTTAGGATAGTTTTTTAAAATGAGTAGATGAGTGCTTTTATAGACTTATAAATCCTAAGCAACACTCCTTATGCAAACGATGTGCGACTTTGAGCCTATATATATATATATATATATATATAATATATTAAGCTCAGAGCAACAATATAATAAATCTCTATTGACTTCACTGATATGTCAAATCTATTTTCTCGTTCCACGGAATCATTGCATAAATAAAGTAAAAATAAAATTATCTTCAAATGCATTCTCAAACTCCAATAAGTTGCAGAATGTTGATTGTAAGTGTAAGCAATATTTGAATTTAATCGTGGTAACCACCTTGGCTTTATGTTTGTTTGAAAAAGCTGTTTGGGTAACAAACATATATTTAATGAAAAAGAAAGGCTGAAAGCTGAAGAGGGCCTTTTGGTAATTTAAGACAAACAAAGGCGCCAGTCTTAACCCACTTATTTAAAATGTCGTTTTTCCTTGTCCACCCATTTTGTACAGGGCAAGATTTAAAGATATCAAACTCAAGACAAACGCAAGCCAAGAAATTATTATAAAAAAAGAAAGCAAAGAAAAAAACCTTACCAATTTTCACTGCCACAACAATGCTCATTCAAGCTCAATATTGCTTCACTTCCTCTCCCATTTATCGCCTCCAAAATCCCATCTTCTCACGCCCTCTCGGAGTCAATGGTAAATCAAGGAAAAGATATGATTTTCCTATAATTTTCTCTGCAACTGATATGTTATCTCAGCTAATGCATTTCTTTGTGACAATCTATGAATTTATTATTATTATTATTATTATTTTTCATATTTTCAGTTTCTCAGTTGAATAAAGCTCGGAAAACGCGGTTCGATAGAAGTAAAAGATGGGGTATGACAGTTTCAGCTTCCGTGGAGCAGAGCTCGAGAACAAATCTGGAGAAGAAAAGGTTTAACTTTTTACTTTCATGTCACAAACATGGTATTGGCAAATTTTTTTTTTTTTTTTTACTTGTTAAAAAAAAAAAAGAAATAATTCAACGACAGGACCAGATTTCTTATGGGTTTAGGAATATATGTAGTTTTTTAATGATATCAAATGCACGTAATTCATCTTAGTCTCTGAAAAAAAAAATCTTTAAATTATGATAATTATGTGTGTCAAATTTGAAACAGAAAAGTTGTGGAGCATATAAGTCTGCTAAAAGCAAAGGTGGATTTATCCGAAGAAGAGGAAAATGATATGCTGGATTATCTCTACACAACCCAGTATCAAATGGGTGGCATTCTCTCAATATCACTAGGTAAGCTTGCCTTTCAATTCATATGAATCAACCCCATAGATGTTACTAGTTAGGAAATAAACACCTTATTCCAATTATCCGAGAGTAATACGAATGTCGAGAAGAAGAGCAAATGGCACACATAAGATTTATATAGGGCTTTACTTTCAATGTGAGAGCTAAGATCTCTGCCACTACAGATAGCTCATTCAGTACAGTCGATTTGAAGGTTCTGAATTTTGTATTTACTCTTTTAGGCCGGATCTCGAATCAAAACGACGATAATTACACGCATGCTGTGTACATCCGCTTCCAAAGGAAGGAAGAGCTCGAGAAGTTCTATGAGAAGCCTTTTTACCTGGGAGTTCTCAAAAAGCATGTGTTGCCTTACTGCCATGTATGCCCTGGCATGTAAACACCGACCACTCTGTTCCTTAAGCTTCCTTTCTTGCGCTTCTCGTCTTAAATCTAATTTTTACTACACCAGCTTAACTTCTGTGAAGCTAATTGGATTTGTCATACTTGTTTGTTATCAGGGATTGCTTAATTTGGACTACGAATCCGAAGTAGAAGATGATATCCTTCCTATATTTCGGAAAGGCGAGGTTGGAAAAGACATATCCTTTATGTTTAACTTCTTAGAATCTTTTTATATCCTCTTGTTATGTTTTTAAAAGAGGTTCTAAATGATCTTGGAAACAGGAGTTCAACTACGGCGTTGAGTTTGTGCTTCTGATTTCATTTGTTGACGATGCAATTGGAGATATAGAAGAAGCATTGGCGTCTTTGCAAGGCTTGGCTATGGGATTTCCATCTTTAATTGTCCAATCTACCCAAGGTCGGAATTTTAACCTTGCCACCAAGGAGTACACACATGCGGTGGTGACTCGGTTTCGATCTCGTGAGCCATCTTTCTCATTGACAATTTACTTGTGTTCTGATTACGTACCACCTTCATTTTGTTTACTACTACTTACTGGTTTTTTTTTTTTTTTTTGGTAGCCGAGGCTCTTGAGATATTTGTGGGCAGCTCGGAATACATAGACGTAAGGAGCAAAATATACTATTTTCATCTTATTCGTGATTCGACATTCATTTCAATGAACTCGGTTAAACAGTTGAAAATCTATGCAGTCTTTCTTTTTCCTTCGCTCTTATAGCAGCTTAAAGCCTAGATCACGAATTTCCGAGACTTAAAAAATCTTCGCAATTCTATGTTGAGCATTTCGGATGAAATGTCACACTTATCTTTGGACTTCTGCATCACAGATGTGGAGGGCTAAGTTTGAGCCAATTATTAGAAGAAAACTTTCGGTTTACTTTCTGGTCGATCCAATCGGGACCGAGCTAATGTAGAGACGACTTTTGGTGGTTGGTCTAACCTACCCATGTCATATTTTTCTTGCCTAAAATAGTTACAAAATTTTTAAAACTTACCATATTTATTTGTTTTGCAGGCTTTTTTTTATGAGGCATTTATCGCTCATCTCCTTTCTACTATAGAAGACATAAGCAAGCAGGTTACTTTCCCTCTCTTTTGCTCTTCCAACAGCTATTAATTAATTATTAACTGCTTTTTCCTGTTACCCTCTTCCTCAATATTCCCAGCCCTTTAGATTATTCAATTAATTATTAGCTATTTCTTTTTTACGGTAGAAATGCAAATACTCCCGGATTTTGAACCTAAGACTTCCTACTCAAACCTCTCCCCTGTCATCCGCTTGACTAGCTCAGCGGGGCTAATTAGTAGCTATCTAATTCTTTGACACCTTTGCAGATTATAATCCCAAATACGCTGAAGAATCTCAACGAGAGGAAACCCATTATTATTTTAAATCTTCTTGAATCTTTGCCTACATATTTCCAATTAATCCAAACATATATGCCTAATTAAAATAGCTGAAACAGAATCATCATGTCTGTGGTTGGAACACTGGTTTCCTTGTCTTAATCAGAAAATGTGCAAGAAAAAACAATTCCCCCCTTGTAATTAACAATATCTTATGTAGTAGTTTCACTTTATTTTCCTTAATAATCCATGTAAGGGAAGGGCTGTATCTTATATATGATTCTAGCAATTCTATCAATCCCACTCTCAGATAACAATTGTAGTGATATATTTTATTTTATTTATTTATTTTTATTTCTGCTAATGGGATTAATTAAATCATTAAGGAAGGTAATTATCATTTGAAAGTGTTTACGTGATCAGATTGGGGGGAAAAAAATATATCAACTTGCTCACATATATTTTCTTTGGATTTTGAAATGAGTGCGATATATATATATATATATATATATATATAGATATGTACATATATAAAATGATGCCGTTTACTTTGCTCTTTGTTTTTTCCAACAAAGGAAGTTACATATCCGAAACCTTCCAAAAAGATAGCTTGACCTTCAGAGATGAAAAAGCCCATTACACGTATAATATGAATTTATTTATCTTCTGTATTGCCACTATTTCTATACTCAAAGACGAGCCAAAACTTCTACCCTACCATATTTGGTTGTAATAAAATAATGAAGCCAAAAATTAGTTGGCAATTCTTTAATGTGCTTTAATTGAACTTCTAATTAATAAAAAATAAAAAATAAAAAGCATCAAAAGTTATATATGTATATGTAGATAGATATATAGATATAGGGACACATCTAGTCTACATCTTAACATCATTCAAAATTCTTTAATGTGCATGAACTCTCAATGCATACTTAGGTTCTAACTATTTTGTCTAAACTTTTCTTACCTAATGTTATTTATTAAAATTAGTACATAATCTAGATTTTAACCAAGATTTTTACCGCATATCCTTGTTGACAAAAGATGTTAGAGAGAGAGAGAGAGAGAGAGAGAGAGAGAGAGAGGAAAAAAAAAAAACAATTTTAAATTAATTCTTGACATGATCAACTTCATCTTAATTATCAGGACACTACAAATTTGAGAAACTAAAAAGTTGCATTTCTTTTCAACTGTGTATATGATACAACTTTCTAAGTGAAAACAAAAAGGAATATACACTAAAAAACTGCAAAAACCAAAAAAAAAAAAAAATTCTTGTGTAATTTGCTTAGTACTCATAAGATAAGACCTGCAAAGATGAGTTTTTTTTTTTTTTTCCTCCCTCAATTGTGGAGCGGGTTGGGTCCCCCGGGAACTGCTCGAAGAGAAGCGCGGTATCTCGGGTCGATCTTGGATCCTCTGGATTGCTGTGGAGGTTCTGCAAATGAATGCCATGAAAACTGGGAAGAGAACTGAGTAGGAGTACCAGTTTTGGCTGTTTTCTTGGCTGTTTCTTTTTCTTCTTCTTCTGTAGTAGTTGTTCTAAATCTGCTGACGTGGCGGCAACTTGAGAACTGGCTGATCATCATCATGATGAGGAGTATGATTATCAACAACAACATACAAGGAAGCTTGGGATTTTTTTGCATCCCCATGGTTTCTTTGTTTTCTCTTGAAATTCAGGAGTTCTCCCTTTTTTTTTTTTTTTTTTTTTTTTTGAAATTAAATTCAGGAGTTCTTGATAGGAAACAGAAGGAGAAAAAGAAAGAAAGAAAGAAAGAGAGAGAGAGAGAGAGAGAGAGAGTTGAAGTAGGTTAGAAAAAATGAGTTATTGTTTTTCTGATATATATGCAAAGGCCAAAGGGAGTTTTGAAGTCCTTCAATACGGTATCAGACAAGGCTGTGGTGGAGAATAGAGCCAAACTTAACAATTGACCCTACGAAATGACAGAATTGTCCTTGAACTGATTTCGAAATTACTCTAATGTCCTGTTACTTCCCAAATTGCCCAGCCATGATCCTGCACCTGTCTTTTTTTTTTTTTTTTTTACGCTATGCAATTTACAACTCTCACTTACTAAAAATAAATGAAATTGTTGTTAAATTTTGAATTTAAGGGTCTGTTTGGTTGGAGGGAGAGATGGAGGGAGGGAGAGGGGTGGAGGGAGAAATGTGAGGGGAGAGTCCACTTTCATTGTTTGGTTTGAAGGAAATGAGGAGGGAGAGGAGAGGTGGAGGGAGAATCTCTTCCCTTAGGCCCACCATAATGCATCCTTTTATCAATAGAAGGAAAGTACACTCTCCTTCCCCCTTTTCAATTAAAAAGACAATTTTATCCTTAACTTCTTCTTTTTTTTTTTAAAGAAGTTTAAAATAGATAATATAATAATTAACTAAAAAACTATCATCCATCCTTTTAACTCTCCATCTTTCTTACTAAATAACATAAGAGATTTATACAATCCTCTCCATCCTTTACTCTCTCCATATCCCTCCAACTCTCTATAGCCGTACGCTTGTTTTGTGCTCATCTTTTCATAATACTAATTGAAAGCTTGTTTTGTGCTGCAGATCATAGTTCAATTATGGAGTTCTTCAAATGATGGCTTTATAAAGTTTTCAAAAAGCCAACTCACAAGACATGGTTATACTGAAATATATATATATATATATATATGTATATGCAATATATACTTGAGGTTATTGTGAGATGAGAGGTTTAAGGCTAATATGGTCCTTTTCATCCTTATACACTTTGAGTACAATATTAAAATAAACACTTGTGAAGACTGTGGGAGTTGACTTTACATTAATTGGATCTCTCTAATCCTAATTTGCTATAAATTATTTTTAACTTAATGCTATAATTATTGGTGTAGACTTTAGAGTAACCTTGAAAGACACGTGGTGCAAGATATCCTGTTACAAGTGGCATAAACGCTGGCTTTACTCTGGGTGGTTTTTGCACAAATAGTCTTAATCACTTACTCATTATCAAATACTGTTCATTTTTGAACCAATCACATTATATCAAATATCCTAACCTAACAGGGCTAATAAATATAACAACATTTTATTTGAATAGTAATGTTGAATAATCGACAAAGATAATAAGTATTTGTCTTTGAGCATAATCCGAAGTCTTCAGCATAATTCTTTGGTGATTAATAAGGGATTTAGACATAATTAGATGCTTCACAGCAAGGTTATCTGGGTAATAAATGAAAGTTCTGTGCTATCTAGACACAAACACTATAACTATATCATCCTTCCAATGACAGGTAACACGGGCCACAGCAAAGAAAAAGGAAGTGAATTATATATATATATATATAAAAAGGGACAAAATTCAGCGTCTGATTAGGTTGGTTGGGGAAGAATATATATAATAAATTAAACAAAGTTCAGTTTCTGTTTTATAATTGTAAATAAATAAAAAAATGGGGGGAAGAAAAAATGAATAATATCATCAGTCTTTGTGATGCCCACAAACTGATTTCACATCCTCATTGGTAAATGAAATAATTATATATTTAGACTTGTGTTGAATCATGACCAAGTAAAATAATAATATTCTAGGGGATTGATTTATAATATATATAATTATTATAAGACGTTTTGAAGTTTGCAACTTGACTGTGGCATGTTTGACAAAAGGTGATTATTCCAATGCATATAATGTAATAAAGTCTAAAAAAACCCAACTCTACAAAATTATAAAAACAAAATAAAATTCAAAACAAAAAAAAAACAAAAAAAAAAGAAAAAGAAAAAGAAAAAGAAGAGAAAGCATCCTATGGATCAAATTGTTAAGAATCACGCCAAAGAGTAATATGATCGACTTGCATGCTAATTCTGTATCATAACAATAATTAAGTGTCACATGCGTAACTAAATTAAATAAAATGATGTCACATATCTTAAGCATAGATGATTATATGTTAAGCATTTGTTTGGAAAATGTCAGGAGTCTTCACCGACTTCTGTAAAACTCTGCCTTGTCGTTGTCTCCTACTGACCAACCTCTGTCTTAAATATTGTTACTATTTGTTAAGGTTTTCAAGTTATAGAATTTAATTTCGTTTCTCTTTAGTAAGATTTTGTGTCTGGTATTTCTGTAGCGCACATGGTACGAAAACCGAGAGAAATGGGTAAAAAATAAATGCTAGAACTAAATAGGAAGCATAATATATGTAGCATTTATTAATGTAATAGTTGTAAATTTTATTTTTTTTGAAAAATTTTAGAACAATAATAACAAAATTTATATTTTCCTCTGAACTCTACTGTGTAATATTATTATTTTTTAATGATACATACCTATTTTTCACATTAAAGTTAAAATTGTACAATTTAATTCCTGAAGTTTACCTCAAAAATTTCATAAAAATTGAAAAATGATATATTTACTTATAAACAATGACACGGGTCTTTTGAGCTAGTTATCTTTTCTTGATCTTTTTGCCTCGACGATCGTCACTCTCACCCTTGTATTGCAACGAGTAACAGCTATACACATGATATGTATTCACTGTTATTTAAATGTCATGCAATTGAACTCCAAAAGCACGTTCTATGATTGAAGAAAACTTCCCCTTCTTCCTAAACTCTTTATTACGTTACCCTAGACCTTAGCTAGCTAGGGTAGACAATTAGATTATTGCTATAATAATGTTGTTTAATTTCTATTATAAGGACTTGGCAATTGAATTAAACACAAATCAATATTCCATTATTCTTAGAACAGTGCTAGCTATAGCTACGTACATAGCTTAGGTTGCAACTTGGGACATTATATGCTATAGTGCCTAAGGTATGGTCCTAATTTATAATGTCTCTGAGTTTGGTTATGTTTCTAAACTATATGGACCAAAACCACATGATCTGATGGTGATATATCTGCTAAATTACAACTCTTTTGTACTCAACTGGCTGATAATTCTTTGGTTGATTGCTACAACCCCTGGACAGTTCACCATCCAATATTGGGATGGCTTAGTAGGAATGAATTACTAAAATGAATTTGTGATTAAATATTCTGATGTCGAATGACCCTTTTTAAGGATATTCTTAAATATAAAGGCTTGTTAATTTTATGGTAGTCTCAATGCGACTGGGATGACGTTATACTTCAAATCGAAGGTCAGAGTTAACGGTAAGACTTTCAGTAAACAATTCTAACAGCTCTTGCAAGCACTTATAGAGCCCGATTAAAAGAGCTTATTAGAGGCTGTCTTTGGTCTTTTGGAAGTATTTGGATGACTTGTTAAAAGAATTTTTTCTCTCTCTAGAAGAGTTTCCTGCAAAACCCCCAAAATATAGCTTCTCAAAAAAACTATTATAATAAGTAGACTTTGAAATTTATACTAAAGTTTTGACAAGCATATTATAAATTGCATACTAACATTTTTATTACTCATTAGAAAATTTAAAAAACTATTTTAGAATTAATGTAAAAAAAGAAAAAAGAGTTTCCAAATACTTATTAAAAAGTCATAATATTTTACTTCTCTTATTTTATTGACTAAAAGTAAAGCAAAAACTCCGTCAATTATGATCCCTTTGGTAAAATCCAAAATTATATTAATACCAGCTGTCCCCTTTTCTGGCACCTTTTTTTTTATGGAAAAAAAAAATCATTAAACAGTTATTAACATTATGATGATAACTAAGGTGAGCAGCTCATACCCAACTACTCGGCAATTGTTTAGAAATATATCATTTTCTTGGTATAATTCCAAGTCTTTTTTCTTTTGATTGCGCATAAATATGCTAGATAATCAGATATTAATACTGTCACTATGCGAAATTCGGAGATATGGGGTATTAACTTTGGGTCAAAATTTAGATCTTATACGAAACATATCGGACGTCGATATCTAGGAATAGTCACATATTTGACGCTTGAAGGTGTGTATTATATATAATATTGGTGGAAAAAAAAACACAATAATTGTGGGGTGACACAGTGATCACTTGCCTTTGTACTATTCACTTTGTAGAACATATGTGGATTCCTTTAACTGTTCAAGACATGATATCACCAAAAAAAAAACAAAAACAAAAAAAGAAGGAAAAGGAAAATAGTTTGTGGGCTGCTATAAGTTTTACCAAAAACTGCAAAGAGACACTGAGAAACGTTTTCCAGAGATGGCAAAATATTGTGCGTGTGAAATGAACTCAAGATGCTGAAAACTCTTCAGTTGAAAGAAGAAATCACCTCAAACAATACGTATGAAAAAAGAATCTAAAAGCCTAGTGAAACAAGAAATGGCACATAGAGTGGTGAAAAAAGAATATTAATAGGGAAGCACAAAAGGGAAAAGCTTGATTGGGAGAAATTATAGGTACAACTAATATTTGGATATTAGTGACAAAAAACTGTCTGTCCGTGCTTAAACCGTTCCCGAAATTGAATTGAAATGACCATTTGGCTTGAAAAAGGTGTAAGGCTTGTCTAGGAGAGCTTCTACTTTTCCTTTTACATGATAAAAGAATGGTCAAATGACTCGTTTCTATGTTACTATTTGGATGGGGTATATTTGGAAACATAATTAGATTTTCTTTCCTATATTTTATTACTAAAAACTAAATTTAAACAAAAAATATTTCTTAAAAAAATAAAATAAAAATTCATGTAGTGTCTGTAGAAGCTAGCTTACAAATGTATGTCTTTCAAATTATGTCTTCCGTTCACTCAAATGCAAGCATCGAGTTAGGATAAACAAGCAAGTTTCTTTAAAAAAAATAAAAAAAAAATTTTACTTGGGTGCAAATTTTATGTCCTGCGCATATAAAGTATAAACAAGCTGCAGAAATAAGTTGAAGGAAATTATTCAAGCAAGTTCGAATTTTCTCATGAAATAACATGTGCTAATACAGTTTCAAACATATTTGATTCAGCAATGTTTAGGGGAGCACAACTCCTGTAGACGATGCATGCATCAAACTGCAAGAGAAGGTACCTCGTCTAGTCCAGTGATGGAGCTAGGATTTTTTAGTAGGGGTGCTAAAAATTTTTTTGGGTCAAGTCACGAGGCCCATGAATATTTATGAATTTATTAAAACTGTTTTATTTCTTAAATTCTAAATTGTTTGCTCAATAAAATATAAGTGATTATATTTACACCCATAATATTGATAAATATCCCCGCATAATAAATGTTTCTTAATATAAATATAGTAAATCTATCATTTTACAAATACTTTTATATAATGCCACATTTAACTCTCTCATACACCCACTTTTATTATAATTTTAATTTTTGTTAATAAAATATAAATGAACAAATCTAAATAAGAGAAAAATATATATTTTCATTCTCAAAAAGAAAACATAAAGTATCTCTAAAAAAAGAGAGGAAATAGTATTCAAGAAAAACTCAAGTAATGTCTAAATAAAAAAATTAGGTAATTTCATCCCGCATTTAAAGAAATATATAAATATAGAATCGTATAAACAAACATAGCAAGAAAAAGTAAATAAAAAGAATAATCATAAAAAAAAACATAGAGAATCATTTTCCAATACTATAAGAAAAGAAAAGAAAACACATAATACCGATAAATTAAAAAATATTAAAAATACATATTGCAATAGTTGTTGGCTATTCAAAAGATATTTTTCTTTTATTTTTATTTCATTTGAATTCTCCATTGAAATTTTTCATGTAGTTATAAAAATTTCTTAAGAAAAGAAATTGATGAGGAACAATTTATAGTTTAAAAAATAACAATATTTTAGAGTTTAGAACAATTTCTTAGGATTTTTTTTATTGTTTTAAATATTACTTTATTTATGGTCAATGTGGGGTATTTTTTTTAATTATGTTATAAAAAAATAATTTTATTTATAGGTATATGAGGGTATGTACATTCGTAACGGTTTTAAGATAATTTTTTTGTAGGGTAAAAATATATTAAAAATTTTTATTGGCTTTGTATTTATAGGGATATTTATCAATATTATGGGTACAAATAAATTCTCCCTCAGATTTAGAGAACTATTAATATAATTCATACACATTATATATATAACTAAAGTGATGTAGTTGACCCGCGTTGACTTTTTTTTTTTTTTTGTGGCCGCTGCTGCTTTTTTGTTTTTGTTTTGTTTTGTTTTCTTTTTTTTTTTTTTTGCTGTTGTTGCCACTGTTTTTTTTTTTTTTTCCTTTTTTGCTGCTTTTTTTTTTTTTTTTTTTTTTACTTTTACTGTTGTTGTCGCTGTTTTTTTTTTTTTTTTTTTTTAACTTTTGTTGCTGCTGTTTTTATTTATTTTTTTCCTGCTGTTGTTGTTGTTTTTTACTAAAGGAATGTAAGTCGGTGAATAGGTTTTTTATTTTATTTTATTTTATTTTATTTTATTTTTTACTTTTGATGTTTTGCTTTATTGTTCAGTGAATAGTATTTTTTTTAAACTTTTACTGCTTTGCTACAGTTGTTTTTTTAAAAAAAACTTTTGCTGTTTTGCTACAGTAAAATGATGCAATATTTCACAGTTTAATAAACAATGATTTTTTTTTTTTATTTTTGTTGCTTTTGCTGTACAGTTTTTTTTAACAGTAATACACAGTAGTTGCTTTTTCTACATTAAACTACCGATTTTGCCCCTATCCTATGGGCTGATTTTGGCTTATCTACAGTGAAAGGACAGTTTTGTCCTCACATATTTTACTGTTTTATCTACATTGCAGAGACTTTTTTGCCCCTCTGATTTAGTTAGTTTTTTTCATCTACAGTGAGTTGACATTTTTACCCCTATTAAACAGAAATTATCAGCTGTCTACACAGTATAATTACCGTTTTACGCCTTTTTTTTAGTTCATTTTCTTTTTCCTAAGTGTGTTGCTAGTTTTACCTCTATCTAGAGTTTGTTTTTTTTTTCTTAAGATTTTTTTTACCTTTTTTTACACTAAATTTTAGAAATTAGATTCCGATCTATTGTTATATTGTGTTTTTGCTTACTTTGTCTTTTTTTTTTTTTTTTTAAACGATTTTTTACTTTAAATTTTTTATCTTTATTTCGTTTTTTTGTGTTTTTTATGTAATAACCCGAATTTTTATGACTCTAGATTTCCTTTGAATGAGGAAAACTTAAGTCTAGATCATGTTTGAAATATAATATCGGTATAAGTTTGAGTTCTCGGTTAATTAGCTACGAGACTCAACGATGGATTACTTAGGCCAGTTTAAGGCATTTTAAGGAAAATGACGTGATGAAATTTCATGATTTCAGAAAAAGTCAAATTTGACCAAGAAAGTCAAAGTTTGACCAAGAGTGGTCAACGGATTGACTTGGCAGTATTGTATGATGCAGTACGAGAAAATACTGTAAAATATGTCAGTATGGGCGAGATAGCTCAAATAGGCTTTAAAACCACCCTAGAAAATCAAGCATACCTAGTTAAGGTCAAGGGCAAAAGGTCGTGAAAATATGGAAAACTTGGTCACCAAGTAACCCATTGGGGCCGGTCACATGCAGGGGCAAAAATGTCAAAATTTTTACTTTTGGGGTAAAAGTGTAAATTTTGGAAAATTGATGATGTAAGCACATGATGTCATCAAGATGATGTCATCATGATGAGATAAGCTTGGCTTGTTCACCAAGAAAGCAACCGGCCACCTAGGGGGCATTTTTGTAAGAATTTTGCCTTTTGGGGCAAAAGTGTAATTTTTAGAAATTAGTGATGTAAGCATGATGTAAGCACATGATGTCATCAAGATGATGTCATCATGATGAGGTAAGCAAAACTTGGGCTCCAAGGCAGCCAATGACCGGCCAACACCTAGAGGGCATAAATGCAAGAAATTAAACTTTTGGGGCCAAAGTGCAAATTTTGGAAATTGGGTGATGTAAGCATGTGATGTCACCAAGATGAGGTCATCTTGCCTTGCTCTCCAAGTAGCAGCCGGCCATCTTGACACCTAGCATGCCAATTGCATGATTTTCTCAAAATTTAGGGACTAAAATGCAATTTTTGGAAAGTTTGCATTTGCCTATAAATAGGGGTGGCATTTAATCATTTAAATCAGAAAATTTGGCCAAACTCTTGCCATTTTTCTGCAGAAAAATCCGAGAGAGAGAGGAGGAGAGAAACCAAGAGAGAACCAAGAGAAAAAAAAGTTGGAAAAAGCCAAGGGAGGCTAGTTAGTGTGCATGTTCGGTTTCAAGCTAGAAACCAAGGGCAAATCTGGAAATTTTGGACCCAATTTCTGGGCAGTGGCCGTGCAGGGGTGAGGAAGAAAGGGGTGAAAATTTTTGGTGCCATTTGGGGAGCTAGAGCGGAGTGTTTGGAGAGCCAAAAGGGAGGGAGATTTCGGTTTGCATACCCTAACCCATCCCTAGGGTTAGCTAAGGTAAAACTCCCTCAAACCCTAACTTTTTTCCATGCAAGTTAGATGGGATATTTATGTGTATGTTTGTATGTGCATGGCTGAAAATTGGAACCCCATTTGGAGGGGAAATCCGGACTTGTTGGCAGCCAAAAGGGAGGAGTAAGGAAGTTTGGAATTCAAGCTAGTAAACCAACTTCCAAACCCTAGAGGTAAATTCCTCTAACCCTAAGTGTTTTATTTAAATTTCATTTGGGAAATTTAAATGTATTTCAAGCTTGATTTGTAAGAGCATAAGCTCACTATTTTATTTGCATGCAATAGGTTTAGTTGCATGATTTTATGCTCTAGAATTTCATGCTAAGGGTTTATGCTCACTAAGTGTTTGTGAGATATCCCAAGATGTTTAAATGATGTATGAATGTATGTTTTACGTTAGAAAGCGCTGCATGTTTGATCTTAAGCTCCCGCTGCAAGCGGTTGAGGTAGAGTGCGCGTAATAGGACGTAAAACGAACTTAAAACCGAAAACTGCCATTTTCGGGTAAAACTGACCAGTCTCGGAAAAAGTGAAATTTGAGGCCCTTACAGGCCGAATTTGGAGAAACTTAAAACATGAAAGTTGTTCAGAAGGGTTTTTCCTAGAGGGACACGTGAGACGTTTTAAAAAATAAGGCTCCAATGGCCTCTGTTTACCCCAAAACCCGTGGCTGATCCCCAGACCCAGTTTTCACTCAGTTTTTCGGGGTCAGCCAGTTTCAAACAAAAACTGGGACGAATCTAGGCCGAATTGGAATTTTTGCAAAACACGAAAGTTTTAGTATTTTTTGAGAGCTACAACTTTCGTGAAGAAAACTTTTTCAGATTACAAACTGATTTTTAAACTGGGATCGTTTTTCGAAGGGTGCGCAGGGAATCCGAAAATTCCTGCACCACTAGCTTTATAAAGGTCTCTAGAAAACTATTTTTCTACTACAAACTATTGTTTTGATTATGGAAAAGAACAGTTTTCAACCTCAAATGATTTTATAAAGCACTAATCCAAGAGTTTGGATTTTTACGATTTAAGTAAAGGATTTTTATAAGTTAAGAATGAAGTTTTGGGATTAATTTCCCTAAATTTTCCAAGTAAGGGAAAATAGAATTTTTGAGATAAAATTGTAAGCAAGCCGATTATGAACCGTAACCGGGAATAGTACCCGAGTTACTGGGCTTAGCCCAAAGCCCAAGGTTGACCCAACAATAGTTGACCATAGTTGACCGAAGTTGACCATTGTTGACCATAGTTGACTTTGGTTGACTAACAAGTGGATTTTAGTTTGACCTTAAGGGTTACCCAAGATAACCCTAAAGGATACCAAGATTAATAAATTGGGCTAAGATATAGGGTTACTATTTGTAACCCAGTAAGACATCTAGTATTGGGGACATATAACTAGGATTATGTAGACATGTTGGTTAGATCACCAACATTCCACGATACTAATTAGACCCTTACCTATGTCCTTCAACAAGCAGGAGGAAACCTGCAGCTGTACCCAGAGGAGAAGCAGCACTACGTAGGACATAACGAGAGAAGTAAGTACAACTCCGCCTACAGCATAGGCCCTTTGTTGTTACTTGCCTGATGTGATGTGCTGATATGTGATGCCATAATGTGTTATGCTATGCTATGGCTATAATGTGCTAAGTTATGTTATGACATGTTATGCTATGTTTACAAAAATGTCATGTTTTCAAGAAGGCCATGTTATGGCTAATGTTGATTATGTTATAATATTGTGACATCATGAAGCATGTTCACTAATGTTAAACCACTTGGTAAGAACAAGACAAGTAGGATGTTGTGTCGTGCCGACTTGCCACAAAGGCAGGTTTAAATGGTATGGTTCATGGTTTGAGTTGGATTGGAAGGCTACCTAAACTACTCCATGTTAAACTTTGTGTTTCATGGTTTAAGTTAAAACGGACTGCCGCCTCCAACCATTCCTTGGCTATGTACCACGGTACGAGCACACATGATATGTAAAGGAATAGAACTAAATTAAGTTATAAATCCATAATTGATTCATAAGAAATCATAATTGGTTCATGCATAATGATTTGTTTTATGTCGCGGATGTAACAGTTGTACTTGCTGAGCGAAAGCTCACGTCTTACGTCTATGCTGTAGGTAAGCAACCTGCCAGCAAACTCTGATGCAATACTGTGGAGGGCTGGTTCTGCGGACTGTGAAATGTGGGATGGACACTGCCACGGCTTTTAAACAAAAATATATATATATATATATATATAATATGTTGTAATGAAAAAGGATTTTCATATTTTCATGACATTTTAAGTATGAAGGACGAGGTTTATGTATGTATGGCAAGCAAGTTGCCTCTTGTGGTACCAATCCACATTAGTTCGGATTTGGTCTACAACATGATTATGATGGCCTTCAAGGAAGGTTTGAAAGTTCGGTACTCGAGTAAGTACCTATCAGTAAGTGTAAGTTTGAGGATAAAAGTTCAAGTTGAAAGTTTTAAAAAGAAAAAGGTTTATAAAAAAAAAAAAAAAAGAAAATCTTTCCCAAATTTTCCGCAAGTTTAAGTTAGGTATGTAAGTAAGGTGACGACCCGGCGTTTTGGGATTAATTTCCCTAAATTTTCCAAGTAAGGGAAAATAGAATTTTTGAGATAAAATTGTAAGCAAGCCGATTATGAACCGTAACCGGGAATAGTACCCGAGTTACTGGGCTTAGCCCAAAGCCCAAGGTTGACCCAACAATAGTTGACCATAGTTGACCGAAGTTGACCATTGTTGACCATAGTTGACTTTGGTTGACTAACAAGTGGATTTTAGTTTGACCTTAAGGGTTACCCAAGATAACCCTAAAGGATACCAAGATTAATAAATTGGGCTAAGATATAGGGTTACTATTTGTAACCCAGTAAGACATCTAGTATTGGGGACATATAACTAGGATTATGTAGACATGTTGGTTAGATCACCAACATTCCACGATACTAATTAGACCCTTACCTATGTCCTTCAACAAGCAGGAGGAAACCTGCAGCTGTACCCAGAGGAGAAGCAGCACTACGTAGGACATAACGAGAGAAGTAAGTACAACTCCGCCTACAGCATAGGCCCTTTGTTGTTACTTGCCTGATGTGATGTGCTGATATGTGATGTCATAATGTGTTATGCTATGCTATGGCTATAATGTGCTAAGTTATGTTATGACATGTTATGCTATGTTTACAAAAATGTCATGTTTTCAAGAAGGCCATGTTATGGCTAATGTTGATTATGTTATAATATTGTGACATCATGAAGCATGTTCACTAATGTTAAACCACTTGGTAAGAACAAGACAAGTAGGATGTTGTGTCGTGCCGACTTGCCACAAAGGCAGGTTTAAATGGTATGGTTCATGGTTTGAGTTGGATTGGAAGGCTACCTAAACTACTCCATGTTAAACTTTGTGTTTCATGGTTTAAGTTAAAACGGACTGCCGCCTCCAACCATTCCTTGGCTATGTACCACGGTACGAGCACACATGATATGTAAAGGAATAGAACTAAATTAAGTTATAAATCCATAATTGATTCATAAGAAATCATAATTGGTTCATGCATAATGATTTGTTTTGTGTCGCGGATGTAACAGTTGTACTTGCTGAGCGAAAGCTCACGTCTTACGTCTATGCTGTAGGTAAGCAACCTGCCAGCAAACTCTGATGCAATACTGTGGAGGGCTGGTTCTGCGGACTGTGAAATGTGGGATGGACACTGCCACGGCTTTTAAACAAAAATATATATATATATATATATATAATATGTTGTAATGAAAAAGGATTTTCATATTTTCATGACATTTTAAGTATGAAGGACGAGGTTTATGTATGTATGGCAAGCAAGTTGCCTCTTGTGGTACCAATCCACATTAGTTCGGATTTGGTCTACAACATGATTATGATGGCCTTCAAGGAAGGTTTGAAAGTTCGGTACTCGAGTAAGTACCTATCAGTAAGTGTAAGTTTGAGGATAAAAGTTCAAGTTGAAAGTTTTAAAAAGAAAAAGGTTTATAAAAAAAAAAAAAAAAAGAAAAT
Source organism: Ficus carica (assembly GCA_009761775.1). Taxonomy (NCBI): domain Eukaryota; kingdom Viridiplantae; phylum Streptophyta; class Magnoliopsida; order Rosales; family Moraceae; genus Ficus; species Ficus carica. The sequence continues at coordinate 2,576,056 of CM019750.1, forward strand.
CTTTCCCAAATTTTCCGCAAGTTTAAGTTAGGTATGTAAGTAAGGTGACGACCCGGCGTTTTGGGATTAATTTCCCTAAATTTTCCAAGTAAGGGAAAATAGAATTTTTGAGATAAAATTGTAAGCAAGCCGATTATGAACCGTAACCGGGAATAGTACCCGAGTTACTGGGCTTAGCCCAAAGCCCAAGGTTGACCCAACAATAGTTGACCATAGTTGACCGAAGTTGACCATTGTTGACCATAGTTGACTTTGGTTGACTAACAAGTGGATTTTAGTTTGACCTTAAGGGTTACCCAAGATAACCCTAAAGGATACCAAGATTAATAAATTGGGCTAAGATATAGGGTTACTATTTGTAACCCAGTAAGACATCTAGTATTGGGGACATATAACTAGGATTATGTAGACATGTTGGTTAGATCACCAACATTCCACGATACTAATTAGACCCTTACCTATGTCCTTCAACAAGCAGGAGGAAACCTGCAGCTGTACCCAGAGGAGAAGCAGCACTACGTAGGACATAACGAGAGAAGTAAGTACAACTCCGCCTACAGCATAGGCCCTTTGTTGTTACTTGCCTGATGTGATGTGCTGATATGTGATGCCATAATGTGTTATGCTATGCTATGGCTATAATGTGCTAAGTTATGTTATGACATGTTATGCTATGTTTACAAAAATGTCATGTTTTCAAGAAGGCCATGTTATGGCTAATGTTGATTATGTTATAATATTGTGACATCATGAAGCATGTTCACTAATGTTAAACCACTTGGTAAGAACAAGACAAGTAGGATGTTGTGTCGTGCCGACTTGCCACAAAGGCAGGTTTAAATGGTATGGTTCATGGTTTGAGTTGGATTGGAAGGCTACCTAAACTACTCCATGTTAAACTTTGTGTTTCATGGTTTAAGTTAAAACGGACTGCCGCCTCCAACCATTCCTTGGCTATGTACCACGGTACGAGCACACATGATATGTAAAGGAATAGAACTAAATTAAGTTATAAATCCATAATTGATTCATAAGAAATCATAATTGGTTCATGCATAATGATTTGTTTTGTGTCGCGGATGTAACAGTTGTACTTGCTGAGCGAAAGCTCACGTCTTACGTCTATGCTGTAGGTAAGCAACCTGCCAGCAAACTCTGATGCAATACTGTGGAGGGCTGGTTCTGCGGACTGTGAAATGTGGGATGGACACTGCCACGGCTTTTAAACAAAAATATATATATATATATATATAATATGTTGTAATGAAAAAGGATTTTCATATTTTCATGACATTTTAAGTATGAAGGACGAGGTTTATGTATGTATGGCAAGCAAGTTGCCTCTTGTGGTACCAATCCACATTAGTTCGGATTTGGTCTACAACATGATTATGATGGCCTTCAAGGAAGGTTTGAAAGTTCGGTACTCGAGTAAGTACCTATCAGTAAGTGTAAGTTTGAGGATAAAAGTTCAAGTTGAAAGTTTTAAAAAGAAAAAGGTTTATAAAAAAAAAAAAAAAAGAAAATCTTTCCCAAATTTTCCGCAAGTTTAAGTTAGGTATGTAAGTAAGGTGACGACCCGGCGTTTTGGGATTAATTTCCCTAAATTTTCCAAGTAAGGGAAAATAGAATTTTTGAGATAAAATTGTAAGCAAGCCGATTATGAACCGTAACCGGGAATAGTACCCGAGTTACTGGGCTTAGCCCAAAGCCCAAGGTTGACCCAACAATAGTTGACCATAGTTGACCGAAGTTGACCATTGTTGACCATAGTTGACTTTGGTTGACTAACAAGTGGATTTTAGTTTGACCTTAAGGGTTACCCAAGATAACCCTAAAGGATACCAAGATTAATAAATTGGGCTAAGATATAGGGTTACTATTTGTAACCCAGTAAGACATCTAGTATTGGGGACATATAACTAGGATTATGTAGACATGTTGGTTAGATCACCAACATTCCACGATACTAATTAGACCCTTACCTATGTCCTTCAACAAGCAGGAGGAAACCTGCAGCTGTACCCAGAGGAGAAGCAGCACTACGTAGGACATAACGAGAGAAGTAAGTACAACTCCGCCTACAGCATAGGCCCTTTGTTGTTACTTGCCTGATGTGATGTGCTGATATGTGATGCCATAATGTGTTATGCTATGCTATGGCTATAATGTGCTAAGTTATGTTATGACATGTTATGCTATGTTTACAAAAATGTCATGTTTTCAAGAAGGCCATGTTATGGCTAATGTTGATTATGTTATAATATTGTGACATCATGAAGCATGTTCACTAATGTTAAACCACTTGGTAAGAACAAGACAAGTAGGATGTTGTGTCGTGCCGACTTGCCACAAAGGCAGGTTTAAATGGTATGGTTCATGGTTTGAGTTGGATTGGAAGGCTACCTAAACTACTCCATGTTAAACTTTGTGTTTCATGGTTTAAGTTAAAACGGACTGCCGCCTCCAACCATTCCTTGGCTATGTACCACGGTACGAGCACACATGATATGTAAAGGAATAGAACTAAATTAAGTTATAAATCCATAATTGATTCATAAGAAATCATAATTGGTTCATGCATAATGATTTGTTTTGTGTCGCGGATGTAACAGTTGTACTTGCTGAGCGAAAGCTCACGTCTTACGTCTATGCTGTAGGTAAGCAACCTGCCAGCAAACTCTGATGCAATACTGTGGAGGGCTGGTTCTGCGGACTGTGAAATGTGGGATGGACACTGCCACGGCTTTTAAACAAAAATATATATATATATATATATATAATATGTTGTAATGAAAAAGGATTTTCATATTTTCATGACATTTTAAGTATGAAGGACGAGGTTTATGTATGTATGGCAAGCAAGTTGCCTCTTGTGGTACCAATCCACATTAGTTCGGATTTGGTCTACAACATGATTATGATGGCCTTCAAGGAAGGTTTGAAAGTTCGGTACTCGAGTAAGTACCTATCAGTAAGTGTAAGTTTGAGGATAAAAGTTCAAGTTGAAAGTTTTAAAAAGAAAAAGGTTTATAAAAAAAAAAAAAAAAAGAAAATCTTTCCCAAATTTTCCGCAAGTTTAAGTTAGGTATGTAAGTAAGGTGACGACCCGGCGTGGGAAGTCGGGGCGTTACAGTTTGGTATCAGAGCCAGGTTTCCTGCCATCCAGTTTCACAGTTCTGCTGCCAGCGCCACAGTTTTGTAAGTTTGTTTTCTTACTTTGTTTTATAAGACTATTATAATGGCATGTATCTGGTGATAAATTTGGGTCGGACTAAAGAGGACCACGAGACTCCGTTGACATTCCGAGAAATGGAGGAGAAGCTTCGCATCTTCAATAAGACTCAAGGAGTGGTTGCACGATATGGAGACCGCTCCTCAGATTATGTCATGCAGGGACGTATCTTCAGGATATGCTTACCAGTCGAGCTAACGTCTAGTCAAGGAAGCTCGTGCAAGGAGCCTTGGCCAAGAGGATCTTGAGAGGAGATTCCTAAATGGTTTTCTTGACGACAGCAAGGATCGCCCATGTATTACCACGATATCGAGATGTACTAGGATATGTACATGAGATGATACGTTCGCTATATTGCAGCTGACATGCTTATCCGAACGAGTTTATGGGCTTTTATTGCCAGTAAATCAGAGTCGCACAGTGGAAGCGCGATGGATAAACTAAGCTTATGATATGATGATCGCTAGAATAGCAATAAGAAATGAGTAGGCTCTAAGATTAGATAGCCTATCGTCTCATTTTGGGTATAGTGATGATAAGGAATCTTTCCATTTAAGGAATTGGATTGAGATCATGGAAGTTAAGTTTCCTGATTGTGAAACTTTTGCCCATAAGAGAAATATTTGACATGGGGAAGATTTTGAGGATGCCTTAGTTTGGGGGTAGCAAATAAGCAATATGCTACCAACAACAATTTATTAGGCTATGATTTTTTTTAAGGATGATGATTATGAGATTTGATGATATGAAGTTAACGAGGTTAAGGTCGATGGCACCAACCCTGAAGTCGACATGTAATGGATGATTAAGGTCGACTGAAGACAACCATTTAAGTAATGGAAATTATGAGATGATGATTGGGAGTTTTAGATATCCCTTAGAACTATGATTATGCCTTTGAGCTTTAAAGGAAATGCTAAAGGCAAGAAGAACGTTTCTACTAGCTAACAAGTCGCTAGTTGATACAAGGATACCTTTCATTGCATCACTTGAACAGTAATATGTTTTCAATAATACTATTTGTTATTGATTTTCATCATTGAATTGGAAAAGATTCCAAAAAGTATCTTAAATGTAAGAACATATTAAGATACATAAAAAGACAAGTAACAGTAAGGTGTCGTACCAACCTCCCGTGATCGTGGAGGCTATATGTTTCAGTTGTGATCTTGACCGTCCGTGATCGTGAAGGGTCAAGACCAAGTTTATAAGACCTTTTGTAAAATCGCAAAGGCTTATAAAATTCCCAGAACTGTTAGGGACCTTGCAAACCCTAGCTTTGTCTGGAGGCTGCGCGCTTTTGGTACGTACACTATGGGCCCACATGTTAAGACAAGATAATAAGACACAATATGCTTTTTAAATATGAAAAAGCTATGTGATATGATATGTTTTTAAAGTATGGAAAAGTTATATATATGCTTTTCAAACATGGCAAGTTATATGATATACTTGCTCAGTTTTTCATGTAAATAGTTCTTGTGATGCAGTATGAAAGGAAAGTATGATGGTATGAAATGAAAGCATGAAAGTATGAGGATATGATAGAACATGAAAGAAGATTATGGTTCTATATGAAAGACCTGATCTTATTAAGTTATTCAAATGAGAATAAACTACAATGAATTTATAGTGGACTTGAAGAAAAGCCACCTAGAATTATTCTAATTTTCGAGGACGAAAATCTTTTAAGGAGGGTAGAATGTAATAACCCGAATTTTTATGACTCTAGATTTCCTTTGAATGAGGAAAACTTAAGTCTAGATCATGTTTGAAATATAATATCGGTATAAGTTTGAGTTCTCGGTTAATTAGCTACGAGACTCAACGATGGATTACTTAGGCCAGTTTAAGGCATTTTAAGGAAAATGACGTGATGAAATTTCATGATTTCAGAAAAAGTCAAATTTGACCAAGAAAGTCAAAGTTTGACCAAGAGTGGTCAACGGATTGACTTGGCAGTATTGTATGATGCAGTACGAGAAAATACTGTAAAATATGTCAGTATGGGCGAGATAGCTCAAATAGGCTTTAAAACCACCCTAGAAAATCAAGCATACCTAGTTAAGGTCAAGGGCAAAAGGTCGTGAAAATATGGAAAACTTGGTCACCAAGTAACCCATTGGGGCCGGTCACATGCAGGGGCAAAAATGTCAAAATTTTCACTTTTGGGGTAAAAGTGTAAATTTTGGAAAATTGATGATGTAAGCACATGATGTCATCAAGATGATGTCATCATGATGAGATAAGCTTGGCTTGTTCACCAAGAAAGCAACCGGCCACCTAGGGGGCATTTTTGTAAGAATTTTGCCTTTTGGGGCAAAAGTGTAATTTTTAGAAATTAGTGATGTAAGCATGATGTAAGCACATGATGTCATCAAGATGATGTCATCATGATGAGGTAAGCAAAACTTGGGCTCCAAGGCAGCCAATGACCGGCCAACACCTAGAGGGCATAAATGCAAGAAATTAAACTTTTGGGGCCAAAGTGCAAATTTTGGAAATTGGGTGATGTAAGCATGTGATGTCACCAAGATGAGGTCATCTTGCCTTGCTCTCCAAGTAGCAGCCGGCCATCTTGACACCTAGCATGCCAATTGCATGATTTTCTCAAAATTTAGGGACTAAAATGCAATTTTTGGAAAGTTTGCATTTGCCTATAAATAGGGGTGGCATTTAATCATTTAAATCAGAAAATTTGGCCAAACTCTTGCCATTTTTCTGCAGAAAAATCCGAGAGAGAGAGGAGGAGAGAAACCAAGAGAGAACCAAGAGAAAAAAAAGTTGGAAAAAGCCAAGGGAGGCTAGTTAGTGTGCATGTTCGGTTTCAAGCTAGAAACCAAGGGCAAATCTGGAAATTTTGGACCCAATTTCTGGGCAGTGGCCGTGCAGGGGTGAGGAAGAAAGGGGTGAAAATTTTTGGTGCCATTTGGGGAGCTAGAGCGGAGTGTTTGGAGAGCCAAAAGGGAGGGAGATTTCGGTTTGCATACCCTAACCCATCCCTAGGGTTAGCTAAGGTAAAACTCCCTCAAACCCTAACTTTTTTCCATGCAAGTTAGATGGGATATTTATGTGTATGTTTGTATGTGCATGGCTGAAAATTGGAACCCCATTTGGAGGGGAAATCCGGACTTGTTGGCAGCCAAAAGGGAGGAGTAAGGAAGTTTGGAATTCAAGCTAGTAAACCAACTTCCAAACCCTAGAGGTAAATTCCTCTAACCCTAAGTGTTTTATTTAAATTTCATTTGGGAAATTTAAATGTATTTCAAGCTTGATTTGTAAGAGCATAAGCTCACTATTTTATTTGCATGCAATAGGTTTAGTTGCATGATTTTATGCTCTAGAATTTCATGCTAAGGGTTTATGCTCACTAAGTGTTTGTGAGATATCCCAAGATGTTTAAATGATGTATGAATGTATGTTTTACGTTAGAAAGCGCTGCATGTTTGATCTTAAGCTCCCGCTGCAAGCGGTTGAGGTAGAGTGCGCGTAATAGGACGTAAAACGAACTTAAAACCGAAAACTGCCATTTTCGGGTAAAACTGACCAGTCTCGGAAAAAGTGAAATTTGAGGCCCTTACAGGCCGAATTTGGAGAAACTTAAAACATGAAAGTTGTTCAGAAGGGTTTTTCCTAGAGGGACACGTGAGACGTTTTAAAAAATAAGGCTCCAATGGCCTCTGTTTACCCCAAAACCCGTGGCTGATCCCCAGACCCAGTTTTCACTCAGTTTTTCGGGGTCAGCCAGTTTCAAACAAAAACTGGGACGAATCTAGGCCGAATTGGAATTTTTGCAAAACACGAAAGTTTTAGTATTTTTTGAGAGCTACAACTTTCGTGAAGAAAACTTTTTCAGATTACAAACTGATTTTTAAACTGGGATCGTTTTTCGAAGGGTGCGCAGGGAATCCGAAAATTCCTGCACCACTAGCTTTATAAAGGTCTCTAGAAAACTATTTTTCTACTACAAACTATTGTTTTGATTATGGAAAAGAACAGTTTTCAACCTCAAATGATTTTATAAAGCACTAATCCAAGAGTTTGGATTTTTACGATTTAAGTAAAGGATTTTTATAAGTTAAGAATGAAGTTTTGGGATTAATTTCCCTAAATTTTCCAAGTAAGGGAAAATAGAATTTTTGAGATAAAATTGTAAGCAAGCCGATTATGAACCGTAACCGGGAATAGTACCCGAGTTACTGGGCTTAGCCCAAAGCCCAAGGTTGACCCAACAATAGTTGACCATAGTTGACCGAAGTTGACCATTGTTGACCATAGTTGACTTTGGTTGACTAACAAGTGGATTTTAGTTTGACCTTAAGGGTTACCCAAGATAACCCTAAAGGATACCAAGATTAATAAATTGGGCTAAGATATAGGGTTACTATTTGTAACCCAGTAAGACATCTAGTATTGGGGACATATAACTAGGATTATGTAGACATGTTGGTTAGATCACCAACATTCCACGATACTAATTAGACCCTTACCTATGTCCTTCAACAAGCAGGAGGAAACCTGCAGCTGTACCCAGAGGAGAAGCAGCACTACGTAGGACATAACGAGAGAAGTAAGTACAACTCCGCCTACAGCATAGGCCCTTTGTTGTTACTTGCCTGATGTGATGTGCTGATATGTGATGCCATAATGTGTTATGCTATGCTATGGCTATAATGTGCTAAGTTATGTTATGACATGTTATGCTATGTTTACAAAAATGTCATGTTTTCAAGAAGGCCATGTTATGGCTAATGTTGATTATGTTATAATATTGTGACATCATGAAGCATGTTCACTAATGTTAAACCACTTGGTAAGAACAAGACAAGTAGGATGTTGTGTCGTGCCGACTTGCCACAAAGGCAGGTTTAAATGGTATGGTTCATGGTTTGAGTTGGATTGGAAGGCTACCTAAACTACTCCATGTTAAACTTTGTGTTTCATGGTTTAAGTTAAAACGGACTGCCGCCTCCAACCATTCCTTGGCTATGTACCACGGTACGAGCACACATGATATGTAAAGGAATAGAACTAAATTAAGTTATAAATCCATAATTGATTCATAAGAAATCATAATTGGTTCATGCATAATGATTTGTTTTGTGTCGCGGATGTAACAGTTGTACTTGCTGAGCGAAAGCTCACGTCTTACGTCTATGCTGTAGGTAAGCAACCTGCCAGCAAACTCTGATGCAATACTGTGGAGGGCTGGTTCTGCGGACTGTGAAATGTGGGATGGACACTGCCACGGCTTTTAAACAAAAATATATATATATATATATATATATAATATGTTGTAATGAAAAAGGATTTTCATATTTTCATGACATTTTAAGTATGAAGGACGAGGTTTATGTATGTATGGCAAGCAAGTTGCCTCTTGTGGTACCAATCCACATTAGTTCGGATTTGGTCTACAACATGATTATGATGGCCTTCAAGGAAGGTTTGAAAGTTCGGTACTCGAGTAAGTACCTATCAGTAAGTGTAAGTTTGAGGATAAAAGTTCAAGTTGAAAGTTTTAAAAAGAAAAAGGTTTATAAAAAAAAAAAAAAAAAGAAAATCTTTCCCAAATTTTCCGCAAGTTTAAGTTAGGTATGTAAGTAAGGTGACGACCCGGCGTGGGAAGTCGGGGCGTTACATTTTATGTTTATTTTGTTCTATTTTTTAAAGACCCCTTTTTTTAAAGGATTCTGCATGCATTTTTTTTTTTCCTTTTTTGTTTGTTTTGTTTTATATTTAACGATAATTTTTTTTAAGTTTTTACATGTCTATAACCTGATAAAAAAAAATTATTTGTTTTTAAAAACAGTAAAAAAAGGAGAAAATGAGATATATATTTTATTTTGTTATAATGTTTTTGTTAGGGTTAGTTTTTTCCTATTCTTTTGAGTTTAAAGATTTTTTGTTTTTTTTTTGTTTTAATTTTTTTTCTTTAAATGAGTATAACTACAGAAAGTTTTTTTCTTTTTTGCTTTTGTTTTCGTTTTTATTATTGTTAGTACTATTATCATTTTAATTTTTCATCTTCACTGTTGGGAGAAATTTGAGAAGAATTATATTTATTATAATTATAACATTTATCTTAAACCAACTGTTTTTATCATATAATACTTAATTTTTTTATTTATTTTTTCCTTTCCTGTGCAATGCACTGGTAGTAAACTCGTACTTACTATATTAAAATAAAAAATAAAAAAGAAAAAAAGAAAAAAAAGAGCTAGTGGGGCCCTCCGTCAATGGTCCCGTCGCCAATGTTCCTCCTCAAACTCAAAACACCGGATCATGGAATCATCCCTGATATCGCTTCCGTTGCACTTAGGACAGCGCTTAACGTTGCACGTAAGAAACTTATTCAAGTGGAAGGCACATTCGGCGATTTCCCTGTCCACTCTCACGAACACCAAGCTGCGAGCGGATGGATGTCTGCCACGAGGACATGAGTCAAATTGAGCACCTCCAAAGTGCTTCATGTTCCTCAGCAAATGCAACACAGCGTCCTTGTACACCACAGTCTACTGAAGGCTCAAGACCTTTAGATTTGGGACTTCGGCCAACACTGACCAAGTTGGTTTTCACGGAACTCAAATGCATCGTTTCCCATAGGACTGCGTCGTTACATGCTGCCCGCCAGGTCCTGCAGGTTCGGGCCGCACCCGTGATCAAGTCCATGATATTTAGGGACAAGAATATTCGTACCAGCAAGTCATACGGCAGATCAATCCAACTGGTAGATCTTGAGCTTTTCCTATCCATCTTTCAGAACAGTTTGTACCTGCAACATGCTGAAACAGAAACATAGTGAGCAGGAAATCGCGTTTTTTTTTTTTAAATCATCATCAGGGCAAAACTAGGACATATGACAAGAATTATGCAAATCAACTCTAGAAATCACTCAAATAAATGATTTCTGCGAATACATTTGAACAAGAACTACCATTAGTTGGAGGGAATATCGGACAAGGACTTGCTAAGAAATGTAAACTGTTGAATGGAGACATAAAACTACTCATCTAATTCATTTTTTCTAGCTTTAGTTGATTCGATCTACATGAACAAAGTACTAAGATATGACTAGTCGCCGTTAATTTACTCTGTAAATTGGAATAAGATGTTCCAGTCGGAAGTCTAATCTTCCGTGTAACATGACAAGAAAAATACTAATGCAAGAACAGAAATGCCCTTTGCTAGGTTATGATTTCATCCATGTTCAAAACCTTAAGAAATAAAAACTAGGGCTTGTTATTCTCCTATTACGTAAACATAGAAACAAAAACTATCTCAAGCAAGCCTTTAATACCCTAATCCCCTCGACGCTAAAACCCGCTACGTACCTTTTCCTGCAAGAATTGGTCATTCATGCTAAATATGTATACAGGGAACAGCGGAAACTATAAGTGAAACTAACAAAGTAATATATAAGAAAATTTTATGACTCGTAACTACATAAGATACAAAAATAATAATAGAATCAGAACACTAATGCCATTGAGTGAATTTCCTTCACCGAAGCTTACCGGATACAACTTCTGCTCCTTAATGTGATTCAATGAGTTGTGTGCCCACTCAAAATATCAAGAAGGTCTCTGCAGAGGAGCAAGAAAAAGTACATCAAACGAGTATCGCATAAAGGAAAATATGTTCAACAATAAACGAGATTAATTTTATAATTAGACCACATTAACAACGTGCCATAATTGAAATTGAAAGTTCAAGTAAATACGAAAAGCTATCAGAGTCATTCAAGAACAGATAAATATTCTTGAGCAAAAAAAAAAAAAAAGTACAGATAAATATTCACTTCATTCCAACGCATAGCAGATCATAAATTAAGCCAGAGAAAACTAAAATGAATGTGAAAAAGAGTGTATCCTTAATTTCCACAAAATAAAACAAAACAAAATAAAATCGACTTTTGATGATTGTGAAGGATGGCTGAATAATTACCTGAGAATTCACCAAAAGATCAAATATGCAGTTCCAAAAAGAAGATTTTTTTTTCCTCCCATTTCTAGCCTTTTCATCTCTTTCATTAGTGAAGCCTTTACCAAAACAAAAATCTAGGTTCAAAAATCATTCCGGGATTATTATGTGAAACAATCTGTGACAAAACTAAACCAAATAAAGAATCCCAGAACTTTCTCTGTTTTAACAAAATGAGAAACAAATCCTTGTTTTGTAGGTTATCAAAGTAGCGAAATTTCTTCTTCTTTTTTTTTTTTTTTTTTTTTTTTTTTTTTTTTTTTTCCACGCAGTGATCCACCAAAACTTCTTATTTAAAACTCGTAACTTTCAAGCCTGAGTAGTTTTGAAATAAAAAATCTACGTAGAGTACATCAAAACACAATCAAACTATGAAAAAACATATGCCAGTGAGCAGCCTTTCATGTGGCCAGCAAGCGATGACGGCTTTTGTTGTTTTCTACTTTCCATACCAAAAAAAAAAAAAGGAAAATTTATCTCTAATGAGAAAAGTGTAACGAGTATAAGTGAAAATGAATGAAATAATGAGTTAAAAAATGGACGTCTTATGTAACGACCCGCCTAGCACAGGCCGTTACCGTACATACATACATATCGTATATTTCGTACTTACTTATTTTATGTAAACAGCGGAATTTTTTTTTTTTTTTTATACAGTGTGACACACACACGAAGTCGTACGTAAGATATAACAAATATTAATTAAAGTCGTTTGGCGTATCTTAACTTAACTTAAAAAGCATAAATAAAATAAATTCAAAACGCGTAGCGGTTCTATAATTCCCACGGTTCACAGTCCGCCAAGTCTCGCCCCTCCATCTTGTATCAGCAATTGCTAGCAGGTTGTTTACCTACAGCATAGACGTAAGACAGTGAGCTTTCGCTCAGCAAGTACAACTGTCCTATACCGCGACACAATACAATAAGACACACATACATACATAACTTAATCATTGCATAATATCATATAGCTTAACATAACAGAACATAAAGTAACTTATCCTACATATGCATGAGCCATTTATGCTTTCTTATGCTTTCTTATCATTCATAACTTGCTTTCTTAGCTTATCTTAACATATGGGCCCCATAGGTGTCAATACCGGGCGCGCAACTATGAATTGGTTGGGGCGGCCAGTCCATTTCCAACACAATCCATAGTCCAACCCGACCTAACGCGGGTCGGTACGACACAGGCAACTTGTTTGCCATCATGACATTCTTTATCTTGTACTTAATCTCATTCTTAGTTAATTAGTGAACATGCTTCGTGATGTTCCACATAATTAAATCATAGCATATTTTAATCCTAACATGTTTCTAACATTTTTCATAACACTTTCCTTAGCATAATACATTTTACTTTTCATAACATGTTTCATGACATTTCATAAAGCATAGCATATAATCATAACATTTTGTAACATTTCCTAAATCCTAACATATAACTTTTATAGCACATTTAACATGTAACACTTCATCACCCATAGCACTTAACAATTTCATACTTAGGCAAGTATACACAACAAAGCCTATGCTGCAGGCGGAGTTGTACTTACCTTGTTCGTGTATGTTGTGTCCAAAGTTGAGCTGACCCTCGTCAGGACACTGTCGGATATTATATTCTGTAATAGAACAGAAGTAAGGGTTAGAAATGTTGGTAGTATAACCAACACTCTTATATAACCTTAGTTATATGCCCTTACTTATTTTTACATTATCCTACTTGGTTACATTAAGTAACCCTAGGGTTTAAATCTATTCTAATCGGATTATTTTTAACTTAGGTTTCAAAATCTTATTTCCTTAGAAAAGAAAACCTTAGGTTTAAGTATAAAAATCCTTTTTGTTTAACTTTGAAAACTAAAAATCTTAAAATGAGACGTATAAAATTATTGACTATTGAAAACTGCCTTTGGAACAGTTTCACAATGTCAATTATTAGTGTAACTGCGAAATTACCCTTTTTCTGTGTTGATTTTAGAAATCCTGTACAGGATTTTCCATATTTCCTGTACCGTTTTCGAAATCCATTTTCATTTTAAAAATCAAAGCTGATTCTGAACAACTTGTCTTCACGAAAGTTTTAGATATTAAAAATTTCTACAACTTTCGTGTTTTAGGTAAAACCTAGTTCGGACGTTTTCTTTGTCAAACACCCTGTGGAACCAAACCTGGCCGTGCAGGGGTCCTGGGCACTTCAGGCTCGGGTTTTGTTAAAAACAGAGGCCATTGGAGCCTCATTTTGCAAATCCGTCCGCGATGTCCACTAGGAAAAATTCTTCTTAACAACTTTTGTGTTTTGAGTTTTTCCAGATTCGGCCTCTAAAGGCCTCAAAAACTGTTTTTCCCGAAACTGGCCAATTCTACCCGAGTTGTCAGTTTTCGGTTTCAATTTCCGTTTACGTCCTATAACGTTCACCCTACCTCAACCGAACTCAGCGGGAGCCTAAATCAGTCATGCATCACATTTCTAACGTCCAATTTTCAACATGCAAGCCAATATTAAAATCATACAACCAATCATAAAACCCTAATCAATAACACAAGCACCTAACATGCATATTCTTTGCAACCACCAACAAACCCTAACCTATCAAGCACAACCCTAAATTTTTAAACTAAAGCAGCAATAACAATGAGCTTAAGCTCTTACAAACCTTGCTTAAAAATACATTTAAATTTCTCAAATGAAATTTAAATGGAAAGCTTAAAGGTTTAGTAAATTTTTACCTCACTTTTGGTCCAATTTGGACTTGGATTTCTTCCCCTTTTTCCTTTCACTAGCTGCTGACCTTGCTTGGCTAATGGGGTCCAAATTTTTCCAGCCTTCCTTCCCTTGAATTCCGGCCACCAACTTGCTCAAAAATTCCGGCCAAATGCTCCAAAATCCGGCCAAAATCTTGGCTTGGTTTTCCTTGCTTTCTCCTCCCTATAACCGGCCTTCTTGGCCAAGATGAGCACCAAAATTTTTCTTGGGTTCTTGGTTGGTATCCTAGATGAAATTGCAGACTTTCAAATCCCTAAATCACCTCTTAGATTCACCTTTTCTCTCTTGCCTTAGCCTTGCTCCACAACCGGCCACTCCTAGGAAATTGGGTGCCAAAATTTCCAAACTTTTTTTCCTTGCTTTCCCTTCACAAAAACCAACCCTCTCACTCTCTATTTCCTAGATCTTGGCTGAAATTCCACTCCTTTCTTCACTCCCTCAAATCCGGTTTGCTCAAGGAAGAAAATGGCAAGAGTTTAGTTGTCTTTTCTAATTTTTTTGATTTATGAACACCTCTATTTATAGAGGTTTGGAAGTCTTAAAAATTGCACAATTTGGTCCTTCAAATTTTCTGCAATCAGCCCTTAACCCCCCTCCTACAGCTGGCCGGCCACCAAGCTGAGAAACAAACACATTACTTTCCAAAAAAAATTTTTTTCATTAATAAAGCTAATGATGTAATAATAATAAAGTAAGTGATGTAAGCCTATCTTAAGGCTTGTTTGTCACTTTTAGTTATTAAACATGTAATATCCAAAATTTTTACGAACTCATGATTTTCTTGTATATAAGACATCTAAAGCTCGTATTATGTGTTTATGGGTAATTTTATGAAAATTATGAATATTAATACAAGATTCATGATTTTATCAGTATGAGGTTGAGTTCTTGGTAAATTAATTATGAGACTCCGTAACAGGCCTTTTTATGGAAAAAGGTATGACGGAATTTCGTAAACTCATGTTGGTCAAAGTTTGATCAAAAAGTCAAAAGTTGACCAGAATAGTCAGAGGTTGACTAGAGTAAGACGGTACGGTGTTATGATAAGCAGTATGGAAAAATATTGCAAAAACCGTCTTCATGATAGAGATAGCATGATTAGGTTTTACAAACCACCTTAGAAAAATCAAGCACCCGAGTAGGAATTAGAGACGAAAAAAAGGGCTCAGGAAAATAAGAAAAATTTTGTACTGTCCGTTTTCTTTTCAGCAAATAAATTTTGGTTAAATAAATACTGTGTTTGAGTGAACACAGTATTAGAAATATCTGTATTGGCTTAAAATGGATTTCTTGTTGGAGGAAGTAGCCAAACAAGGCATAAGGTGAATGACATCACCTTATCCCTAATTATGACATCATCATTAAGATAAGATAAGATTAGCTTAGGAAATTCAAAACTTGGTCATCAAGTTCTCCTATAGGGGGCAGCCACATGGAGGGTTTTTGTGCAAATTTTTGTGCAATTAGTTTTGCACCAAGGACTTTTGAGCAAAGGAGAATCAAATATTTGCAAAAAAAGCCCAAAATTTCCACCTATAAATAGGCTGCCATAGGGGGCGGTTTTGGCTTCAAAAAATTCTGAAAAACAGCCAAACTCTTGCCATTTTATCCCTCAAAAATCCGGACTTCTAAGTGTGAGCAAGAACGGAAGAAAATTTTGCAAAACCGAGAGCAATCGGAGTGTAGGGGTGGTCGGATTTCTAGTGAGAAACCAACAAAGTTTTGAAAAAATTTTGAGACCCATTTTGACCATTAGGGCCGGTTCTAGGAGCAGCAAAAGGGAAAGGAGAAAATCCCAAAAGCCAAGCCAAAACTCTTGATTCAAATCAAGGTAATCTCTTTAGACTTTAAACTTCTCAATTTAAGTTGCAATTGAGAGATTTAAATGTATTTTCCAAGGGTTTGTAAGAGCGTAAGCTCGATTTAAGTTTTTGCCTAAGTTGGATTTAGGGTTGCGCTTGATTTAGATTAAGGGTGGTTTGATTTATGAGTTTAAATTATGAGCTTGCATGGTTGTATGCTTATGTTTGATTGATTTTGTTAAATCGCATGTTAGGGTTCGATAAGTTGTATGTCCCCAATTGAGTTTAAGAATGATGGTTTGGAACGTTAGAAACCGCTGCATGTGTGTATTAGAGCTCCCGCGGTGGCTGGTTGAGCTAGGTTCCACGTCTAGGACGTAAAACGAACCCTAAACCGAAAACTGCCATTTTCGGGTAAACCTGACCAGTTTCGGGAAAAGTAAAATTTGAGGCCTTTAGAGGCCGAATTTGGAAAAACTTAAAACACGAAAGTTGTTCGGAACGATTTTTCCTAGAGGACAACGTGGGCCGTTTCCCAAAATAAGGCTCCAATGGCCTCCGTTTACCCCAAAACCCGTGGCTGATTCCCAGACCCAGTTTTCACTCAATTTTTCGGGGTCAGCCAGTTTCAAACAAAAACTGGGACGAATCTAGGCCGAATTGGAATTTTTGCAAAACACGAAAGTTTTAGTATTTTTCGAGAGCTACAACTTTTATGAAGAAAACTTTTTCAGATTACGAACCAATTTTTAAATTAGAATCGTTTTTCGAAGGGTGCGCAGGGAATTCGAAAATTCCTGCACCCCTAGTTTTATAAATGTTTTTAGAAAACTGTTTTTCTACTACAAACTATCGTTTTGATTATGGAAAACTGTTCCAAGGGCAGTTTTCAACCTCAAATGATTTTATAAAACATTAATCCAAGAGTTTGAATTTTTACGATTTAAGTAAAGGATTTCTATAAGTTAAAAATGAAGTTTTGGGATTAATTTCCCTAAATTTTCCAAGTAAGGGAAATTAATTTTTCAAGTTAGAATATAGCAAGCGACTAGTTTACGAAAGGTAACCGGGAGATATACCCGAGTTACTGGGCTTAGCCTCAAAGCCCAAGGTTGACCATAGTTGACCAAGGGTTGACTATTAGTTGATCAGATATCGACTTTAACCCAACAGTTAATTAAGGGTTACCCAATGTAATCCTATAGGATACCAAGGCATGTGTGGGGGGACATATAACTAGAATGTTGGAAAGGTTACCAACTTTTATAGGATTCTTATCCTATGTTCTTTTAATAACAGGAAGGAACCTGCAATTGCAATCCGAGTTAAGACATCAGAACCCGGAATCTAGCAAATCAGGCAAGTATCAAACCTCACCTACAGTATTAAAATAGTAAAGACTATTTTCAAGTATACTTGCTATGTTGTGCCATGATGTGTGATGCAGTGCTATGTTTATAAAAGTGCTATATTTATAAAAGTGCTATGTTATAAAAGTGCTATGTTTACAAAAGTGTTATGTTTATAAAAGTGCTATGTTCACAAAACTGCTATGTTTACAAAAGTGCCATGTTTACAAAAATGCAATGGTTCCAGAAGTGACATGTTTTCAAGAAAGCCATATTATGGCAAATGTTAAGTATGATATGACATAGTGACATCATGAAATATGTTCACTAATGTTAAATCACATGGTAAGATAATCAAGTAAGGTGTCGTACCAACCTCCCCTAATCAAGGGGGCTACAGTTTAGTATTACCTTCCGTGATCGAAATTCGTGATCGTGAAGGGTCCAGTTAAAATTCCCAGAACTGTTAGGGCCTTGCAAACCCTAGCTTTATCTGGAGGCTGCGCGCTTTTGGTACGAACACTACGGGCCCACAGTTAGGACAAGATAATAAAGATTGAGTCTATAATGAAACATAAGACATTCAATCAATCATAAATGGTTCATGCATGAGTTAGTGTTGTTTGTCATGTTCTCAAGATGCTTATAATGTATTGTGAGATTATGTTTGAACTTGCTGGGCGAAAGCTCACCTTTATATTTCATACTGTAGGTAAGAAGCCTGCAATTTAATTGGTGGGCTATGCGGACGATGTGGCGGGTGAAGGGCGGTGTGGGATACCACTACGCATAAATTTTCCGCATTTGATTTTCAGTAGTATGTTAATATTTCAAAAATAAATTATGTTTTGTTATTTGTAAGTAGTTTAAAGACATAAAAAGTTACTATCAGTATAGTCCGTTATATAACAAGCTTTTCTTTATAAGATAACTTACGTGTATACGTTTTAAAAAAAAAAAAAATTATCTCAAATTTTCAAGTAAAGAACAAGTATGTATGGTGTCGACCTGGCTTGGGAAGTCGGGGCGTCACAAAACAGTCCATTTTTAATTTAACACAGGTATTTCCAATACTGGATTCAATTATACACAGTATTGATATTTCAAACTGCAGTCCAAAATTCATCTGTGTAAAACCGAACTGTATAAAAATTTTCTCATAACTTGGAACTACTTGACCAAAGATATTCTAATTAATGTGCTTGATTTTCTATGGTGGTTTTGAATCCTAAACATATCATTTTAATCATAAAAATGACTTTATGCAGTACAATTCTATACTGCGAATTATGTAATCGTACAGCCTTTTTCTTTAACTTTTTGGGTCAATCTTTGGCTTTCTCGTCCGCCATTGACTTTCTTGTCAACCGCTGACTTTCCCGCCAAGTTTTGACTCTCGTGGTCAACAGTTGACTTTTTGGTCAACCGTCGACGTTTTTCGATCAAACTTTGACCAACGTAAAAATTTTGGCGATTTTGCTCCTTTTCGCCTAAAAGGTCATTTGCTTGATTAAGCAATCATTTTCGAGTCTTATAAAATCATAAAACTCACAAAACGTAATAAAAACCCTTAACCGGCTTTTTCATGCATACCTTCATAATTTGTACAAATTCCTTAAAACAAAAGAAATTGTATTATTGTGGAAATACTTGGTATTACATCTTAGAGAAAAGAATAAAAGTTTACCTCCTCTGAATGGATGCATCAGTGCTGTGTTTTCTCAAATCTTAAAGAGAAATGGGATAGTACAATGATTCAGAGTTGTTCTTATACAATGCCAAAACTTAAGAATATAATTACAAGGAACTCCATACTGCTATTAAAAAAAATTTTTATTTTTTATTTTTTGCCTTTGAGGATTTTAATTCTAATATCTTTCTGTCTAGGGGTTAGGATTTTAGGAAATAATTATCTGGAGCATTAAATGAGAATCCAGGGCCAAAGTTCTTAAACTAGAGCTCTATCAAGTATCTTTTAATATGCAGAATCTGCAATAAATTTATTTCTGGATATCAAAATTATTAACCATCTTTTCATAGCATTTACTAACTTACAATGTTTGTAGGGGGGAAACCAAAAAAGAAAGAAAAACCAATAAAACAAGGGAAAACCAGTTAATGCAATTTGAGGAAATCGTTTCTGCTCATTGTGACATAGATTTTCAAATTTTCTGTCGTTTTATACTAATTTGGTTTGTTCAATTGTCCTTCTAAAATTTTTTTCATTTGCTCTTGTGCTCGTTTTATTTTGTATACAGATTCAAGGAAATTAAAAATATTGGTTTTCTTGGCATAAGATACAACTGAATAATTACACACTTGATTAGTTAAAATGAAAGAAGCTGATAGTGATATGAACATGCTTTTGAGTAATTTAAGTAGCAAAGAGACACTGATCAGAAACGCTTTCCAGAGTCGGCAATTAATCCGTTTCCGAGATCGGATCAAAAGATCATTTACCTTGAAGAAAGTAAAAGGTCTAGGAGAGTGTATTATGAAGGTTAAAGGGAAGAAGAGGAATTTGAAACTATTAAGATATTGAGCTTTCATCTTAAAATGTCAACATGTTAAGTGCAAGTGCCCAATACCCTTTTATTACTTAATTTTGTTGTTGTGTTTTTACGATGTGGGACTCGAGTTTTTTTTTCTTACCCATAACACGACCCCGCAAGATGATGCTTTATTTAAAATCACCAGTCTTGTATTGAATGGATTGAACCGCTTGTTTGAGCTTATTGGACTCTGATACCATATGAAAGTTAGAGAGAAGAGAAGGAAATTGAGACTGGGATTGAGTTTCCATATTAAAAATTTAGCAGTGAAGTGACCTAATTCCCTTATATGTTTATCATTGTTGTGTTTTAATGATGTGAAACTCGGATACCTAGTGGACGGCTAAATCAAGCACTACAAAGCAACACTAATGTTTTGTTTAGTTAGTAAAATCTAAAACTAATAACATAAAATAAATAGAAATCATAAAGAAAGAGACAATTAACACAACAAAATATGAATACACCAGCTCAAATCGGAGATCTTTATTAACAACAAAATATGATAACAAAGATATTAGAATTACGAGTCTGCTAGAAACTCTATCAGCTATAGAAAGGAGAAGGATTAGCTTCAATATAACTGTTTGGATGATGATACTTTCAAGACATGATTTTAATATTTCACTTTATGAGAATTATCAATAAGATAAATAATAAATAAAATACAATTTTATTTGTAACAATAAAGAAAAAAACTTTTCACGTTTAATAGAAGCTTACAAATATTGTGAGTCTAATTTGCTGCGATCTAATGTGATTTAGACGGTCTTTCAAATGTTCCATTTACTCGATCGAATGCAAGCATCGAGTTAGGAAAAGGGTAAAATTAAGATGCACATGCTAATCTGCTATGAAAAAACCATATCGACCTCCAGTTATGTAGCTGCGAAGTTAATTATATAAACTTTCTTAAGAAACATAGAAAGACTAGGCTGGAAATATGTCGTGCATATGAACTATAAACTAGCTGCGGAAAGAAATTCAAGGAATTATTCAAGCAAGTTCAAATTTTGTTCATGACATAACATTTGCTAATACAGTTTCAAACATATTTGATTCAAGCAATGTTTAGGAGAAGCACAACTCCTGCGGATGATGCATTCATCAAACTGCAAGAGAAGGTACCTCGTCCTGTCGCCAATGTTCCTCGCCAAACTCATACCACCTGATCAGGCTGTGATCCGCAAGCGTGTTTTCACTGCACTTAGGGCAAAGCTCATCAGTGCAGAGAATAAACTTCTTCAAATGCACAGCTCTTTCACTGATTTCCCCATTAACTCTCTGGAAGAACAAGTTTTGCTCAGGGCCATGCTGTGGATTGAAATCAGCCACGACGGAATGCGTCAAGTTTAGCACCTCTAAGTGCTTCATGTTCGTCAGCAAGTGCAACACAGCGTCCTTGTACACCACAACGCACTGAAGGCTCAAGACCTTAAGATTTGGGACGTGAGCTATGATGGCTTTGGCGAAATCTAGGTGAAAAGGGCTCAAGATTTTCATCTCTGAGAAATTCTTGCAATGAGTGCCAAGAGAACTCAAAATGTTTTCGCTACGATAAATGTATGGAATGGTCAGCGAGTGAAGGTCCTTCCAATATTTCACCGCTTCTTCAAAAGCCTCCATGTCTATCTGATTCCATGCTGGAAGGACCAGTCTCTTGAGATTCGGGGTCCTGCAAGTAAAAGTGCCGATTTAGTCACTACCTAGATGTTTTTTCTTTCTTAGTAAATCAAATAAATAACATTTATAAAGCCAAAAAAAAAAAAAAAAAAAAAAAGCACCTTTGGGCAGCAGAGATCAACTCTCTTCCCTTTATGTATGTATAGAAATTGAAAATCAAACAAGTCATGTTTCCACGACTGAGATTCAAAGCTGCATTCAAGGCTAGCTTTAGCCTGTTGCCTGATTCTTCATTAATCATGTAATAAGGACTTAGGGCAACTCTGACCAAGTTGATTTTCGATGTAGTCAGATCGACAGTTTCCCATAGCTCTGCGTCTTTAGAGGTTGCCCGCCAGGACCTGCAGGTACGGGCCGCACCCATAACCAAGTCAACTATGTTGAGGGACAAGAGTATCCGTACCAGCAAGTCGTTGGGTAAATCAGCCCAACCAGTAGGTCTTGTGCTTTGCCTATCCATCTTTCCAAACAGTTTATGTCTGCAACGTGCAGAAATAGAAACTTAGCAAGCAGGAAATCATGATACTGTACATCATCAAGGGCAAAAGCTAGGAGATATGGACAAGAACAATGTAAATTAACTCTCGAAATCACTCAATTAGATGTTTTATTCGTATATATTTGAGCAAGAACTACCGTTAGTTGAAGGGAAATATCAGACAATGACTTGCTACACTTTCTAGTAAGATCATTGACAAAACCAAACAATTGAACGGAGACGTAAAAACTGCCCATCTGATTCATCTATTATAGCTTTAGTTGATTTTAATCTCCATGAACAAAGAGTTAATGTGTGATTAATGCCTGCTATTTAGTCTGTAAATTGGAGTTAGATGGTCCGGTCAGAAGTATAATCGTGTAACATGACAAGAAAAATAGTGATGCAGGAATAGAACTGCACTTTGCAAGTGTATGATTTCATCCGTGTTCAAATCCTTAAAATTATAAATTAGGACTTTCAAAGTTATTCTCCTAATAGTAAAAATAGAAGTAAAAACTATACCAAACAAGCCCTTTATACCATAACCCCTCGATGAAAAAGCCGCTACGTACTTTATAATTATGCGTGAAAATGTTATTCATGCAAAATAGGTATTGATAAAGAGATAGCTGAAACTACTACTTAAGTAGCTAAGTAACAAGAAAACATTAATTAAGATTCATAACCACATAAGATAAAAGAAATTATGACAAGATTATGCAAACACATGAAGTGTCGAAGAGTAAGGTAAATTTACCGGATACAACTTCTGCTCTTGTAGGTGATATACAAAGAGTTTGTGTCCACTCCAAATATCAAGAAGGTCGCTACAAAGGAGAAAGAAAGAGAACATCAAACGAGTATCACGTTAAAGAAAAATATGTTATGCACGAAACAAAGAAGCATTTATAAGTTAAACCACGTTAAGAACGTGCCGTAATTGTAATAGATGCTTCGCGAAAGTTCTACAAAGAATAGTTAGATTATTCATATAATCAATGCTGACATGTAGACTTATGGGGGTGTTTGGTTCACCTATTTGAACTCAAATTTTTCAATTCAATTTTTATCTTTTTCTGAAAAATTTTTTGTCTTTTCTGAAAAAGTCAACAAAAATTACTATTAAAACTTAAAAATCTTAACTCAAACTCAAACACCAAACACCCCCTTAGAAGTCCGAATATTCGAAAAGAGGCACATCGAACATCCAATAATCTGTCAAAAAATCTTGGAATTTTCTTTGTATAAGCAATCATAGATCGATTTACTTGAACCAACAAAAGAAACCAATGTATCTTAAAACTAAATCAGTACATGGAACTTGAAAACATAACTGAAGTCAGGCTTGAGTCTAGATAAGTTCGTGTAAATATGAAAATCTATCAGTCTTTCAAGTACGGATTAGTTTTCTTTTCATTCCAACAAATCGGAGATAATAAACAAAGCCCGCGAAAACTGAAATGAATGTGAAAAGGAGTATCCTTCCGCAGCAAAAAAAAAAAAGACCGGTGTATTCCCAAGAGATTTCACCTAAAGATCAAACATGCAATCCCAAAAACTTTTTCATCTATTTTGTTTGTGAAGCCTCTACCAGAACAAATTAACTTTTAGGTTTAAAATCATTCCGGGTTCATGTGCAGATCTGTGGCAAAACTTTATAAAAGAAAAGAATCCTACTGAGAAGCAAACATCTTTTCATGCAATCAAAGTACCGAAATTCATGTTTTTTCCACACAATCCAGCAAAAGTTTTTTCTTGTAAGAACTTGTAGCTTTCACACCTGTGTCTATTGAAGTACAAAATCTACCTAAGACTACATTTATTAAATAAAATAAATAAATAAATAAATAACGTATTAAACGATATGTAGAAACAGACCAGTGAGCTGCCTTTCATGTGGCAACGAAGCGGCTAACAGATTTTGGTGTTTTCTAATTTCCGTCAAAAAAAAAAAAAAAAAAAAAAGGAAGGAGAAAACAAAAAGATAGGAAAATTTCTCTAAAATGAGAAAAAGATAATGCATATAGGAGAAAATAAATTAAATAAAGCGGACAGAAAATGAACATCTTAGAGCAAAGAATAAGTTTACCTCCTCCGAATGTATACCTCAGTTCTGTATTTTCTCAAATCTTAAAAGATAAATGGAATACAATTATTCAGGGTTCACTAATCGTTATATAGATGCCAAAACTTTCAAAATAATTACAAGGAACTCCATACCAGATAAGCTGTCATTCATTACAAAATTAAAAAGGATACCAAAAAAAAATGTGGATTTTATTTTTTTCTGGCCTTTCTGTAGCAGGATTTTAAATTCATTATTTTTCTGTTTGGGATTTTAGGAAATAATTATCTGGAGCATTAGATGAGAATCCAGGGTCAATGTGCTTAAACTAGATGGCTATATTAAGTACCTTTAATATGAAGAATCTGCAATTAATAAAAGTTATTGCTGGATATCAAATTTAATCGTCTTTTTCATAATGTTTATTAACTTGCGACGTTTCTAGTGGGGGGGAAAAAAGAGAGAGAAAAAGGGTGACAAATAATAAAATAATGAAAAACCAATACAATTTGAGGAAATCATCATTGCTCGTTGTAACGTATATTTTAAATTTTTCTTTCGTGTACACTTAATTAGTTAAAATTACGAAAGAAGCTGATCTGAACATGCTCATAGTAGCAAAATACAACTGGTGTTGAATGCTCTAGTTCAAATTGGATATCTTTATTAGCAACACATAATAATAACAATATATAGGAATTACGAATCTGCGCTAGAAACTAGCCGTTTTTTCCTTTAAATGAATCGTCTTCAGAATCACAACCTTACTCCGAATCTAAAGCTCGCTTTCAGACCTCGTCCTATTCTAAGCTTGAATTGTCGCATACTCGCTCCGACTTCTATCTGCCTTTAACACCTCCTCATCAGCCTTACTCCAGTTCGTCACAATGCATGACAACAAGTTGAAAGCAATATATTTAATCTTAAGAAACCCTTTTACTCTTACTCTGAAGAGAGAGCGCGCGCACCAAAAAAAAAAAAAAAAAAAGATTTTCCACATGAGATCACCAAAACAATAAATTCCTAAATTTGAGTTTAACTCCATCAAATCTTAGCTAAGATATCCATATCAACCAATTGGATTTTAAACTTGCAGCTCAAATCTCCATCCATATAAAGTCATACTTAATCGGAAATTAAATCTTCTTTTTATCTCAAACAACTTGATCGCAATATATCAAATTATAGAAGTCAAACGTACTTCAAATCTAAAATTTATACAGTTGATAAGTTTTTTGAAATTAAATATCAATTAAATATGGGACTAAAAATTCCAATAGCGGCCTTTTTACTTCTGCTTCTATATATATAAAAAAAAGGGGGAAACCCCCCCCCCCCCCCCCCCCCCCCCCCCCCCCAAACATCTTTGAAGGAGGAAGGAATAGCTTCAGTGATACCGTTCGGATGATATTTTTAAGACATATAAATTTGATTTTATTTGATGAAATTGATCAATAAATAGTAAACTTAAATTAAAAAAAATTTATTTTCAACAAAAAAAAAAAAAAAACACTTTTCACGTTTTTAACGAAGCTAATTACAATATGTAAGTCTAATTTTGCTGCGATCTATTGTGATTGAAGACGGTCTACCAAAAAGCATCGAGTTAGGAAAAGGGGAAAAGATGCACAAGCTAATTATCAACTTTCTTGAAAAACAAACAAAGCTAGAAAAATATCCTGCATAAAAAGTGCAAACTGGCTGTAAAAAATTAAACGAAATTATTCGAGTAAGTTCGAATTTATTCATGAAATAACATGTCCTAATACAGTTTCAGACATATTTGTTTAAGCTATGTTTAGGGAGAGCACAACTCCTGTAGACGATGCATGCATCAAACTGCAAGAGAAGGTACCTCGTCCTGTCGCCAATGTTCCTCCTCAAACTCATGCCACCAGATCACCGAATGATCAGTAATCGAGTTTCCGTTGCACTTAGGGCGGCGGAAATCTGTACAGAATAGAAACTTCTTCAGGTGCAAGGCACATGCAATGATTTCCCTGTCTATGCGCCCGAACAACATGCTGCGGTCAGGGCTACGCTGTGGATCGATATATGCCACCAGGACATGAGTCAAATTGAGCACCTCTTCATGTTCCTCAGCAAATGCAACGCAGCGTCCTCGTAGACCACAGTGTACTGAAGGCTCAAGACCTTAAGATTTGGGACGTGTGCAATGATGGCATTGGCGAAATGAATGGGAAAAGTACTCAAAATTTTTAGCTCGGAGAAATTCTTGCAATGAACACCAAGAGATTTCAAAATTCTTTCGCAACGATACATAAATGGAACGGTCAGCGACTCAAGGTCCTTCCAGTACTTGACCACATCTTTGAATGCCTCCAAGTTTATCTGATTCCATGCTGGTAGGACAAGTCTCTTGAGTTTGGGGCTCCTGCAAGTAAAAGTGCCGATTTTGTTACTGTAATGCCTGAATATATTAGCTAATTAAAGAGTTAGCGCCTTTTAAACTACTTATTATAAGAGTTATTTTATAATTGACTTGCTAGCTTAGTAGACGTTACATTTTTTAGTATCAGAGCACTACTATTCTAGAGAATAATTAGTACGTCATGGGATCAAGAAACTCAGTCAACATTAGCATTAGATGAATTTGCTAAAATTGTTGTTTTGGAATTATTTTTTAATTGAAGACATTTAAATCACAAAATTTCGAGGACGAATTTTTTTTAAGGTGAGGAGGATTGTAATACCTGAATATATTAGCTAATTAGAAAAGTAGTTAATTTTAGACTAGTTATAAGAGTTATTTCATAATTGATATGCTAGCTTAGGGGGCGTTACATTTACTGTCTAGACGGTTTCTCTTTCTACGTAAAACATGTAAGTAAAATTTACGAAGTGAAAAGATTGTACCTTTGAGCAACAGAGATCAACTCTTTTCCCTTTATGTATAGATGGAAATTAAAGATCAAACAAGTCATATTTCCATGACTGAGATTCAAAGCAGCATTCAAGGCTAGCTTAGCCTGTTGCTTGATTCTTCATCAGACGCAGAATAAGGCGTTCTGGCTATCCTGACCAAGTTAGTTCTCATGGAACTCAAATCGACAGTTTCACATAGGACTGGGTCATTACAGGCTGCCCACCAGGACCGGCAGGTTCGGGCCGCACCAGTAACCAAGTCCACAATATTTAAGGACAAGAATATCCGTACCAGCAAGTCATTTGGCAGATCTGTTCAACTGGTAGGTCTTGAGCTTTTCCTATCCATCTTTCGAAACAGTTTATACCTGCAACATGCAGAAACAGAAACATGGTGAGATATTAAATATAGACATCACTCAAATAAATGAATTTTGCATATAGATTGGAACTAGAACTACCATTAGTGGAAGGGAAATATCAGAGTAAACCAATTAGTTAGATGTTCCGGTCGGAAGTCTAATCGTCTGTCTAACGTGACAAGAAAAATACTGATGCAAGCACAAAATGGCCCTTTGCTAGTGTATGTTTTCATCCATTTTAAAACCTTAAAGAATCTACCTAGGAAAAAACTAAATGCATTGTCCTGAAACATGACTACTTCCAAAAAAATTACAAGTGGTTAAAGCTATGCAAATTTAACCACAGCTTCTATAAGACTTTGTTTTAAAAATAACAATCGTATGTAACATTTTAACTTGTTATGTGTCTAAATCATAGGCGAAATACCGGTGAGAAGTAGAATGACCCTGCAGCCTGTTGAAGTAGTTAAAAAAAGGAGTCTCAGAATGCCCTCTCTTGGCAATGAAAACTTTATATTCCCATTAGTAAATAGTAAAATTACGAGAGTTGAGTTTGGATTTTCAATTCTAACTTTTTGTTTCTACTTTACATTTGATCACAATAAAGGGAAAAAAAAAAAAAAAGCCTTGTTTATGAGTTACAAGGCTCCTTTATAAGTATCACTCAAATGAGAATTTTAAAAAGCTAGGGGTTTTACGGCTATTCTTCTACTACGTAAATAAAAGTACAAACTGTCCCAAACAAGCCCTTAATGCCGTAACCCTCGACATTGAAACCCGCTATGTACAGTTTCCTGCATGGATTGGTTATTCATGCAAAATAGTTAACGATTATAAAGAAATGGTGGAAACAATTAATGTAAGTAGCAAAGTATAAGAAAATTATTAGATACATAATGATATAAGATACAAAAGTAATAAGAGAATCAGAACACAAGTGCCGTAGTTGTAAATTTCCTTTACCACAAATTTACCTGATACAGTTCCTGCTCGTTAATGTGATACAAATAGTTGTGTGTCCGCTCCGGATATCAAGAAGATAGGAGCAAGAAAAAGAACTTCACAAGAGTAGCACGTAAAAGAAAAATGTGTTATGCATGAAACAAGAACTTTTATAAGTTAAACCACATTAATTAAGAACATGCCATATAATTGCAATCGAAGCCTCGCAAAAGTTCTACAAGTATTACCGGCCGGAAGAGTAATATTCTTATAATTAAGCTGATACATAGACATAGGAGTCCGAATATTCAAATATAGGCACATCCAAAACATTTTGTCCAAAAACCCTCGGCAATTTCTTATATAGGCAATCAAAGATCGATTTATTTGAGTCAATAAAAAAAAGCAACCACTCCATTTTAAAACTAAGAGATCAATACACGGATAAGATTTCCAGTACAATTACTAACATAACTGAAGTCCCTCATGCTTGAGAATCTCAGGCTTTCTTCCAAAATTAAGCTAAAATCTATTAGAATATAATTCCGCTACAAGTTAACATTCTTCATTCCAACGCATAGTAGATAATTAAAATTAAGCTGAAGAAAATCAAAATGAGTGCGAAAAAGTGTAACGTTCCACAACCAAAAAAAAAAAAAAAAAAAAAGGCTTTTGATGATTGTTAAGTAAAAGAGAACAAGTGAATTTCTTTGAGAATTCACCAAAAGATAATAAACATGCAATCCCACAAATCAGATTCCTTTCACCTATTTCAAGCCTTTTCATACCTTTTGTTAGTGAAGCCTTTAAAAAAAGGTTTAAAAAATCATTCCGGGCTTAATTTGTGGCTAAACTAATGCTTCGTTTGATTCTCAAGTGTGAACCTAAGGTTTTCATATTAGTTTTTGTCTTTTTTTGAAAAGTCAACAAAAATTATAACTAGTTTTTAAAAAGTCAATAATCTTCAACCTAAAAATTTTATTTCAAACCTGTGATACAAACGAAGCTAAACAAAATGAAGAATCTGCTAGAACTTTGTCCTAGTCAACAATGACAAACAAACCTCTTTCATGTTATCGAAGTAGAAAAATTCTTGGTATTTCCACACACTGATCCACCAAAACTTCTTATGAATTAGAACTTGTAACTTTCACGCTTGATCACTTTTGATTTTTGAAATACAAAATCTACCTATACACAGAGTACATCAAAACACAACAACGTAGAAACAGACCAGTGAGAGCAGTGGTACATGCGGCAATGAAGCAACTGACGGCTTTTGTTGTTTCTACTTTCCATTAAAATAAAAATAAAAATAAAAATAAAAGGAGAGAGAGAATAAAAGGAAAATTTTCTCGTCTAATTTGAAAAGTGTAACGCACGTAAGAGAAAATGAATGAAACAAAGAGAGAAAAAGAAAATGGACATCTTAGAGAAAAGAATTCAAGTTTACCTCCTCTGAATGGATGCTTCACTGTGTGTTCTCAAATCTTAAAGAGAAATGGAATACAAATTTGTCAGAGTTCACTAGTTCTTATATACTATAGATGCCAAAACTTGGAAAATTACTCCATACCAGATATTTGCTGCCATTCATTACAAAATTGACAAGGAAAAAAAATGATAATAATAAATAAAAATAAAAAAAAAAGAAAAGAAAAGAATAGAAAAGCTGATTTAATTCTTTTTTGGCCTTTCTGTAGCAGGATTTTAAATTTTATTCTTTCGATGTAGGGTAATTAGGATTTTAGGAAATAATTCTCTGGAACATTAGACGAGATAATCCAGAGACAATGTACTTAAACTAAAAATGTATACAAGTTGGCAAAATCTGCAATAAATTGACAGTTGACCGTCTTTCCATAGCATTCAATAACTTAAATATAACATATATGTATTTGTATATGTGTGTATATATATATAGAGACAGAGAGAGAGAGTGCCAAATAAAATAAGGAATAACCAATGCGATTTGAGGACATAGTCATTGCCCTTTTATTATGTTGATATTCACGTTTCTCTTGGTTTAGCCCTTCCCTAATTCAAATTCTTCTATTTCTGCTTATGATTTCGTCCTAGCCTTCTAATGTTAAAACCTTTGAATGCTAATTGATTAAGTACTTATAATTCCTGTTAAGTAGATGGAAACCGAGTAGCGGCTTTCGGGTCGTTACATTTTTGTTGAAAATTCACTAGATAAATCTTTCGTTCGTTACGGGCTATATTTCCACTTCAAATATACCAAGAAGAACGACTTAGGGGCAAGAAACGACCAACAATAATTTCATCAAACAACCAAATGACATTGAGAACATGCCTTATTTGTAACCGAAGCTTTGTGTTATTTAAAATAATTGGAAGAGTGGGATAATTCATTCTATAAAAGTTTGATCTATATGGATTTAAAGTACCAAATCTTTGAACATACAAATATCGAACATCCAAAACATATTCTGTTAGAAAACCTAACATACCAAATATTTGAACATAAACTAAACATTAAACGTCATAAACAATCTTTTAAAAAACCTTGGCATTTTCTTTTATAGTCAATACAAGACTAAGTTCTCCAAATGACACTTGACACCTCAAACAAGGAACGAATATATTATTAAACCCAAAAATCGTAAATGGATATTTCAAAATAATATTGAACTATTTGGTTGGTTTCCAACCATTTTGTAATCCAGGGAAACCTTCCACAACTAAAAAAGTATCAAAGAAAAACATGTTCGTGACTATGGACTGGTGTATTTCTATGAGATCTCACCATAAAATGTAACACGCAATCTCGTAGGAGTTTTTTCTTTTTGGGTTCAATGGTCTCCTTTGGCTTTTTCAGACATTTAGCTTTTTATTTTTCTTCTTTGTTAGTAACATTAGAGTGGAGAATTTGGTATTGGATGAGTTGACCAGAGGGGCCAACCTAGTTAGGATATTATGAATGCTCTTATATTAGTTATTCCCTCTCGTCATTTGCCAAAAAAATACCA
Source organism: Ficus carica (assembly GCA_009761775.1). Classification (NCBI taxonomy): domain Eukaryota; kingdom Viridiplantae; phylum Streptophyta; class Magnoliopsida; order Rosales; family Moraceae; genus Ficus; species Ficus carica. The sequence goes on from CM019750.1 coordinate 2,607,159, forward strand.
CACAACAGGTGTATTTCTTTTAAATGTAAGGTTAGTCAAGCCTTTACAAAACAAATATGGATTTCATATTCTATCCGTGTTATCCTTCAAACAATCTATGTCAAACAATTTGCAGCAAATTAGAAATATGAAAGAATCATAAAAGTTTTCGTAACAACAACAAGAAACTAAAACCTCCTCTTATTACCTAAGCAAAGTTCAAAACATGTTCAAGGTTGTTCCTTACAAAGATGCCCAAAATAGATTGTTTTTAGCATGTGAATTTGAGCGAGAAAATCAAGTTAGATCTCTGAGCCACCTCTTTTGTAGCATCAAGCTGGGATTCTGAAAAAGGTGATCAGATGCATATGCTAATACGATGCGAACAAACGTTACGAAACTATTTATATATAGCCTAGTGCCAGGTTAATCATCAACTTTCTTAACAAATATAGAGTTGACTGGAAATATGTCCCGCATATATAATAAGTGAAAACAAGTTGCAAAAAGAAAAGAAAATTGCCCAAGGAAGTTCAAACTTTATTCATGAGTACATAACAAGTGCTCATAGTTTAGTTTCCAACTTTTTTTTTTTTTTTTCCAGAAATGTTCACAACAGTACAACTCTTGCAAATGATGCGTGCATCAAATCGTAAGAGAAGGTATCTCATCCCGACGCCAATCATCCTCGTCAAGATCATAACACCTTAATATATTGTCATCCTCGACCACGTTGCACTTCGGGCAGACCCGCTCTGGGCAGGTAAGGAACTTTTTGAGGTGCAAGGCGCATTTAGTGATTTCATCATCAATTCCTTGCAATTCCATGCCCGCTTGAGTGAGATCTGCAACGAGGACATGCATCAAATTAAGGACCTTCAAGTTCTTCAGGCTCTTCAGCAAATGCAACAGAGCCTGCTTGAAAGCTGCAGTGTGCCGAAGGCTCAAGACCTTAAGCCTCGGGACAGTTGCAATGATGGCCTCCGCTAAACCAAGGTCAATTGAGCATGATGATTTCATCTCAGATAAATTCTTGCAGTTTGCACCAATTGAACTCAGAATTTCCTCGTAACGAAACACATATGGTAAAGTCAGGGACTCAAGGCACTTCCAGTACTTGACAGCCTCTTGAAATGCCTCCACACTGAACTGAAACGACGACTGTAGGACAAGTCTTTTGAGATTAGGGCTCCTGCAAGAATAAGTCCTGATTTTAGTTCCTGCCTAGATGGTTTCTCTTTCCAAATTAAACATGTCGGTAAAATATAAGTAGGAATCAGTAGTACCTGTGAGCCACAGAGATTAACTCCTTGTCCTCTATGTAAAAATTGAATGGGAAAACCAAACAAGTCACCTGTCCACAACTGAGATTCAAAGCACTATTCAAGACTAGCATCAGCCTGCTGCTTGAATACTCCTCGTCGGACATGGAATCTGAACTTCCGGGAATATCAATCAATGAGTTGGATTTCTCCAACGAATTCATATCAACTATTTTCCAGAGGCCCGGGTCACAAGCTGCTTTGCGCCATGTACGGCAGATTCGGGATGCACCAGTAGCTAAGTCTGAAATGTTTAGCAACATGAAGATTTTCACAAGCAAATTACAGGGCATTTCATCCCAGCCGGTTGGTTTAGATATTTTCTTATCCATCTTTAAAAACAGATAATGCCTGCAATGCAAAAATCGAAACATTGTGAGAAGGCGATCGTATTGTGGGCTAATAAAATGTTGAAATTATGAAAGCACCCAAATAAATGAATATTAATGAGTAAACTTTAGAACCAGAACCGCTTTCGTAAAACAGAAAAAGAAAAAGAAAAAAAAAAGGGGAAGAAAGAACCTGAACTACCATCACTTGAATCAAAACATCAGACACGAATGAGTAATTCTGATACTTTTTTGGCAACCCTTTTTTTTTACTATATTTATGTATATTTTTTCTTCCTATCTAGACCCAATTCAAAGCAAGAGAAGTCATATAGGAGTTTAAACCAAATCGAAATTTTAATTTATAAGCATTGTGCAAAAAAAAAAAAAAAAAAAATGAAACCTTGTGTTTTGTGGTACATGGCTCATCTAAAAGTATATCATCTAGATGAAATTTTAAAAACCTAGTTAGGGCATATGCGACTCTTCTTCTACTATGCAAAAATGGAAGTAAAAACTATCGGAAACAGGCCCTTGATATCTTACTTGAAGGTAAAACCCGCTACGTAGAATATCCTGCACGAATCCGTTATGTACTCATAATAGATAAAGATAAACCGAAATTAGAAACTATTAATTGAAGTAGCGAAGTCATAAGAAATTATTTTGATATATGCATAAGATACGAAAATCATAAGACAGAACACTGATTATGCTATGGTGTAAATAATAAAAACAAGCCCTTAATGCCCTAACCGCCCTAGAAGCTAAAACTTGCTATACATGTTCTATATCCTTTCTGGGTTCGTTTAGTATTAAAGTAGTTACAGATAAAGAGATAGTAGAAACAATTAATTAAAATAGCAAACTCAAGAAAATTTTTACATACATCGCTGCACAAGATACTAAAATAATAGGACGGAACACCAATGTCATGATGTAAATAATAAAAACTATCTGAAACAAGCCCTTAATGCCCTAACCTCATAGAAGCTAAAACCCGCTACGTACATTATGCTGCATGAATAATCCGTTACGTACTCAAAAGAGTTGAACATTAAGGGATATTAGAAATTAGTAATTGAAGTAGCAAAATCATAAGAAAAATTTCAGATACATGGCTGCATAAGATACAAAAATTATGAGACAAAACACTTACCAGATACAGCTTCTGCTCCTTACTGTGATACAAAGAGTTGTGTTTTCACTTCAAAGATCATGAAGATCGCTACATATGAGGCAAGCAAAAGAGCATAAAGCATTTTTCAAAACAAAAAATAAATAAAAAATAAAGAAATAAAAAGCATGAAGTGAGTAACACATAAAAGAAAAAAATATATATATCACACATGATAACGTAGTAATTGCATAAGAAAAGCTTATGATACTTCACAGAACCAACAGAACACTCTATCTTAGACTAAAAACATACATGGATATATAAGCTCATAAGCTTGCCTATTAACATTGTGAACATGAAATAAATCTCAGGCTTTCTACTGAAATCAGTCTAGATAAATTTGGCTGATCAATATGAAAATTAAAAAAATCTATCAGAATCAATCAACTTATTCTTAACGGATCATAATAATAAATAAAGCCAGAGAAAATTAAAATGAATGTGTACAAGACTACATGATTTGAAACTATATTGTTCTTCCCCTATTTTTAATTCAAGAAAACCTTCCACAACCCCCAAAAAAAATAGAGAGAGAGATAGAGAAAGAGAGATCTGAGAAGGCCCATAATCAAAAGATCAAACTTGCAATCTCAAAAACAAACAAAACAAAACAAAAAACAAAAACAAAAAAAAAGTGAGATGCAATATCATAAAAAGAGAGAGAGAGAGATCCAAGCAGACCCATCATCAAAAAGATCAAACATGCAATCTCAAAAATCAAGTTTTTTTTTTTTCCTTCCATTTCAAGCCCTTGTCTTGATTTTCTTTACATCTCTTTTGTTAGTGAGGCCTTGACAAAATCAAAAATTTGCATCTAAAATCATTCCGGGCTTATGTGAAGCAATCTGTGGCAAAATTATACGAAATGCCTAAAATTATTTAGCCCCTAAAAAGAGAGAGAGAGAGAGAGAGAAACAAACCCCTTTTTATCTTTTTATGCAATCAAAGTAGCAAAATTTGTGGTTTTTCCACACAAAAATCGATTAACGAAAAGTTCTTATAGAACTTGTAACTCTCAAAGCTTGAGTATTTTGAAATTGAAATCTACCTAGAGTACATGATCAAAATGAATCAAACAAAAACTGATATGTGAGCCGCTTTTAACGTGGCACTAAGTGACTGACAGCTTAAAAAGAAAAACAAAGAAGCAAAATAAAAAGATTTTTTTTTCTTTTTTTTTAATAAATAACAAGAGGAGACAACTAATATAAGAGAAAACTAGCACATCATAGGTTGACATCGGAAAATTTTTCTCTCTAATGAGAAAATAATGCATAAGAAAGAATGAATGAAACAAGAGGAAAAATGAAATGAAGATTGTATATGTATGTATGTGTGTGTCTGTGTCTATATATATAAATATATATATATATATAGAGGGAGGGAGAGAACAGTAAGTTTACCTCCTTTGGTGTATGCTTTGTTTCTGGGTTTTCTACAAATTATAATCTTAAAGAGAAACGCAACACAACAATTCACAATTCACTAGTTCTTATTGATGCCAAACTTGCAGAATTTACAGGCATGTAATATATATCTTTTAGTATAAAAGTAAAAAAGGAAATAAATTAGAAAAGGTGCTTTGAATCTGACACTCTTTGTCAATTATGGTATATTGATATATATATATATATATATTTTGGCCAAATCAAATGGAAATTGTCAAAACAGATTTCTATTGCAATTTTAGTTATTCTTTTCTTTCTAGGGTTGAATTTTTTAGGAATCCAATGTGGAGGATTAAATGAGAATCCAGGCCAATATGCATAATCTGCAATAATTTTATTGCTGGATTTCAATTTAACCATCTTTTCATAGCATTTAACAACTTGCTATGTTCGTAGGAAGGGGGGTAAAAAAGAGTGAGAAAAAGTTGACAAATAAAATAAGAAGAGGCCAAATAAACTTTAGGATATAGTTGTTGACAATTGTAACGTAAATTTTCATATTTTTCTTGTTTAGCCATTCCCTAATCTTATTTCTTCTAATTCTCTTTCGAAGTTGCTCTTGTGCCCGCTTTATTTTGTATGCAGACACAAAAACAATAAGCTCAAACAAGATCTTGCAGTGAGTGCCAATTAGAAGTATCTAGAAACTAATATTAAAGATAGCGGTATAGATTTACCAATGCAACAGGAAAAAAACTCTCTACTATAGAATTATTCTTTTTTTTTTCCCCACTTTTTGTACTTACACACCGATGATGGTAAATTAAAAGATTGGTTTATTCTTCACGTACTTGTGGACCTAGAAACATTCAATAGCTTGGTTTGCAGTCATAACCTAGCGGAAGTAATTCAACACCTGATTTTTATATTATAAAATGTAGAGTTCAAATCCGTCCATCTCAAATTCATCAAAAAAGAAGGAAAAGAAAAAGAAAAAAACATTCAATTACAAAAACTTGATTAGGTGAAACTAATAAAGAAACATATGCACATGCTAATATAACATGATCATCATACTTGGATTTAATTTGTCACTTTCACAAGAAACAAAATACTCTCACGGAAAATTTATCTTGGATTATCACAAGCTAGGTGCATAAAAACTTTAAGTTTTTTCACATGGCATATTTACAAAGAATTCCCAGTTTATTGCTACGCCCAAATGCATACATCAAATTTTCAAGAAAAGGTTCCGGTCCTCTTCATTAATATTCTCAAACCATTGCTTGAACTCCTCATCAACATAGTCACACTTGCACCAATCCGTGTTGAAATTTCCGCAGGTAACAAACTTCTTAAGCCTTGAGGCAAGCGGATTTAACTCGGCCTCAACATTTCCAAAATTGATAAGGTCGGCGTCCTCGTTATACTCGTAGTCATCAATCAGGTTGGAATGGGAGAAATCTAGCACCTCCAAGTTCTCTTCAGCAAATGTACAAGTTCTAGCCATGAGGATAAAACTATACGTCGAAGGTTGGGACTCCTGCAAGTAGGAATATGGGTTTAGGACTTGCTTCAGCCTTACCAGATGGTTTCTCAATGTTACTAAAGTTCGACGAGTGAAGAAAGTGATACCTTTTCGTTGCAACCAACAAATAGTCACCTCTTATCATCATGGAATAATGGAAAACCAAGGTTGTCACAGTTCCACCGCAGAGATTGAGAGCCTTCTTTAAGATCATCATCGAACTAAGGTTAAAATTCTCAAGATCCGCCCGATTAACACGCAGAGTTTCACCGGGAGTGGTCATAGAATTGGAACCAATCTTATTAAGTTCTATTTTGTTCCAAAGGGCTGGATTACGGCAAACTGAGCGCCACATGGTGAAGACCTTAGAGGCACCGGTAACCAAGTCCATAATGTCTAGATACATAAATATTTTTAGAAGGATTTCTTAAGGCAAATCTTGTAGTGGTGGCTCTAGAGCTTTTGTTCTTCACCATCTTCAACAAAGATTGATCTTGTTTTCCTACAATGTGAATACAACAATAACTCTAAGCATATTGTTCAATGTTTCTTCCAGTCTTATTTCCGAATGAGGTAGAAACTACAGTATAGGAATATGATTAAAAAAAAAAACCAGGGATTTCAAACTTCTCTCATATTCAGTAACGAGCAATTACTCAAAAAAGGGACAAAAGAAGAAGTCGTGAATATTATCACTACAAATATATTTGTATATATATATATATTATATATTGCAGGAAGAGAGAACAATGTATATCAAGGACTATTAACACATCTCAATTAGATTGACACTGGATATACTACTGCATAACTTACAGTATTCTTTTATTGAAAATTTACTTGATAAATTTCCTACTACTTAAACTAAAACAAAGATTTATATGTTTCCACTTCAAATATCATAAAGATCGCTGCCTAGGAGCAAATTTAGAAAAAGAACAAAATAGTATCATGTAAAAAAAAAAAAGGATCTTATGTATGAAACAATAATTCCCTAACCTAAGCTTTTATCAACTAAACAATACTGCAAATGTGTGATAACTATAAATGAAGCTTCATATGAAAAGTTCTATAAGAAGTATAAGAAGAGTTGAATTCATCAAATAAAGATTCACTATAGATATAAACTGTTGAATGTTCGAACCAAACAACACTGAGAATATGTAATAACGGTAAATGAAGCTCCCACTATAAAAACAGTAAGAAGAGTTGGATTCATTAATTGAGATGCTCTATACATAAAAAGACTGCTGAATGCTTCTAAATGAACACTGAGATGCTCTATACATAAAAAGACTGCTGAATGCTTCTAAATGACACAAAGAATGTGTAATAACCCTAAAGAGGCTTCACGAGTTCTATACAAATTGTAGAAATAGTTAGATTGGATTAATTAAAGATGCTCCATAAGCATAAATTCTGAATGTTCGAATATAAAAATAATAAAAATCGAAAAATTCTATTAGAAAACCTTAGCATTGAAACATTCTATTAGAAAAACTAAGATTTTATTTCTATTGAAGCAAGCAAAGATCAGTACTTCACCAAATGACACTCTACAAAACCAAAAAAGAAAAACATCAACAACGATCGATTTTAAATCCAATAAATCCATACATGAATAAGATAAATACTAATAAGAATTGTGAATATAACTAATGTTGCTTATTTTGGAAACATAACCACTGGTTATCAAAGAAATAAAACAAAGAACAAATTGATCTTCAAAGCATAATAATAAACCTAAAACAAAGAACAAACTAATCAACTTCAAAACATAAAATAAACCTAACATTAACATCTTTCCAGTTCTTTTTCTTTTTCACCGCTCTTTGTTAGTGAAGCCTTTAGCAAAACAAAATTTAAGGTTCATAAGCAATCTAGTTGATCTATATATCGTCAAACAGGTTAAAGAAATGTACAAATTGAACAAATCATATGATTTTCTATCAACACCAAGATACAAATTACCCCTTTTTCTTATCAAAGTTGTAAAAATTCGTGGGTTTTCCACGCAGATGAGATCAGACGAAAGATTTTCTTATAAAGATTTGTTATTTTCAAGCTTGTTGATTTTTGATAGAGAAAGACTACCTAGAGTACATCAAAAAAATAAATTAACAGTGTTGGAAACGGACCTTTGAGCCATCTTCCACGTGGAACTAAGTCACGGACCTCTTTTGCCCTTTTTTTACTTTCAATACAGAAAAAAAGATCTAAAATAAAACTTAAAAAAAAAACTCGTATGGGAAAATTCTAATGCATTTGAGAAAATGAGTGAAACAAACAGGGATAAAAACCAGACATATTTGACTAATTAATGAGAGAGAAATTAATTAATTACCTCTTCCTAAGTGATATTTGTATTCTTCAGTCCTGTGGGTTTCCCAAAAAATTTGAAAACTCTTGGAGAAAGGCAGTGTATTGATTCACTTGTCAATAGTTGTTATAGAAATCTCACCACCCCAACACCACCACACCCCCCCCCCCCCCCCCCCCCCCCCCCCCCAAAAAAAAAAAAAAAAAAAAAAGAAGTTCATAGGAAAAGCTAAACACCTTACCATATAAGGGCAAACAAACATGATGTCACTCATTAAATGTATATCTGGGCCATCAATGGTGTTAAATGCCACAATTCTAGAGAGTGGGTCTTATATACGAATCTCATAGTGTGGGTCTCACTTTCTATTGAACTTCACCTATACCTTTTAATATTATTCCACTCCTTAGTAAGAAATACATATCAATGGTTGTTTAAATAAAAAAAATACTTTGAAACATCAATGACGTTGAACATCACACATTAATAAGGGGTAGAACACATAATATGAGATCCACATATGAGACTCACCCTCTATATTCAACATCACTAATGTCTTTTAGTATTACGCTCTTTAGTAAAAAAAAGCCTTGACCTTTGACACTTATCAAATATATTCTACTTTGTTAACGTAGAAAAAGACTATTAGCAGCAAAACTACTTTTGTTGACTATTTGTCAAACTTAATTAGTTTAAATGATAATTAAGTCTATTTCTTCACCCCTGTTCTGAAATAACAAAAATTGTCCATGTTCAAATCCAAGGGATAAACGTTATAAAAAGTACAGATAGTTGCTATGAATCATAAGTCTCCACAAAAAGGTATTGGAGGCGTGATGGTTTATTTGAGCCATCCCAAGATTGGCCCTCGAATGTAAAGGCAAGATTGTCATTTGCTAGAATATTTCTTAAGTGACGTCTTTTTTTTTTTTTTATCTCAAGCGTTAGGATTCTCTGAATTAGACTGCAACATTAAATTTGAATACAAGATCACGTGGGGTTGTGAGTTCAAATAACTAGGTAGTTATAATTATAGATACAATCTATCAGAAATTTCATATCTTATTCCATTGTAAGACATGGTATTTTTTAAATCCCACACTCTCACTTTCGAAAAAACAACTAGGTAGTTTTAGAAAATCACTGTTATTATGTGGTATGGATCACTCTAAACTCTTATTATCAATTTTATAAGCAAATACATGATTAGATAAGAAATGAAATCACTATTTATTTTGTTCTTTTTGTTTTATTTTCATGCAAAATAAATGCGTCCTAAATGTGCAATTTGGATGAAGCGGATTGCCTAGCATGGATGAATAAATTATTAAATTAACAACTCGGAAATTTACTCGTTTTTAAACAATTATTTGAGAATTAATTGAAGTCGAGCATGTGATTTTGTAACTCCTTGTAACTTCTTCTTCTTTAAAACTTAGGATTTCCCTTAAACAAGCTTATATTCTTCTTCTTCTTCTTTCTTCTTCTTCTTCTTCTTCTTCTTCTTCTTCTTACTTAGGACTTCCCTATAATCGTCTATGATCCAAAATTCTCTCCTGCCAAGGAAAATCTCCAAGAAAATTTTCAAGGAATCCCTTCGGCTTCCACATGCGATAAAACTGTTTCTTTCTCATACCGAAAGAAAGAAAAACTCTCAAATCTGGCCGTTAAAATCTCGGGCAAATCTTTGCATCTGTCGTTGCTATGCCACTTGTCCCGCGACGATTTGTTCGTGATTATTAATGAACCAAATAAAACAAATATAAAGCTGGGCAAATGATGGGGGAAAAAAAAATCAGAACATTTGACTAGAAATTCAAAAAACTACAGAATGCCTTTCCCAAGTTTTTCACTAGATTTGCATCTTCAAAATAATATGTTGCAATACGAAGTTTATAAGTTGCTCAAATCAGCAACGCAAATATAAAAAGATTACAATTTTAAAATGTAGATCGACGGACTGTACAACATGGTCGGTATCGGGTCTTCGTGAGCTAATCTTATCAGGGGCTCTAAATACAATTCCTTCATCCAAGGCATTTAATCCCAGAATATCATAGGCAAGCATGAGACAAGTTAATACCATGAATGACTTGAAGGAAAAACAAAAAGTAAAATACTAATAATCAAAAAAGAATAACAAAGATCCAAGCTCGACCTCGTAGCAAAGAATGTGTATTTTTGTGATCATGAAGATGAAACATTCTGATTCAAAATGAAAGTAGAGTTTCTTGCCTTTTTTGTTTCTGCCTTCTTATCAACAGAAGCATTCAGCCGATTGCACATCCGAGCTCCATTAAGTGCTACTTGTGTATTCTTATCCCAGGTATATCTCTTAATCCCATCTTCACCGCCGTCTTTCTAAAGAGAGCAGGGGGTTTTTGCAGACCAATTGATTCAGAAAATTTGTTGGCCGCCTCAACAAGTGTGGTTTTATCTCTCCCAATTTCCTTTATTGAGTTATAGTAGCCAAGCCAGGCATGATATGCTGCTTCTTTGACACTACCATCAACCTTGGCCATGGAATCTTCCATCTACAAGTGAAATCCCAGGAGCATTCAAGTGAGAATCATGCACAAGTTTGTCATATCATGCAAACAAAGGAAAATCAAAAATAGGTTTTTCGCATGGCTGCGTTTCATTTATTCAGGGACGGGAAAAATGACGAGCGCAAATCTTTGAGAACAACTAAAAAGTGCAAATAAACATATCTTCTTCATAATTCTGCTCCACTTTGGAACTTCTTATCCCTGTTTGGTTTGACATTTGACTCGATTTCTTTATCATCAAATAACCAGGATAAAGGACGAGAGTTAATGAAAGGGATGAGGCTGACTTAACCTTAAGTTTTGCATTTGCATCCAAATGTGGTAAAGTAAAATTTTCAAGTGGGATATCTTTTAACTCGTCCAGGAAATATTCCTCCCAAGGAGCAAGGATTAGCATGCCTTGTCCTTCTTTTCCTCCCCTTCCCGTTCTTCCAAGACGATGTATATACTGATCCCGAGACAAAGGAACACCCACCTAGAATTTTGTCATAACGTATGAATTAGACAGGAATAATAAAAAGCAATGTACGCACAAACAGAAACCCTTATGAATAATCAAGCATTTGCATGGACTTGAAGAATTTGATAAATAGTGCACGAGGAAAATTATACTATAAATTGCCATGTATAAACACACAGGAATAACTACTAAGCATTTTTGCAGAGTAATAAAGATAGCTTTCCCAAATACCTGAATGACCAGGGTAACATCAGGATAGTTCATTCCACGAGATGAAACATCAGATGTAACAAGAATCAGTCTTTTTGATTCCTTGAATTCCTCAGAGACTCGAGTTCGAGACAGTTGAGGTTTTCTAGTATGCATCTCCCTGACGTTCAATTTCATTTCACGGAGAAGAAGATACATGAGCGATGTTACCATTGCTGTTGTGCAGAAGACAATAACCTGAAAGGGAAAACGTTAGGCCAAAAGCAAGTGTAACCAAACAAATGAAATTGAGAAATCGTAACATCAAACCTTATAGTCTGGTGATTTTGATAAGTGCTCCTTTAAAAGATGGTGCACTAATTGAAAATGCAAGTCGTGCGGTGCAACAAGGTATGATTGCTTGACCTGCATTTAGCAAAACCAAAATGGATTCACCATCCCTATCATAAGATTCAGATATGATATGAACATCCATTGACCGTTTTATTCATCCACAATCAATCAGATTTTAAAGTGAATACACCAGATCTTTACCACATAGCATTGATCACAATTTGCTAAATGGTTAGAGATATATATACCTGAGAAATAGTTTCAACGCAACCCAGACCAACTGTATCAATTAAAGCATGTTCCCTTTTTAAAACAAGCTGTGATATTCGGCGAACCTGCATATGGAATTATACAAAATATGGCATCTAAGAGGATCCATATAGAAATGTATTTGCTTATATAAAATTTAGATCACCGATGATTGAGGATCGAACCTCTTTAGGAATTGTTGCAGTAAAGAGCAATGACTGCTTCTGACGAGGCAAACAATCAACAATTTTCTCTATGTCCTTCCGGAATCCCAGGTCAAGTAAATGGCCAGCTTCATCGAGTATAAGCATTTTCAAGCCCATCAATCGGGCCGACAACCCAGATTTATTCTCAACGTGGTCCAGCAATCTGCCAGGAGTTGCAACCACTATCTGCAATCAATTCATAGAATGAATGAAGTTCATTCTCATAACAACAATATGATAAATGATTGTCCAATAGTTTTTCGACCAGAAATCAAAAAAAACAAAAAAAAAATCCCAAAACAAAACAAAAAACAAACAAACAAACAAACCTGGCTTGGACTCGATTCAAGGCGTTTCTGGTCATCTTTGAACCGTGTACCGCCAATCAATGTTTGAACACCTATTCCATTATGGTACTTCAGCAAAGCATTCGCTTCTGCCGCTATTTGACTAGCAAGCTCTCTCGTGGGGCAGAGGATAAGAACAAAAATAGGAGGCACCCGTTGAACAGAGTTGCCACTCATTGCCTTCAAAACTGTTTCAATAGCAGGAAGCTGTTTATCTTTAGTAACACCACCGAAAGAAACAGGTAAATTGTTGTGAAAACAAATTCAAAAAAGAACAAGGAAAATGGAAAGTACCAAGAAAGACAAAGTTTTTCCAGTGCCAGCTTTAGCTTTGACCAAAGCATCCTTCCCTGCTCCATTAAGAGGTAAAACCATTAAAAAACACTACTTAAAGTCTCCCTACAAAAATCTATCAACGGGAAATCTTCAATCGGAACCAGAACAAAACATATATAGTATAAACATCATTGTACAATGTGAAACAAGAATAAAGCTCCATGTCTCAAACAAATAATCCTAAAAGGCGAAAATCACCAAATATGCTACACAAATTCACCTTCCAAAAAAAGGGGAAATCATAAAGTACCCTCTAGAACAGCAGAAAGGGAAGCCTCCTGAACTCGAGTCATATGAACATAGCCAGCGGATTTGAGCGCCGTTATCGTCAATGGAGATATACCGAACTCGTCAAATCTGCGAAAACAAAAAAAGACACTTACTAGACATAGTTATCAGAAATAATGATCACTTGTCTACCTACAATGACAAACAAATTGCACACCTTTTCTCACTAAGAATGGATTCCTCCTCCTCCTTACCCTCATTCTCTTCCCCTTCAAGCAATTTCTTCCTATTGATTTCATGTCTAA